>CM065139.1:18881645-19144145 GCA_033026305.1 Cirrhinus molitorella
ATTTATTTTGAGCATTTTGTCTCGCACTTTAATGAGCAATAAGTCATTGTGATATGATATTTGCCAGCGCTTAATTGCGCATGAATAATTCAAGCATACTGATGACAGCATTGCTGTCTTCCTTCATTTTATAGCACCTGCTGATAATGCAGATGAGGTCTTTGGAAGCATAACGCTTATGAATCTTATGAATGTAAAAGAATCTGCTTTGGCTCCATCAGCACGGATGGAAATCCAGAACCCCCCGATCAAGCCTTCGCTGTCATAAAGAGCCGCTCTCCCTCAGTCTGGGTTTGCGCAATGGCTGTGTGGGGAAGATAATCTCATTTAAACCATATCATCGTGAAGACTTCTCATTTCAGAACACTTACGCTCTACAGCATATGTGTGTGTGTGTGTGTGTGTGTGCCCTGTCTTCTTCAGACTAATAGGTGTGATTGCTCTACAAGACGGGCTTAGAAAATGTACTAGAAAAAGACCAGTTCTCTTTTTTTCTTGTAAAAAAAAAGTCTTTCCTCTCCTCAAGTGAGCAATTTCCTCCATGGTATCTTTTACCATTCTAGTCATAGAGCTTACAAAAGAACTTTAAATACATTTTTCACAGCCAACCTGTTTTATAAGTAATGATGGAGGGTAAATTAACAGATTTGTCTAGTCCGAAATATTTCTACTTGACATTTGATGTGTGTGTAATGTTTTTAAACTTGTATTAAATTTTTTATCTTTTATTAGTATTATTATTGTTGTTTTTGTTAAATAATTTCCTCTATTGGTGTGTATATCTTGAAACAGCTAGTTCAAGAGGAAATACATCAACTTATGAAAAATAACTGGCAACGCAGTGTATATACACGTTAATATGTAAATTCAGACTGGATTACTTTCATTAATATCAAATAATATTGAATATAATATTTTTTACATTTTATATCTAAATAATAATTATTTTTATTAATAATTCTACTACTACTACTACTACTACTACTTATTATTAATATTATTATTGCTATTATTTATGCTGTTACTGTCAACTGTTGATGTATGTCATATTGAAACTAATAAACGAAATTAATATTTATTATTATTACATAATTTTTAAATTGTAATATATATTTTTTTACATTTTTACATTGTTATTTTATTAATAATTCTATTATTATTATTATTATTATTATTATTATTAAATTGTAATATATCTTTTATATCTAAATAATAAACTAATAAACTAAATTAATATTTATTATTATTACATAATTTTTTTAAAATTGTAATATATATTTTTTTACATTTTAACATTGTTATTTTATTAATAATTATATTATTACTACTACTACTATTATTATTATTATATTAATAATAATGATTATGATTATTATTATTATTGCTGTTATTATCAAATATTTTCCTGTGTTGATTTGTCATATTGAAACCACAAGTAAAAAATCAATAGGTAATGATAATAATAATAATATTAATAATAATAATAATACTTGTTGTTTTTATTATTGTTATCATATTTGTATATTCTTTTACATTTTAAATTCAAATAATAATTGTTATTTAATTAATAATTGTACTAATCATAATGATAATAATAATATTAATAATAATAATCATGATTATTATTATTATTGCTGTTATTATCATATAATTTCCTGTGTTGATGTGTGTCATATGGAAACCACAAGTAAAAAAAATCCATATGTAATATTTATTATTATTATAAAAAAGTAAAAAAATTATATCTCAATAATAATTGTTATTTTATTAATAATTATATTACTTCTACTACTACTGCTACTACTAATAATAATTATTATTATTATCATTATTATTATTAATTATTATTACTATTATTGCTGTTATTATAATCCATATGTAATAACATTTATTATTATTATTATTATTATTATTATTGTTGTTGTTGTTGTTTAAAAAATTGCAACATATATTTTTTACATTTCATATCTAAATAATAATCATTATTATTATTATTATTATTATTGCTGTTATTATCAAATACTATCCTGTGTTGACGTGTGTCTTATTGAAACCACAAGTAAACAAAATTCCATAGGTAATATGTCAACTTAAGCAAAATAACCACCATCAATTTAATACATAAATAAGCTAATATGTAAACTCATTCTGGAAATATTTAGTCTTGATTAAAAAGGACAGTATATGTTACAGGTAAATGTATGGCTTGACAGCTGTCTCTATTGTGTAATCTCTCCATCTTTGCCCATAATTCCCTGCGGCCAGTAGCTTGTATAATCAGACTTGTGTTGTGGTCATATGGTCATATGTACGTCAGTGAGTGTGTGATTTAGGAGAGTCTAATGTGTTTCTCTTGTAAGGGATTTGATGGGTCAGTGTGTGTGAGGGGTTCAGGAAGGTTAGTGTGTTCCTCTGTAACTGTAAACCTACCTTCAGCTGCTGCAAACTGTCATGCTGCTATTCAAGGGGTCTGTTGATTTGCATGCAAATCAACAGTGTGTGTGTGTGTGTGTGTGAGAGAGAGAGAGAGAGAGAGATGATACAAGAAGGTCAAACTGAGGTTGATAAAACAAATAGCTCTTGGTCTCACTCCTGCTGTCAGTGGCTACAAATCAGAACAAGGTACAGGTGCCATCAGACTCTCTTAATATTTCTGCTGTTTGCTTAATTGTCACTTAATTTAATAGTTTACAAAAATTAAATAACTGATCACTGCTTTCCAACACAAATGTCTGACTGAAAACTGATATAAAAACATTATTTACTCATGATATACCTGTATTTACCACATAAAAATGAACAACTATTAAATTATAATTGTTACTATTAAAAAATAACCTGAATAATAATATAAAATACACTTAATACTCTAACTTAATACACTAAATACACTAAAATACATTGTATTATTATTATTGTTATTTAATAAGTTTGAATAAATTACTAAGTTCATTAATTTAAAATGTACAATCTTATTTTTTTATATCATTTCCTACGTTGATGTATTTCATATTGAAACAGCAAGTACAAAAACATCAATAGGAAATACATAAGCTTAGGGAAAATAATTGGCAACAATCTGATATGTAAATATGTTAACATGTAAATTCTGTTGATATGTAAATTTTTTTTTTTCTTGATTTGTCTAGTGTAAACTAATTCCACCTGTTGATCTAATGGAAGTGTATGTAATGTATATGTATATATATATATATATATATATATATATATATATATTAAATAAAATACACTTATTGTAATATATATATATTCTAATAATATATAAGAAATTCTTTAACATTAACATTCTTTCTCAAACCTAAAAGGCCACAAATGTTTTTACAATTTAAAACATTTTAAGTATTTAATATCTAAATATTTGAAAAGCATTATTGTTGTTAATCTTGTTGTTGTTCAAATGTAATGATAATTTAATTATTAAACAATTTAATAATCATTTAAATGTTTTAATAAATGATTGTTGTATTTTATTATTTCGTGATTTATTAAATTATTATTTATATATTAAAATAATTTAATAATTTACAATTATTTTATTTTTTAATAATCTATTATTTTAAATTTACAGTCTTACTCAGACCTAAAAGGCAACATTTTTTCTATAATTTAAAAATACCAAATGTTTATTATCAAAATAATTAAAAAGACAACATAAAAAGCCAGAAAAAATGTTTTAATAAATTTTAAAATATTACCTATTTTATAATGATTTAATAATTAACAAATAAAACAATTATTTTATTTTTTAAATAATATGTTAATTTAAAATTACAATCTTCCTCAGACTTATAAAATATTATTATTAAAATATATATAATATTTCAATATTATATATATTAATATTTAATATATAAAATATTTTAAAAGCATTATTGTTATTATTAGTAGTATTGTTGTTGTTGAAATTGAATAATAATGTCATTATTTAGTTATTTATTAAACTATTATTTATACGTTATAATGATTTAATAATTTACAATTACTTTATTTTGTAATGTGTGTGCGTGTGTGTGTGTGTGTGTGTGTGTGTTATAAATATATATATATATATATATATATATATATATTTTCAAAGCATTATTGGTAATAGTAGTTGTAGTATTGTTGTTGTTGAAAGTTAATAATAATTTAATTATTAAACAATTTTATAATAATTCAAATATGTTTTAATAAATTATTGTTGTATTTTATTATTTAATAATTTATTAAATTATTATTTATATATTATAAGGATTTCATAATTTACAATTATTTTTATTTTTTAATAATCTGTTATTTACAATTTTGTCTTCCTCAGACCTAAAAGGCCACAAATATTTTTTGAATGATTTTAAAAATATTCAATATTTAATATATAAATATTTTAAAAGCATTAGTAGTAGTAGTATTGTTGTTGAAATGTAATAATAATTTAATTATTAAACCGTTTAATAATTATTAATTTGTTTCAATAAATTATTGATGTATTTTAATCTGTTATTTAAGATTTACAGTCTTCCTCAGACCTAAAAGTCCACAAATATTTTTTTTTATTGTAAAAATTTTCAATATTTAATATATAAATATTTTAAAATTATTGTTATTAGTAGTAGTAGTTTACTTAATAATCATTCAAGCATGTTGTAATAAATTATTGGTGTATTTAATTATTTAGTGATTTATTTAATTATTATCTATATATTATAATGATTTAATAATTTACAATCATTTTATTTTTACACAGTCTTCCTCAGACCAACAAGGCCACATATATTTTCTGTAGTAGTAGTATTGTTGAAATGTAATAATAATGTAAGTATTAAACTATTTAATAATTATTCAAATGTACAGTCTTCAATGAACCAAACAGAGCAAATGACTCTTTTCATTAACCGTAAAACCATTTAAAAATAATACATACTTAATACATTATTTATAATCTTACATAAGTAATATAACAACAATAAAATAAAATAATAATAATAATAATCCAAACAAACTAAAATAATAATTGTATTACTATTGGGTAATTGTTGTTGCTGTCTCTGTAATTTCCTAAGCTGATGTATTTCCTATAGAAACAGCAAGCGAATAGGAATTCCAGCTTAAGGAAAACAACTGGCAACAATTTGTTGTGGTCTGTAGTATTAAGTGTTCTTATATTGCTGAGTTTGTATCATACGAGCACAGTCCCGATGAGGAGAGAAACTTATTTTGAAAACAAAAACAGTATTTCCTACCACAAGGCACAACAAAAAGAGCCAACTCCTTCAGCTCTCTCTCTCTCTTACTTTCTCTCTCCTCTTTTCACAACCCATTTCTGTCAGAAAGTGCCCTGGCGTTCAGTCTCTCCACTGTGTGTGTGTGTTGAGTGTGCGAGCATGACTCCAGAGACATGCCACGAGTGTGTATCCAGAGAGTAATCAGGTAATTGATCATACAGACAGGTAATCATTCCTGTGCCAGACTCTCTGGCTGCGAGTGGTCGGGCAGCATTAGAGAAACATGTCCTCAAACACAGCACACAGAGAAAAACAGTCGGGCAGGCCAGCGGCAGAGAGAGAATTAGATCGAGGACACATTACATAAATAGAATCCCTAGAATGTTGCCAATGATTTGCAAGGCCACAACAATTCGAAGAATTCTGCAGTTCTTAATCACCACAGTGATTCATAAAGCGTATTTAACACCTTTTCTGCGTAGTGTGCGCAGCAGATGGCTGGTGAACCTAAAAAACAAACTACGGTAATGTTTGTTCCGTCATACGCCTCGTGCACTTCTTTAAAGTAGAAGGCGAGGTTTCCAATGAGTGACTGCGGAGGGATCTTTAGAGAGCTGCTTAGACCCGACAGTGATTTACATCGATCGATATTCCAGCAGAGGTTTATTTTAACAGCTGCATCAAACATTCTCTTGGATGATAATGTTTTATGTTGTGGTATCTTGACAGTCGTTAAATATTGCATGTTTTACTCCTTCAGCAGGACAGGACTGTAATGGAAAATGATCTCACTGAACTTGAGTGGCTGGTAAACCTGCTTTTACTTGTGGGGTGATACTTAACACGCCCCAGTGACTAACATGTGCCAATATGAAATTTGTTATGTGCAAAAAAACTAATGTAAATAATGGATGCTGTATTTCTGCAGAGCCTGACATTTAACCAGGCCTATGCTCTTACTCTCCATCAGTTCTTCCAATAATAATAATCATATTATTGTATAGAATTTATAAATATTATTACTAAAATATGATATTTTATTATTACATTTATTGTTTTGTTACATTAAAAAAAACATACAATTATGTAATTTTAAATATTTAATTTAATATTATAAACATTATCACTAAAATATAATATTTTATTGTTACACTTATTATTTTGTTACATTAAAAATAATTAAATTATGTCATGTTTAATCTTTAATTTAATATAAATATTGTATTAATATTACATATATTATTTTATGTTAAATAATGTTGTTTTAATTTTAAATGCTTAATCATTTAATTTAATATTTAAAAGGTTTGTATTTATTCTAGTCATTTTACTTCAATAATAAATCACTTTTAATATTAAGGCAGTTATTTAGGATATAATAATAATAATAATAGTTGTATAACAGTAACAGTTGTGTAAGATTTTATAATTTATTTTTTTTTATTAAATATTTTAAATATTATTACTTAAAAATATATATTTTATTACATTTATTATTTAGTTTTTGAATAAAAATGTATTAAATTATGTATTCATATTATATTAAATATTTAATTTCATATTATAAATATTATCACTAAAATCTAATATTTTGTTGTTACATTTATTATTAAATATTTAATTTAATATTATAAATAATATCACTAAAATATAATATTTTATTGTTACGTTTATTATTTTGTTGCATTAAAAAATAATTCAATTATGCAACTTTAACTTTAAATATTTTACTTCATATTGTAAATATTATCACTAAAATAAAATATTTTATTGTTACATGTATTATTATGCTACATTAAAAAATTATTTAATTATGTAATTTTAAATATTTAATTTAATGTTTAAATGGATTGAATTTATTTTATGGAGTCATTTTATTTTAATAATAATAACTTTTAAGATTAAGGCAGCTATTTAAGAAAATATTAATAATGTTAATAATAAAACAAAAAATTAAAAAAATTGTAATACTTGTATTAACATTATTAGTACTAGTAGTAGTAGCAATAAGTATTACAAAATAAAATGTAATGTTTTTTAGCACAAAACAATAACAATAAAAATAGAATAATTAATATTTCTTAAAAAACATTTCATTTTTACATATATTATTTTATGTTTCATAAACATAAAACATCTTTAATATCTTAAATATCTTTAGTATTATTTTAAAAATCTATTTATTTTAGTCATTTTAATAGTTTTATTTTATTATTAAGGCAGCTATTTAGGAAATATTAATAATAAAACTAAGTTATAATAATAATAATAATAATAATTGTATAACATTAACAAAGTTGTATACGATTTTGCAATTTAAGATTATTTTATTAAACACTGTAAATAGTATTGCTTAAAAAGTATATTTAAATTGATTGTTAAATAGATATTTATTGTAGTAAATTTAGTAATTTAATTCAATAATAAATAACTTTTAAAATTAATAATAATAATAATAATAATAATAATAATAGTTGTATAACAATAACAAAGTTATTACAAAGTAAAATTTTGTCATCAAGATTATTTTAATAAATATTGTAAATATTATTACTACAAAATTATATTTACACTTATTATAACACTGTTTTTAATATTTTTAATATTTAATCATTTCATCTAATATTTAAATGAATTGTTTAAGAAAACAATTTATTTGGGTAATTTTAGTCAATTCATTTCAATAATGAAAAACAAGATTAAAGCAATTAATAACAATGAGATGATAATAATAATAATAATAATAATAATAATTTATTATTATTATATATAAAACTTTAGTAATAAAAATGCAAATATATGTGTATTATTATTGTTACTGCATTTTTTATTTGTGTTATTATATACATTTTTTAGATTAAATGTTATGTAAAAATTGAGTATTTCATATTTATTCATATATAATTTAATATTTAAATTGGCCGTCATTTTATATCAGTAACAAGTAACTTTTTAAGATTTAGGTAGTCATTTAAGAGAAGTTTCTGTTCACCAATGCACTTCTCCTGCTTTTAAAAGCAGCCTCACACTGCCATTTCCCCTGTGGCCTTAAGCATTAAAGAAGAGATCCACTGGTTTCTCCATCAACCCACATTTGCCCTGCATTTTTCTAAAGGTAAGTGACAGAAGCAATCTCAGCACATACAGTATATTCAGGCCGCCGTATGCCTTATTTACGAGCCGCACGAGCGCAGAGCCGCGTCCCATTTGTTTCTTGTCATTTCACTGTCTGTATACTTCAGATGCCTTTATGTTCTTTAAGGAATGATTCAGTCCCTGGTAAAGGGCTTTTACTCTTACTGTCAGCAGCGAGGATGTATTGTGCGCACCATAAAAGACTTACTATGAATTTATAGTATATTCCCAACTACTAGTTGCAGTTCTTTTACACTTCACAGTAGTTTGTTCCAGCGTTAAAGAAACAGATTAGAAGGAAGAAGCTAGTTTGTTCAGGGCTTTTTAATGGATGTTTGTATATCAGAGGACTATTTTTCTGTGCTGTTTTTCATCTTATGAGATTTTTTCCTCTTTCTCTTCTGGCACAGATTCCCACTGGGAGCATGTTCTTACAATATTTGACTGCAGGATAAGATCACTGTCTGCCAAACCGAATTGCCAAGTCTAGCATGAAACCGGGGCTATGGACTAATCACAAAGTTGAAAAGCAACAAAAGAAAATAAATAAAGAAAGCACCGCCGCCAAATTAATTTAGCCTCAGCATGCCGCCGCTGCACACAGGAGAGAGTAAGACTTCAGGCTTCGACAGGAGGAGAAATATGGGCGAGAGAAAGAAAAGGAGGGAGGATGGGAGATATTGAAAAGGAGGCAGTGAGAGAGAGAGTGAGTTGCTCCCCCTTTGTGTCTGTTGAGCAGCGTGAGACGGGGGGGAGAGGGCACCGGGGGGTCGTGCTTGTGTGTGTTTGTGTGTCATGAGAAGCCTGCAGACGCTGCCCGCTGGGGGTCTGAGACAAAGTTGAAAGGAGTGATTCCCTGTGTGTTCGGAGAAATAGCACACTCTTCATTAATTATGTATTTCTCCCATAGAAAGCCTGGCAAACTCACTCCGACACCCAGCACTAAGCCGGCTTCCTCTAGCCATTTTCAAGGAAACGCAGGAAGAGAAAAGAGAATCAACGCAGCCGAATCGGAATGTGAGGAAAGTGACTTTTGTAACGTTGTAAATGCGTGAAAGGATACAGTTTGCTGTACTTTCACAGTCATTTTTAGTTTTATAATATTATTTTAGAATTTATTGCATTACTCTTAATTCGAATTAGCAATAAACACATTATAATATTTTTGTGTTTTATAAATAAAATGTAATAAATAATTAGAAATTAAATAAATCATTTTTTTTCAATAATAAATAACTTTTTAATATTCGGCTAATTTAGGAGAGTAGTAGTATTGTATCATTTTGGTATTTTTTATTATAAAAGTATTTTTATTATGACATATCATTTACATAAACATTTATTGCAATTAAATGATGCATATACTTCTTAAAGTAAAAAATAAAAAGGTAATTGTGACTTTATTTCTCACAACTGGGACTTATATCGCAATTAGACTTTTATATCTAACATATTGCTTTATTTCTCTGTGACAATTTCACTTTTTAACTAATTTAATTTAATTTTTAGTCACAGAAAATTACTCAACCTGCACTGATTTCTTTCAAAAATAATAATAATAATAAAAAAGTATTTTTTAAATAGTATAATAACAATAATAATAATAATTATTATTATTATCATAATATAAATATTAAATAAGATAATAATAATAATAATAATATAAAATTATTGAAAAAATAATTTAAATATATTATTATTATTAATATTATTACTAAAAATTGTTTTATTACTGCATATAATATATTGCTACATGCTTCATAAATAATTTATTTCAGTGATTTACATTTGAATATTTTATATTTAATTTAATATTTAAACTAGTTGTTGAAAGTGTAGTAATCTTATTTCAGTAATAAATAACTTTTTATTTTTAGAAAATGGCCTAGCCTAACCTGGTCCAATAATAATAATAATAATAATAATAATAATAATAACAATAAAGTTGTTTTGGATTTTATAATAGAATATTGTAAATATTATTACTAAAGCTGTTTTTATTATTACATATATTTTGCTATATGTTGCATGAGTAATTTATTTGAATGATTTAAATCTGATTATTTAATATTTACTTTAATAAAAGTGTAGAAATTTTATTTCAATAATAAATAATGTTTTTATTTTTAGGCACAGGAAATGACCTAGCCTGAAAAATGTAATATATTTTAAAAGAACAATACACTTTTATTGTATGTTTTGTTTTATTTAAATTTATTTTATTTTATTTTTAGTTACAGAAAATGACCTAGCCTGCACTGATTTCTTCCAATAATAATAATGATGATGATAATAAATAATAATAATAATAATAATAATAATAATAACATCAACAACAATAATAAATTGTTTAGGATTTGATCATTTAGGATTTTATAATACAATATTGTATATTATTACTAAAGCTGCTTTTTATTATTACATATAATATTTTGCTATGTTTCACAAATAATTTATTTTAATGATTCACATTTGAATATTTAATATTTAAATTAATATGGAAACGTAAGATTGTTAAAAGTGTAGTAACTGAAATCTTAATAATAAGTAACTTTTTGTATTTTTAGACATATTAAATTATAGCCTGTATTAATTTCTTCCCCTAGAAATAATAATAATAAAGTTGTTTAGGATTTTATCATTTAAGATTTTATAATACAATATTGTAAATATTATTACTAAAGGCTATATTTTATTATTACATATATTTGACATATGTTTCATAAATAATTTATTTTAATAACTTACATTTTTCATATTTAATTTTAAGGTTGTTTTATTTCAATAATAAATAACATTGCTGTTTTTAGGCACAGAAAAAGACCTAGCCTAAATTAATTTCAAAAAGAAAAATACATTTTTATTGTAAGAAATTACTGTGAAATCCTAATTTTTACGGTATAAAAGATACAAAAAGATACACTAAGCAAAAAAATAATCAGTATCTCATGACAGATGAGTTGTGCAATGTAGATCCACTATGCAAAAGACATTTTAAACCTCTGTGCACCAACTAGCTGAAAAAAAAAATGCTGGGAAGATGAATTGTCCCCACAGAGGACGTGTTTCACCATATCCCTGACATATTAAAGCTATTTGCTTAGAGGTTATTAGAGGTTAGACTTTTCAAGGAAACCTGTGTGTGATTGCGCTGGCCGTAGCTGAAATATGGGTTGACTGCTGTTCCCGTATCTCTGAGCTGCTCTTGGTGCTGGAATGTGTGTGTGGAAGAGCCCTCAAGCAAAAGTATTGTTATGTAATCAGTAATGTGTGATTGAAATCACCAGACCCACATTAATGGCTTGAACATGATCTGGAGATCCTGGCACTGGACCCGTATTCAAGAGACACACAACTTTTCATCAAAACTACTGGTGGTTTCAATCACACACTCATTACACAATGCTTTTGCTTGAGGGCTCTCAGACTCACAACTTTCACTGAGCTGGAGTTTATGAGCGGTATGTTTTTGTGTGGAAATGCATTTGAAGGAACTATCAAAACATGATAAACGTCCTTATGATGCAAATGGGAGTGACAGTTTTAAAAATAACACAAAAATAAAAGAAGGAAAGGCTGAAAAGAGAGAGGCTTTTGCTTACCTGCTTAAACAACAAGCAGCAACAATAATAATAATTGATATTTATGGATAATTCCTATTTTAAAAATACTAGTTATTAATATTATTATTAAGTTTAACTATGTTTTTTATTATAGTAGTAGTAATAACAATAATTATAACTGTTGTTGTTATCGTTATGATTGTTGTAATATTAATAATAGTTAATAAACATAATTGTTATTATTATTTTAAATATTAACTGTATTAAGAATTATTATAGAAATGTTATAATAATAACAATAACTGTTGTTGTTGTTATTATTATGTTAATAATTATCAACAAATATTATTAATATAGTTTATAATTAGAATAAGAATAATACAAATACAAATAATAGTTTTTATTATAAATAATAATTTTATTCATAATATATTCATTATTATAAATTATCATTAATAGTATTAGTCTTATAGTTCTTTCTTGTTGATCTTGTTCAACTATATCATGATTATTATTTTTTATGTAAGCAGGTACAGTCTATTATACAGTACATGTTTATAAAATTATAAATTATTTCTTGTCATTATTATTATTATTGTTTTCGAAATATTATAATAAATAAATAATAATAATATTACAAATTATAGTTATTATTGATCTAAATATTAATTTGATTAGTAATTATTATAGAAATATTATTTTATTATTATTATGTTAATAACAATAAATATTTATTATTATTATTAATATAGTTTAGATTTAGAATAAGAATAATATAAATACAAATAATAGTTATTATTCTAAATATTAATTTGTATTATTTAGAATATTAATAGAAATTACTATATTATTATATTACTATATTAATTATTATAAATTATTTTTAGTAGTATTATTATGATATATTTATTCATTTTGGTCTTGTTAAGATAGTAGTATTAGCATTTTAGATTTTTTTTTTCTTGTTAGTCTTGTTTAGATATAATGCAAATATATAATGAAAACAAGATATATAATAAAATAAATTAAATAAAAATAAAATAAAATATAATAATATTTGTTGTTGTAATAGTATAATAAATAAATAAATAAACAAACATACATACATAATGCAATTCACAATATTAATTTAATATGTAATATATTAATACAAATTTAATCTCTTAAATTGTCATTGTTGTTGTTGTTATTAAAGTCCATTTAAAAAAAAAAATAGTCGTAGTATTAATAACAATAATAATAATAATAATAATAATAGTTATTATTCTAAATATAAATTTTATTCATGATTATATAAATGTTATTATTATTATTATTATTAGGTTAATAATCATTATAAAAATGCATAATGATGATTATTATTATTAATATAGCTTATATTTAGAATAGGAATAATATAAATACAAATCATATTTATTATTCTAAATATTAAATGTATTAATTATATATTAATTATTATGAATTATTGTTATATATAGGTCCTGTTAAGCTGTAATGCAAATATGATTAGTATTATTAGCATTTTAGATTTTTTTTCTTGTTAGTCCTGTTCAGATATAATGCAAATATAAATAAAATGATTATGATTATTGCTTTTATTATGTAAGCAGGTAAAGTCCATAAAATAATAGTAGTAGTAGTAGTAGTTGTTGTTGCTGTAATAGTATAAATAATAATAATAGAAATATAATTAATAGTTCTTATTCTAGATATTCTTTTCATTCATAATTATAGAAATGTTATTATTATTATTATTATATGTATAATTATTAATAGCATTTATATTTAGAATAAAAATAATATTAATACAAATACTATTTATTATTCTAAATATTAAATTATATATTAATTATAAACTTTTATAAAATATAAACTTAGTATTATAAAATTTATAAAAATGTATAAAATAAGTTATTGTTAGTAGTAGTAGTAGTAAATATATTTTTGGTCTTGTTAAGCTTTATTACAAATATAAAATTATCATTATTATTATTTTTAATAATAATTTTTAGCAGGGAAAGGTAATGATAAATGATAAATTATTATTAACAGTTGTTGTAGTAGTAGTATTAGTAGTAGTAGTAGCGTTTTGGATTTTTTAGTCTTATTTAGACATAATGCAAATAAAAATAAAATGATTATGATTCTAGCTTTTATTATGCAGGTAAAGTCCATAAAATAACTACAATTATACAGTAAAATATTATTTAATATCATAAAGATAAACTTGGATAAGACAGACAGGCGTCCATATATCCGTCAAGTAAGTATGAATTAGTATCAAAGGTGACTTTACTCGTGCAGTTATTAAAGCAGCTTACAGTACAGCGCTCTGGTGCCGCACTGATATGAGCATGCATTATTCATAAGCACTGAGCAGGTGTGTAAATTGCTTTGCCAGGGTGCATGTAGAAACAGTTTATGGTATATCTCTCCATGGCTAATGCTATAATACCCATATTGATTCCCAGCGTTTTCAATTTTACACACACGTGCGCACACACAGTGTCAGACTGCACAGCCTCGCCATATCCTCCACAGAGCGTAGTACTATTTATCATCACTGTTTATCGCACACTTGTCGCACTTTATAGCTCTTTGTGTTAACACCCGTTAAACTGTGCCTATTGCGGTTTCACTCTTTCCTGTGGCCTGCCTGACGCACAAGAAGTGTTTCACCGGCCATTCTGACAAGAGTCAGTCTGTCACAGGCAAACCATCACCTGCCTCAGTTACAACTAATGTAACAAGCTCTATAAATTATATATTTTTTACAGCAATTTATGTGGTACAGTGTAAAAACTGCAGTATTAAATTTGCCGTAAAGAAAACGGCAGCTGTGGTTGCCAGAACTTTTCTGTAAAAAAATACAGTAGGAACTAAGTTTTACAGATTGAAATCAAGGCCGTAACCAAGTCTATATATATATATATATATATATATATACAGGTCCTTCTCAAAAAATTAGCATATTGTGATAAAGTTCATTATTTTCTGTAATGTACTGATAAACATTAGACTTTCATATATTTTAGATTCATTACACACAACTCGAAGTAGTTCAAGCCTTTTATTGTTTTAATATTGATGATTTTGGCATACAGCTCATGAAAACCCAAAATTCCTATCTCAAAAAATTAGCATATCATGAAAAGGTTCTCTAAACTAGCTATTAACCTAATCATCTGAATCAACTAATTAACTCTAAATACCTGCAAAAGATTCCTGAGGCTTTTAAAAACTCCCAGCCTGGTTCATTACTCAAAACCGCAATCATGGGTAAGACTGCCGACCTGACTGCTGTCCAGAAGGCCATCATTGACACCCTCAAGCAAGAGGTCTGTGGGAAGGAAAAAGTGTGGCAGAAAACGCTGCACAACGAGAAGAGGTGACCGGACCCTGAGGAAGATTGTGGAGAAGGACCGATTCCAGACCTTGGGGGACCTGCGGAAGCAGTGGACTGAGTCTGGAGTAGAAACATCCAGAGCCACCGTGTACAGGCGTGTGCAGGAAATGGGCTACAGGTGCCGCATTCCCCAGGTCAAGCCACTTTTGAACCAGAAACAGCGCAGAAGCGCCTGACCTGGGCTACAGAGAAGCAGCACTGGACTGTTGCTCAGTGGTCCAAAGTACTTTTTTCGGATGAAAGCAAATTTTGCATGTCATTCGGAAATCAAGGTGCCAGAGTCTGGAGGAAGACTGGGGAGAGGGAAATGCCAAAATGCCTGAAGTCCAGTGTCAAGTACCCACAGTCAGTGATGGTCTGGGGTGCCATGTCAGCTGCTGGTGTTGGTCCACTGTGTTTTATCAAGGGCAGGGTCAATGCAGCTAGCTATCAGGAGATTTTGGAGCACTTCATGCTTCCATCTGCTGAAAAGCTTTATGGAGATGAAGATTTCATTTTTCAGCACGACCTGGCACCTGCTCACAGTGCCAAAACCACTGGTAAATGGTTTACTGACCATGGTATTACTGTGCTCAATTGGCCTGCCAACTCTCCTGACCTGAACCCCATAGAGAATCTGTGGGATATTGTGAAGAGAAAGTTGAGAGACGCAAGACCCAACACTCTGGATGAGCTTAAGGCCGCTATCGAAGCATCCTGGGCCTCCATAACACCTCAGCAGTGCCACAGGCTGATTGCCTCCATGCCACGCCGCATTGAAGCAGTCATTTCTGCAAAAGGATTCCCGACCAAGTATTGAGTGCATAACTGAACATAATTATTTGAAGGTTGACTTTTTTTGTATTAAAAACACTTTTCTTTTATTGGTCAGATGAAATATGCTAATTTTTTGAGATAGGAATTTTGGGTTTTCATGAGCTGTATGCCAAAATCATCAATATTAAAACAATAAAAGGCTTGAACTACTTCGAGTTGTGTGTAATGAATCTAAAATATATGAAAGTCTAATGTTTATCAGTATATTACAGAAAATAATGAACTTTATCACAATATGCTAATTTTTTGAGAAGGACCTGTATATATATATATATATCATTAATAATTGTAACCGCCATCTTACCTCGCTCTCTTTCACTGACGCTGCTTCTTGGTATTATTCTCTCTGCCGCTGTGAATGGTAACCCCCGCCTACTTTGATTTGATTGGCCATCTAAGTTATTTTGATATTGAGGAGCGCTGTTAGATTAGGCAGAGCAGGTAAAAAGGCAGTTCACATGTAGCGCTTAAAAACGCGTGGAAAACGCGAGGCGCGCCGCTTTCCCCTTCTTTCCAAAGCACTCTGTAGCTTGCGCTTTCTTGGCGTCTGCCGTTCTCCACTAAGACATGGATGTTACAGCAAAGCATAAATGGGTTTCCAGCACTAAACACGTGAACGACCCTGTTTTCTCCTTCTTTCCAAACCGCTCTGTAGCTTGTGCTCCAGTGGCCTTCTCCATGGTTGCTAAGCAAGCAACCATGACCTGCGCTCTCAGTGAAGACGCGGAAGATTCAGCAAAGGATAAATGGATTTCCAGCATTAAAAATTGCTTGCAGTAGGTCTGCTACTACATTTATTTAAAAATGGTTATTCTTGTACAGTTATGATAAGCTGTTTCTCCATCTTAGCTGTGCTTTTACGGCAAAGGATGAAGCTGATTGGTTGGTTCTTGTCACATGACCTGCGGTGATTTGGCGCAGAACGTGTCGCACGTGTCGCTTCCATATGAGCGGGCCAGGCATGCTACTCGTCTGAACTTGAGCACGCAAAAAACAAGACATGTGAACGGCACCTTATTAAAATGTACTTTTTAATGAATTGTGTCAAAAAGTGCTGCGTAATAGAGTGCAATTTCTAATCATGTAATACAGGTGGTTACTGATTCAAATTATATTTACAGTGAAATATATATATATATTAATTGAAATAATGTTAATATGCCCATATTACTAAAATCTATTTTCATAATATACATAACCACCTTGTAACATGTCAAGTTTAAATTGGTAAATTTTAACAATAATTTACTGTAAAATGACACTGTACATTTTTAAATAAATTAAAAATACAGGAAAATACTATTTGTTTGTTTAGTTTTTATTTATTTATTTTTATCCTAACACACACACCACTAAAATCTATTTTTAAAATATACATAACCACCTTATAACATGTAAATTTAAGTTTATTCACTGTATACAGTCATGGCCAAAAGTTTTGGCAGTGACATAAATTTTGTGTTTTGCAAAGTTTACTGCTTCAGCATTTGTAGATTATTTTCCACATGTTTCTATGGTATACTGAAAAACAATGATAAGCATATAATAAGTTTTAAAGGATTTTATTGGCAAAAAAGTCAGTATTTACAGTGTTGACCCTTGTTCTTCATAACCTTTGTAATTCGCTCTGGCATTCTGGATATTAGCTTCTGGGTCAAATCCTGACTGATGGTGATCCATTCCTGCCATATTAGTTCTCGGAGTTGACCACAATTTGTGAACTTCTGCTTGCACTCACCTTTTGAGGACTTCTCAGTGGGGTTGAGATCCGGGGAGTTGCCTGGCCAAGGATCCAAAATTTTAATGTCATGATCTTCAAGCCACTTCTTTATCACTCTTGCTTTGTGACATGGTGCTCCATCATGCTGAAAAATGTAGTTTTGATACCATTCCTTATTCGTGGCAGTGTTTTTTTGGCAGAATTATGAGAGAGCCCACTCCCTTGGTTGAAGAGCAACCCCACACATGGACGATCTCAGGATGTTTCACTGTTGGCATGACGCAGGACTCATGGTAGCGTTCACCTTTTCTTCTCCAGACAATCGATTTTCCAGATGTCCCAAACAGTCGGAAGGAAGCTTCATCAGAGAAAATAACTTTGCGCCAGTTTTCTGCTGTCCAAGCCTTGCACTTCCTGCAGAATTTTAATCTGTCCTTGATGTTTTTCTTGGAGAGAAGTGGCTTCTTTGCTGCCCTTCTTGACACAAGCCCATTGTCCAAAAGTCTTCGCCTCACTGTGCGTGCAGATGCTCTCAAACCCACCTGTTGCCATTCTTAAGCAAGCTCTGCATTGGTTGTGGCACGATTCCATAACTGACTCCTCAGGAGGAGACGGTTCTGGCACTTGCTGGACACTCTGGGACGTCCTGAAGACTTCTTCACTGCAGTTGAACCTCTTTCCTTAAAATGTTTGATGATCCGGTAAATGGTTCTTTCAGGTGCAATATTCTTTGTAGCAATTTCCTTGCATGTGAGGCCATTTTGATGCAAAGCGATGATAGCTGCCTGTGTTTCTTTGGAGGTAACCATTGCTAACAAGAACACAATGATTGGAAGCTCTTCTTCCCTTCTTTTATAGCAATCAGTCTGCTGTTACAATCTAATTGGCATGATAGTGATTTCACCTGACTAGTGCTCATTCACACTTTCACAAGTGCTGCTGATATTAGTCAATTGGTGTTAGCAGATCATTTTGTGTCAGGATCAAAAAACTGTGAAATTAGTTTTTTTGTGTTAATTTTTTTGACCAATGAAGCTTTTAGCAATTATATAAAATGCATCTGATCACTCTACACAATAATCTAGAAACAATGTAAAAGAACACCACAAAAGCTTAAGTGGCAAACCTTTCAAAACACAAAATTTATGTCACTGCCAAAACTTTTGGCCATGACTGTAAAATTATTCATATAACTGTAATTAAATTAATTATTATTATTTTTTATTTACTGTAAAATTACACTGTACATTTTTTTAATAAAAAAGGAAAATGTTACATTTATTTATCTATTTATATGTTTGTTTGTTTGTTTAGTTTTATATATTCATTTATTTTTATGTTAACACATAACACTAAAATCTATTTTTATAACAGGCCTACATAACCTCCTTATAACATGTAAATTTACATGTATTCACTGTAAAATTATACTTTTTTTTACATTCAGAAACAGTTTTACTGTAAAATTACACTGTACAATTGTTAAATAAAATCAAAAGTAGCTTTTTCACAAACTGAGGTAAATACTAATATATAAAAGGTGTCGTTCACATAAATACAAATCATGCTAAAATAATCCAATAAACATTCATTTAACAGAAGATAACAGAAAACCCTAATGTACATAATTTTCCATGAAGAAAGATTAATTTAAATTTATTCATAAGATTTAACTGTCAAAAACTGTACTTTTAACACTGTTTTACTGTAAAATTACACAGTAAATTTTATATAAATAAAACATTTTTTTTATAAGAAAATACTATTTCAGTTTTGCTACTTCAAAATGTCATGTTTAATTCAGTGTATTTATTGCTGTTTTTTTTTTTTTTTAATTGTGAAATATACTAGCAATTGATTTTTCAGTGTACATGAAATGTCCCATTAAATCGATAACAGTTTTTCACCATATAGAGTGAGAACTTACCTTTAATTTTTAATATTTCTTTTACAGTTGAAATTTTATAGCTGGATGTTGGGGATTTCCCAATGTATTGACTTAAATGCCTACACAATCATTTGGCATGTATCTCAAGTTGAAATACTGTACGGCTGTGGTCAGATGGCCAACCTGTGGCCATGTCCTCTGTGGCAGCATCCGAGCCCCTCCTCCTATAGGCCTGCCTCTGTGACGCCTGTCCTTGAGGATAACCTGGCAAGGACATGGCTACCCACTGCTTCATGTCTAATTGGCAGCCCCTGTACCCAGACGCAAGGTGGAAACTGCAGCGTGTGCACGCTTTGATTTAAGAGAGGACCGTGGTTTTCATTTGTCATTGATTCTGTCCTTTGAGACGAGCGGAGGGAAAGCAGGGCCAAATTGTGTGGGTGGCTGATTTCTCAGTGTCTTGTTGGTTGTGGACGTCTCAGCATGTTTGGACTTCTGCAGGCTTGCTGAGGTGATGCTCACGGGTGTTATTTCTGGATTCCACAGAATGCTTGATGCGTATCTGTTCCCAAGTCTCTCAAGAGACACTTGTCAGAAATGTCAGGAAATATTCTAAATTTGAGGTTGTGCTATTTGAATCTGTTTTATTTGACATCTTTCAGTGTTTTTACTTTTATATTACATCTGTCATGTGTGCTGCAGATTTGACTGAATGTCAAAAGGATTTTAATCTTAGGGGCTCTGTCCCCTACCTGAGCGCGTGCTGGTGGAGCTCAGAGGAATATGTTATACCTTCCGTGTAAAAGATGACAACTGTTTTAAAATGAGTATTTCACACATTACATTTGTTTGTCAGTATGTACACTGTCATTTGAAAGTTTGGGGTTAATGTTTCAGAACAAAGAAGTCTCTATGCTTACCAAAAGTAATATTGCGAAATATTATGGCAATTTAAAATAACTTATTTCTATTTGAAAACATCTTAAATACATTTTAAACTTATTTGGCGAAGCTGAATCAGCAGCCAGTACTTCAGTCTTGAGTGTCCCATGATCCTTCAGAAATCATTCTAATATGCTGATTTGCTCCTCAAATAACATTTATTATTAGTATCAAACTTTTATTTATTTTTTTTGTTTTTTTTCAATGAACAGAAAGAACTTCATTTATTTGAAATAGAAAATAGAAAAGTTTTTTTTTGTCACCATAAATAATTAAATGAGTCCTTGTTGAATAAAACTATCAAGTTCGTAAAAAAAAAAAAAAAACACTTAAGGCCTCAAAACTGTTGAACATAGATGTGTTTATTTTATTTTATTTTATTTTATTATTTCACTGGACCAGAAAGTGATTGCAATGTGTTTATTGTAGAAAAAAAGATACATTGTAAATGTAGTAAATATTTTCCAGATATTATTTATTTAATTTGGTTTGGCTTTAGTGCAATGACAAAGTGCAAAATAAATAATGTATAATAATGCATTTAATAATAAAATAATAACATGACTATAATATGTAATTGAATATATATCATATTATATATTATATCCTTTCCTAAAATGGATCATACACTAAAGAAAACTGGTGTAGAAACAATGTGAAATTGCTTGAAATTGGTTTAGTACTTTCTGTATTTTGGTTTGTTCCGTTTCCTATTTACCCATATTTGGTCATGTTCCCGTTCCTCCCCCTCGTTATGTCATCATCACACCTGTCTTGATCATTTGCTATTTATAAACCTGTTCAGTTTCGGTTCACATTTGTTGGATATACTTTGTTGCTACCTTGTTGTATGTGTTCCTGTTCTATGTCTGTTTATTATCATTTTTGGATTTTATTAAAGACTTTATATTGCATTCCTCCTCATCTTGCGCTCCTTCCAACACGCTCCTTTCTTGTAAAACATACTCCAGTAATCATTTACAGTAAATATTTGGGGAGTATCTGTGATTGCAAAAGATTTAAAAACTTAGAGAAACCTTGCAAGTTGTTTTTCCCTTTATAATGCAATGAATTAACTTTATGTGGTACTAGTTTTAGAGTCAATTCATGTACAACTGTCTTTTTACTGCCAAAATGTGTTTTTGTGCCCATATTGTGTCAGATGTAAATGTTGACGTGTTTATTGGTAGGAACTGCAGAGGAATGACAGAGTGAGCTGCCACAGAGGAATCTGCAGAGGTCAAAGTCTGTCTGCGATCCAGGGGCTGTTTCTGCTGACTCCTGCTTTTCAATGGTGCTACTTACAGGCTCCTCAGACGGCAGAAAACAGCTGAAAGGGAGGGGGAGAAGCTCCTTTCATTAACTCTCTATTCATATTGAATTTATTAATCTCATGCTGTTTCTGCAGCTTAACTAAAAGAAGCCGTGATACGGCCGCTTTTCATCCATCTGCTTGTGGAATGAGGGGAAGGGAGAGAGAGAGACGAACAGAGCGACGCGATTTCTAACAGTGCTGAAACGGCAATAGACTGCAGAGAGAGGGAAAGTGTGTCAGATTATTTAGCGGCAGGGATGTTCAGTTGTTAGTTGTGTGTCGCTGGGAGAGGCAGCAGCCCTGCAGAACACCCCTCCCCGCGTCAGGTGCACAACAAAAGCATCTGTCATGTCTGCATTTGTGTACAGGGGAATGTTCCTGCTAATCTCCTGTGTGTTCAACAGTGCTTTCCAGTCTTGCAGCCCTGGCTTCTACTGTATACCACAGCAGTATCACACAAGCAATCCAGGCTCCTAATGCTAAGTGATGGAATTTGCAGACTTTTTCAGACTTTCTGCATTGGTCTAAAGAGTAAATATTTTGATATTTTGCAGAACATGGTAAAATGTGTCAAAGAGAGCTGAAATACATTGCATTCAGTGTTCATTTTGTGTCCCTTCTATGCAATATTTTCTGTACAAAATTTGCTGAAAATGTACTCTTCCTCATGCCATTTAAGGTGTAGATGACTTTGTTTCTTCATCTGAATAGATTTGGACAGGTCACTTGCTCACCAGTTAATCCTCTACAGTGAATGGGTGCCAACCAAACAGCGAATAAAAACATCACAATAATCCACACAACTCCAGTCTATCCTCTTGTGAAGCGAAAAGCTGCATGTTTGTTGAAACAAATTCATCCTTAAGGTATTTTCACCAAATTTTCAGTTAATATCCTTTAATTAAATAAAGAAAAAAAAATCAAATAAACAAATATAATTCATACATGAATTGTATACATCTCTGCAATGATAAACATCTGAAGTCACATTCATTTTGAGATTTTTAGGTGTGCATAAAGTCAAAAATATCTGTATGATGCATTTGTCCTGATATCATAAGAAAAAACACTAACATTAGGAAAGATTTGCATATTTTGGGTTGTAAACATCATGTCGTGTGACTCTGCCAAAGCTTAATAATATATATGAATTAGTAATATGTTTTTTTGGTTTTTTAAAATATCTCTTATAATTACCAAAGCTGCATCTAATTAATGAAAACTTAATGAAAACACTGATGCTCAAGTAAAATTTCTCATCATCAGTGTTGAAAACAGTTGTGCTTCTTAATATTTTTATGGAAATTGTGATACATTTTTTTCAGGATTTTTGGATGAAAATCAAATGAATGACATTTATTTGAAATATAAATCTTCTGTAATATTACAAATGTCTTTACTGTCACTTTTATATTAATTTAATTTGTTCTTGCTGAATGAAAGTATTAATTATGTATTTTTAATTTTACTGACTCCAAATTGTTTAATAGTATTATATAATACTACAGAATAGTAATATGTAATTACTATATAACTACTATGTAATTACTATGTAATGTAATGTAATTTATTCCCGTGATTTCAAAGCTGTTTGTTTTGTTTTCATTACTTCAGAAATTATTCTAATATTCTGATTTCCTGCTTAAAGCATTTATTATTATGTTGAAAACAGCTGAGTACAATTTTTTCTTTGATGAATAGATCAGCATTTATCTGAAACAGAAACTGTTTGTAACATTACAAATGTCTTTATCGTCGCTTTTGATTAATTTAAAGGATCCTTGCTAAATTATATCATTTCTTTCCAAAAAAATGAAATAAGTACTGACTCCAAGCTTTTGAATATTGTTTATAATGTAACAAAATCTTTTTTTTTTATTACAGATAAATGCTGATCTTTGGATCTTTCTATTCATCAAAAAATCCTGAAAAAATGTACTCAACTGTTTTAAGTATTGATTATAATATAAATGTTTCTTGAACACCAAATCAGCATATTAGTATGATTTTTGAAGGACCATGTGACACTGAAGACTGGAGTGATGATGCTGAAAATTTAGCTTTGATCACAGGAATAAATTACATTTTAAAATATATTCAAATAGAAAGCTGTTATTTTAAATAATAAAAATATTTCACAATATTACTGCTTTTGCTGTATTTTGAATGCAGGCTTGGTGAGCAGAAAAGAATTAAAAAAAAAAAAAAAACAAGCGGCTGAAAAAGTGTAACTTGTTGGTGTTCCGATTCTGCAGAGTTCTCATAACAGACACACCAAACAGTGACCAGTTTTCCTCCTGCTAACAACCTACCGAAAACTCCCTGTGTGAGTAAGTGAGATTGTGCTATATATTCTTTTTCTTAGAGCAACAAAAGAGAAGGCTTTCCCAGAGTTCAGCTGAAAAGGTATTGAGCTTGACTGACACAATCTTACACGGTTCAGGGGAGGTTTATGGTCAGAGGCAGCTTCCGTCTGTGGTCAGCAGGTCCTCTCTGCAAACAGAAACAGCACAGGGCATTTTCAGAGATGAGAGGGGCAGAGATGCTTGTTCAATCCTTCAGTGTTTCTAAACAAGGACATCCAGCAGAGAACTCAGCCAGGGCCACAATTACCCCCTAAATGACCCATTCAGTGGTTTGGAGCTCTTACCAAAATAACCGTGAACCCTTACTGTGTACTCTGGTTCAGCTTGAAGAGCTAACAGGGTATTAGGCTGATTGTAGTGGTGGGAAGAGCAGAGAGGTCCTCACAGACTCCTCGTTCAGGGCATCTCTGGTGGCTGATCCGCACACCTGTGACGATGGGGAAGACGGCAGCTGAGATCTGGAACTAAAATCAAGCATCATGTTTGAGAACCTTCATGGGAAGTACTTTTGCTGAAGCATAGACTTACTTGAAGTGATTTTTGTACATGTACACTACTGAAAAGTTTGGAATAATACATATCAGTTTGTAATGTTTTTGAAAGAAGTCTCCTATTCTCACCAAAGCTGCATTTATATGATCAAAATGCAGTAAAAAATTAATAAAAGAGCAGCCATTACTCAGTGTCTTCAATGTTACATGAGAAATCATTATCCACCTTATTTTTCCCGTAAGTCTGGCTTCCTGTCTCATCTGCATCTAGCTATTTTTAGCTGTACAACACAGCTTGTTTTGCTGCTTGATATCGCAAATTGGTGTGTCTTACCATATTATTTTAATGTATTATCATAATTATGAGCACACGTTTGTAGAGCAGTTTTACCGTTTACTACACAATTTTATTCTTCTCATTATTTTACTATAGCGGCCAATGAACCGGAAGTCGCGCCATAAGCTTTCTTTCCGTCTTTAAGAATAAGGTGGATAATTTGCCGATTTGCTGCTCAGAAAACATGTTGAATACTGTTTTTGCTTAATATTTTGTGGAGCAGTGATAGGCCTACACTACCATTCAGAAGTTTATAGCAAGTAGATTTAGAATATATATTTATATTTAAAATATATATTGTAATTGTTAGAATGGTCACGGATCAGCAATCTCCACGTAAAACTGATCGTGCGGACCAAACCGTAAGTCATAGAGACTTGAAACTTGGAGGGATGGTAGTAGTCACCCCCCTCACGGCGGCGCAGCAGTGATCAAAAGTACAAAATCCTTATAACTACTAAACCGTCTGTCGCAGGCTCCAGTGTCTTACATCGTTGGAATCGTTGGCTCACATCGGACAAGATTCGATCATGAGCCTGGTGAACTTTTCGTGTATTTTGGAGTTTTGGCAAAACCTACTTTTGTGAACTAGTCCTTGGTTTTTCGCCTGATGGGACATAAACTATTACAAAGGGACGCCAAAACGGTCGAAAGCGAGAGGGCCACTTTTAGTAAAATGCGTAATTCCTGGACGGAATAAGTTATCTCAGAACTCAGAACACTTATGTAACAGCTCAATCTGAGGTTGCAGGACAAAAATCGCGGAGCTTGGCCACTTGGTGGCGTTATAAAAGGGAAAAAACATAAAAATGGGGACATCTACGCAACCACTTGTCCTATCAACATGAAAATCACTGTGCATGGCCTTGGCCCTGTAAGGACATTTGCGTATCCAAAAAAAACATGGCTGCCATTGGCCAATGAATTTTGAGCACACAAAAAAATTTCTGTAAAATTTAAGGTAGAAAACTGGCAGCCGTGGTTGACAGAATTTTCCCATTAAAAATACGGTAACAACATTTTACAGTTTACAGTTTTCAGTTAAATTTACAAGTAAATACCGGAATTTCATTAACTGATATAATTGTAATGTACCAACCTACTGAGGTACTGAAGTCTGTTTTATACCTTTGTAATACACTGATAACCACCAAAACCAGGTGGTGATGAGAAAGTCACATGATAAATTAAAGCCCATCACTAGCAGCTTTTAAATATTAACATATATAGAAGGTGCACAGTGTCAATCACACAAACACTAAACACCATCGTGGGCCTGTTTGACTGGCGGCCCCAAAGAAAGAGAAAATAAATCTGCCACTGGGGGGTCGATATCTTAATGTGTATATATATAACATACATGCAATATTCGTATCATGTGACAGAACTCTCCATTTCTGGATAACTTTGCCTCTAGAACCACTGCTGTCAATCAAATAATTTGTAAATGATTGAGATATAAAAAACCTACTTTTGCAAACTAGTCTTATAGGTTTTTCACTCTAACACTGCAGTACAATTCTCTGGATTCTCAGTAATTATCAAAAAAAAACAACAATAATAATAATAATAAAAATAAATAAATAAATAAATTTACCCTTTCGTAAGCTATAACAGGGTCCTTTAGAAAAGGGGCCTGTCCGAACTGACCCAAAATCCTATAAAGCCTAAAGGAAAACAAAACTTCACGAAACCTGGTGAGCACATGCAACAGGTGATTCTAAACAAGCAGGCAAAGTTTTAAGGAGATCAGACCACAGCTGGTGCTATAACAGTCATAAACGTCAGAAAAATAATATTTCTATGGTAAATTACCTGGATTACCAAAAATGCTTTTTCAAATCATTGATTTAGATGGTTATAGGCTTGCTAAATAATGTCTTTTTTTCATATGTGCTTAAACCTCTGTAATCACAGCTTGCAGCTATATTTTTTATCAAATAAATGTAGCCTTGATGAGTATAAGACACTTCCTTCTAGAACATTCAAATTTACTGATGCCAAACTTTTGATAAATAATGTAGTGTATGGTATTAATACATTTTTATGTTTTGTATAATTTTGGTACTGTGTTGAGTTGCCATTTGACATCCACATGTGTGTTTGTGTGCTAGTAAATGGATGTCTGCATATATTCTTATGTGTGCACTGAAGGAAGCAGTCAGACTGCTCCTGTATTTACACGCATTACCCTTTTTGAACCTCTGAATCCCTTCTTGACTCCACTTTTGCTGAAAGGAGCAGGAAGGATATCACCACTTAGCCTGTGTAAACAGCAGGTCTGCTGTTGAACTGTGGCCCTGCAACTCTTATTGACATACATTCCACTGACCACTGATGAGTCTCGGGTCTGCTAGCGGCGTGTCTTATGTGTCCCGTGCGACAACGTGTGAAAGTGTGTGTGGCTATCAGACAAACTTTAAAAGGAACCTGTCAAGGAGGTGGTGATGCAGCTTTGCAGGCTGGATGGTCAATGGATAAAATGCATCTGCTTAATGATTGATTAAATGATAAAAAATTAATTGAAAATGAACAACTTTTAAATAATCATATATGTAACAAAAAGATTTATGTAATGGGTGAACAATGGGAATATGTGAGGGAAAAATATGCATGCCATTCTTTGACACATCTATTGTGTGTGTAGGCATGACCTTGTAAATCAACGCAGCCATCAATCCACTTAATTCTCTTTGGATCCATCCTTCCCCTTCACATCAAAAGCCTTTATAATTTTACCTAAGTAAAAGTGTGTCATTTAGTGGACACATTATTTGAATATTTGTACAAATCTATAGACCTGGGGTAATTTATTGTGAAGCACCAATGTGGCTAATAGGTTGTGTGCTCGTCAATGAACTTTTCATTTTCTAAATGCACTTCAGCCAGACAAACCCCCGCTACCATTAGAAAAGCAGAGAATGAAGCTGGCATCTGATTATTACATCCATGAGAATACATCTCACTTAAACTCTTGAGTGAAAGTAATCTCATTTAGCCAGCTGCATGTCTAACTACGCTCTACACTCTAGTGTGTATTATATTTTCTTGAAAAAAAAAAGTCATGGAACAGTATAAAAATGCAAGATTTTCAAAAAGATGCTCAATATTACGCAGCCTATGTTTACATGTATGACTGAAATGAGTTAAAAGTTCCTTATATATAAGTTTCTTATTGATTATTTTTACAAAGAGTTATCAACTATAAATACAAGTCAATACTGTTTTAATTTCATGTAAACATTGTAACTACATATTGGGTAACTTTAATATTTAAAATATACACACTACCAGTCAAAAGTTTTTGATCCATGATGTTGTGAAATATTTTTACTATTTAAAATAACTTTCTATTTTAATATATTTTAAAATGTAATTTATCCCTGTGTTCAAAGCTAAATTTTCAGCATCATTACGTCAGTCTTCAGTGTCACATGATCCTTCAGAAATCATTCTAATATATGATTTGCTATTCAAGAAACAATATTATCATTAATATTTAAAACAGTTGAGTATTTTTTTTTTTCTTTGATGAACAGAAAGACCCAAAGATCAGCATTTATCTGAAATGAAAAGCTTTGGCAACATTATACACTATACCATTCAAAAGCTTGGAGTCAGTAACAGTTTTTTGGGAAAGAAATTACAGAAATTAATAATTTTACTTAGCAAGGATGCCTTAAAATGATTAAAAATGATGATAAAGACATTATAATGTTACAAACGATTTTTGTTTTAGATAAATGCTGTTCTGAAAACCCTGAACAAATTCTACTCAGCTGTTTTCAACAAATTAATAATAAAAGTTATTTGAGCAGAAAATCAGATTATTAGGTTTCTGAAGAATCATGTGACTGGAGTAATGATGCTAAAAAAAATCACAGGAATTAATTTCACTCAAATATATTCAAATATATATATATATATATATTTTAAATAGTACAAATAAATAATAATAATAAAAAAACATTAAAAATCTTACTGTTCAAAAACTTTTGACTGGTAGTGAATATAAATAGTTGTATATCCCAAAACCCAACCGTGAACAATTAATTATAAATAGGATTATTTATATAAATAGATTAATTTATTTATATAAAATGTGTAGTATTGGGTATATTATATGTAGTATATTCTATCCAATGAGTAAACAAGTGCTCAACATACATAGTCTAGGGATAATTTGGTACTAAATTTGTTTAAATGACCACTAGGTGGCGCAGGGTTAAAGTCTGCCAGGCGTAATTGTATTTGCTCCCCGGCGCCCCTAGCGTAAGCGGCCGTCGCTTACAGTGTTGTTACGCCCCTCATGACCGCCGAGCAGCCAATGGGCTCCGGGAGGCAGAGTTCTCCCTGTGGCCGCCATTAGAGAAAGGAATCCATGAATTCAAATGGAAACCAGCAGGAACACAGACCGAGTATACGCTTTTAAATGAAAATGAGCCATTTCATGTAGTTTCTCGTCACCTTTCGACGCTTTTACCGCGGAATGCTTTTCGTTTTTACGCCGCTTTCGGTGGGGATGGAGCTATAAGAGAGTCGTTTTTAAGCTAAAACCGTTTTTAAGCCAAGGGGGAGGGGGGAGAGTTGCCTCTTTTTGCTCTCCTTTTTCTATTTTAATAACACATTCCTCCTCTATTTTTACATGTAATCTATTCGCTCACAGCCTTGTCGACGGTTGAGGCCGTGCTTTTTTTTCATTTCTAATTCGGGCCGAACGCGGGAGGCGCGAGCGATCGAATGGGGCTGTTGAATTCCATTCCCCCACCGATTGTTTAAAAATAATTCCGTTCACATTCGACTCGAATTCGGAGAAACCTTCTTTTTCTTTTTCCATGGAAAGCCCGATGATGGGATGTTCGAGCCCGCAGTGAAAGGATGAGTTCTTGTTTCGTACCGAACGGGGCCAGCTTGGAGGACTGCCATTCCAATCTATTCTATCTGGTAAGAGATTTAAAAACTAAAAGGAAAAAGCAGCCATTTTTAGCCGCCTAGCATGCTAACATCAGCCCCAGTGGAGAGAGAGAGCGAACAGGATCAGGGCCCTGTGTATGTGTGTGATTCAAACACGCTGCTTGTTTATTTGCTTGTTTGTAAGCTTTTCTAAAGAGATTACACGTTTGTAGTGTTTTGCACCAGATGGCTTAACGCAAACCGACTGTGTGTTTTGATTTTATGTGTTTGTAAATTGCACGCAACGAAGAGCGCTGGCAGAATGAAAGTTAAAGTTTCATTTTAGCTGCACTTTGTGCAAGTATAAATTACTCTGCTAATGTTTTTTAAAGTATTATTTTAGGCGTTGTGTAAAACAAAACGTTTAGGCTTCGGTTCAAACTCCACGTTCTCCATGTTCGGGGTGTTTACATAAATGTTTACACGCTTCTCTGCAGGCTTATTTTGGGTCATTCCCCGAAAAAGTGCATGTTGTCTAGTGTGTGAGTTTAGCAATAAAAAAACGTTTCTTTACGCATTTTTAAATAACACTTAAACTTTTATTTGAATCTTTTCCTGGCCTGTTTTTTCAACTTCTTGCTTTATTGGCAAATGTGCATTATTGATTGATAGTACTTACTTTATATACAATAATAATATAAAAACGTCTTTTTAACAAAATGCTAGCAAAAAGTTGTATCCCATGCTTAACTGTTTCCACCTTATTAAAATAATGTGCAGTCCCATAATTCAAATGTAATGACATCATCCTTTAATTATGTTCGTCAGTAGCTGGGATGCCTTAATTTTGTATACTAAGCAACTAGATATTTGCGTTAAAATCTGTTTTACAATAATAAACATCTTGCGCTGTCATGACCTTGAGCCAAACTGTAGAAAAAGCTAAGTTAAACTTAAAAGCTTTGCTTTAAAAGCATAATTATACTCCAGCGTCATTTAAAATTGGATTTGGGTGGCATAATATAATTTATCAACACTTAAAAAAGAATGTTTAAACTCTTACACTTCATATGAAGTCACTCTTTTACCTGATAGTTTTGTCAGATTTGATGCGTTTGCATTAATCGTGTGAGCCACGCATCAGTTGTTTGGCTTAAAATAACCAGTGCTGGGTTTGGGGTTTACCTCATGTCTGCAATAAGAGACATGGAGTTTGAAATAGATGGGGCATTCCTGAAGCCTGCAGGCTTGTTTACAGCACTTTTCTGCTCCCTAACACACACATACTGGCGTCCCGTTGACTCCTATTGTTCTTAGATGAAGCTAATTATAATTACTATGGAGCAGCCCTGCAGTTTTAGATTCGAAAGCAGACGTTATTTGTTCCGTGGATGCAGGTTTTGCTATATTTGACATTTCCAGAACCGTGTCCTTCGCTGGTACAACAAAACAAGTACACAGACGCACTCTCACGAAGAGTGTCAAGGCCTTGTGGTGAATTATATAACTTCAGCTTATCCAGTTTAATGCCTGCTCTGTTTTATTACTGCCACAGCACAATCTCTGATATTGTCTGAAGATGGATGGCTCCACTGAGAGCTTGTTTGCACACTTTGTTTGAATGTATTGCTTGATGATTTGAATATGAATAGTTGCAGTTTTCCAGAAACTCGTTTGCGCTTTCAGTCTCGGGAGAGGCACTTTTTATTTAGTTACAGGTGTGCCAACTTTTTTTTTTTTTCCTCACGTTTGTCAATTACTTTTGTTTTACGTGAGGTGTGTAAAACGTTCAGATGATAGGAGCCCCACTATATGATTGTGCAGAACAGCCCATCTGCATATTTCTCTGTACATGTAAGCTCTTAAAGTGTTTGACCCCGTTTTGTTTTGCTTGGTGTAATTTTAGCACACCACTGTAAGGCTCGGCTCATGGGAAACTCTGTCTCACCTCAGCACACACATTTGCTGCCTCATAACACACGCTCATCTAAGTTTTAGTGCATAATATTAGCCAAGCAGGTGGAGTAAATATGATTTTGAAATTGCGCGAGGAACTTTAAGCATCAGCCAACATCTTTTTAGCCAAATAGATTTTATTAAATGTTTGTTTATTTACATCTAGTGCAAAAAAAATGCTTGCCAGGTGGATATTTCCATGCAATAAGTTGCAGATAAAATGTGGCTTCCTGAGATTGACATTTCACGTTTTGCTATGCCAGTTAGGTTAGTGAGGTCGTTATGCTTTGAAGATGAAATCTTTCAGTTAAATGGATTGAAAACGGTCACACGTTTTATCTTGAGTGCATGTGAAGCTATTTTCCTGTCGTTGGACAGTCTCCAGGGGCTATTGGTCTTCAGGCGCTGATTGACTTTTTTGAGTGGCTGAAGCAATGTGAGACAGACGCTATTGATAAGCATCTCTCGGGAGCGAGAGCAACAGAGAAAGCTTCCGATAGTTTTGGGCTGTGAGATAGTGTGTCTCAAGGAGGTTGTTGGTGTCACTTCACCTGTAGCTCAGCTGTTTGCTTTGATTCTCACGAGAAGCATCTGCCGTCGTTCCTGGCAGCGCTTGGAAGAGTTCTTGTAAAACTTTTGTGAGAAAGGGAGAGAGAGAGAGAGAGAGGAAGGAGAGATGTTGTGACAAAGGAGGAAGTTATGTGGAAGGCCGTGACCCAGCAAACCACTCAAGTTTAAGTGGAAAGTCAAAGGAGCCAGATTCTTCAAGGCGAACATGACTCCTGCCCTTAAAACACACACTCTTTCCGTTGATGTTTTTGCATATTGTGGTCGTTTCTAATTTTAGAACATATTGAATTCCATCAAAAAAAGTATTTTTGGAAAACAAGAATGTTGTGCTGGAAAAGTATAGTGCTTCATGAGGTTGTTTACTTTCCTTTTACATTTCTGCCAATTTTGTCTTCATGACTTTAAGGCCATTCTAACTTTTTTTTATCTCCCCCCCCCCTCAGCTGTCAACGGTCTAAACTGTGACCGCTTGATTTGTCCCATTTTTAGTTTCACTAACAAGTGTGTAACAGCTCTTGCTGCTGTAATTTTTTTCTGTGCATCCTCTGCAGATGTTCTCTTTGCATATTTTGCAGGTGTTTGATCTGCACTCCTAAGTCACATGGAAATATTTTCCAACAGCTGCAACAAGTTTCACTTTGCAACAAATGAGCATTATTGTGAACATGACTGTATACAACTGTCTTTTTCCATTTCTGTTTTTCTTGTGTGCACTGCCAGTTACAACCAGAGTTTTTTTTAGCTTGCCATTGGTCAGGGTTTACAGATTATGACAATTAATGGTTGTTTTTGTCCTGGTCTCTTTATAAATGCAGCCGTTCAGTTTATAAAAGCTGAGGTCTGCATGACCTGTCCTGCCAAGTCAATTAAGAATGTGCATTTATTTGTGACCCTGGACAACAAAACCAGTCATAAGGGTCAATTTTTTTTTTTTTTTTTTTAAAGTTGAATCATCTGAAAGCTGAATAAATAAGCTTTCCATTAATGTATTGTTAGGATAGGACAATATTTGGCCAAGATACAACTATATGAAAATCTGGAATCGGAGGGTGCCAAAAAATGACCTTTAAAGTTGTCTAAATAAAGTTCTTAGCAATGCATATTACTAATCAAAAAATATGTTTTGATATATTTACAGTAGGAAATTTACAAAACCTCTTCACTGAACATGATAAAATCAGTAATTTTGACCCATACAATGTATTTTTGGCTATTGCTACAAATATACCTGTGACTTAAGACTGGTTTTGTAGTCCAGGGACACTTTTGGTGATTTGCGCTCATAATGTGATGTGATTCATTTAATGTGATTTTTTTATTTTATTGTGTTTTTAACACAATTTTATTATTTTTTTTAAGCCATTTCGTTTGATTCCATGCTTCTTTTTCTGATCTATCTGTATCATTCAGAGTATGGCTGATCTTACAGCGTATCATTAAGGCAGGGTTAACTCCTGGGCTTGGGTCCATTAAGTATTTCATAGCTCGAGTGCTGCTGGTCCAACGTCTGTTCCATCACATCAATGCCGTTTATCTTCGGTCTTAAAACCAGATAATAGATCAGCACTAAGACTTTTAGATGCTGCCGAATATGTGTGTCTTTTAGCAGGTGGTGAATGGCTGTACTGACAGTAGCTAATGCGATGTCTCTTTCTCGCAGGCTGATTTGACGGGGATAAAATGGAAGAGGTACGTGTGGCAAGGTCCGACCTCGGCGCCCATCCTGTTCCCGGTCACCGAGGAGGACCCCATCCTCTGCAGTTTCAGCCGTTGTCTGAAGGCGGATGTGCTGAGCGTGTGGAGGCGGAGCCAGAGGCAGGGACGCCGGGAGCTGTGGCTCTTCTGGTGGGGCGACGATCCCAACTTCTCTGAGCTCATCCACCACGAACTGACAGGTAAGCTTTTGAGCGAAACCTACCTAGATAGCAAGTGCTGGTGCATAAAAAAAGATGTGTCGATAAGGTTTCGAGTGCCTTTTCATACTGTCTAGGCAGGCAGCTCACTGTGACTCTAACGAAGTCCTTTTGTTTTGCGTTTTTCAGTTTCTTTTTTCCTTTTCGCCCACTTTATCTCTCTTTCTCTATCGACTGTGGTCTCTCTGAATTTTTTCTCCTCCTTCCTCTCTCACACCCACACACTTTGCGTGTGCATTTTAGTTACTTGTCATCAAAATGTGCCGTAGGCCCAAGCAAAGATCTTCGGTTATTGTTTCTGCGATCCCAGTTAGCAGTCAGTGTTTGTCGCTTGCGGATAAACCTAAAAAGTGTGCCATTAAGTTTATACATGCTACAATATTTTTAATGTTTACAAGAGCTGTTAAAGTGATAAAAATAGATCAAGCGGCTTCTGTTGTGTTTGAACTGACTGGTCTGAAGGTGTTTTAGAAGTGATCACCTGTGGATCTGTGAGAAATGCCTTTATAATTGTGTTTTCTTTCAAGATCAGTTCTCGCTCTGCTAACCCAGACCTGAGGGTTATTGTTGTTTTGGGTTTGTGTTGCGTTGTATGAAACAGAGGAGTAGAGTCTGTGTGACGCTGTCACATTTCATCCGACGTGTGTGAGTGCAAATCCCTTGGTTTGATAAAAGACAAAAGAAAGGAATGGGAAATATTGAGGAAGTTTTGCCTCATTTTTATTTCTTAAGCCTTTTGAAGGATGGAATAATGAAGAGCATTGAAGCATGAACGAGCAGAAAGCATCATGGATGTCTGCGGAAAAGCTTTCATTTTCCACCTTTTTTTACCCTTTTCCTTTATGGACCAAAGAGATGGACCTGTCCCATCTTTATTCATGCCTTCTTTTACAGTGAGAAACAGAAGGAAAGAAAAATGGGGTGATATAGAGAAATTGGAAGAGGCGATTTATTTATTTTTTCTTCTGTCCATTGACCCTTCCTCATTACCGTTCATTGTGCTGGAGGAGGGGCAGAAATGGAGCCTTATGGGCAAAAGAATGACCAATTCACCCATTCTATAATATCCCTCTCCACAAGAGATATTACTGTATTTTTCATTCGTTTGTGGAGATGTTTGCTATAATAGCTGCATCCCGGTTGTGCCTCATGACTCTCAGAGGAGAAGTCTGACATGTGCTTCTCTCTTCCTCTTAGACACCTTTTCTTTCTTCACTTGTTGGTCTCCAGAACAGAGACTTTCTGGAAAATTTCAAGTCCTGAATAAGTGATTTTTTTAGGGTGAACATACATTTTTCAAGTCAAATCCTGCTTTAAAATATTTATTTGGCAAGAGATTGCTAAACTTGAGTGGCCAGAAAAGTCAAGGAAGACTTTGCTCATAATGTGTTGGGAAAACTGTTAAAAGAGCGCTAATCCATATTTTCAGATGTGTACTTTTAATTTGTTCGTCTTGTAGGCGTCTGTGGTTCTCTCTTCATCTAATTCAGGATCAGATAAAGTGTTAAACAGCCTGTGTTTCAGGACTAAATGTTATGCCTGCGGTCGCCTTGAGATCAGCAAGGGTCATAGCCACTTGACCTTCTCTCCTTGCAACAGACGTGTGAACCTGCTGCTCGTTCGACATCTCTCTTGACACGCACTTCTTGATGTCTTTCTCACAAACACGCATGCATTCGTCTGTCTTCTGGCCCTCGTACAAACGCAGCGGAGGCCCACGGGATGCAATAAAGATTAAGCTCTTAAGACACACACATGCGTAAATATATTCGCCCGCGCTGGACCGTGGAGCACCTGATTTAGATCCCTACTGGCACCCTGGCAGTGAAGGTGTGAATCAGTGAACAGCAGGTCCAGGGAGACTTTAAAGGGGATTGAGAGAGAATGAAAGATGGCACTATCACTTCTGTTGTACGCTTCACTTGAGGAACACATGTCTCAGAAGGTTTGAAGAACCAAGTGAAAAAGCTGGAATTCATGTGTCCTGCCATAATTAAGCTTTGTGTCAAAAATACAAACGGGTGACTTAAAAAAGCTTGGAAGTCTGAAGATTTGCATTAGATGTAGTGGTTAGAGCTGCTGAGGTTTTCAACACCATGTTCCCCGCTCTCAAATGTTAAAAACTGTTTACACCTTGGGTTAACATGTATCTCAACATCTCTTGTGAGCACTTGTCACACATTTTGGCAGTGTTATTTAATACTGATAGTCAAGACATACAGTACCATTTAAAAGCTGAATATGTTTTAATCAAAAATACAGTAAAGGGCAAATCTAGCATTATGGATGTGACATTTTGCATTATGGATGTGACACACAAATGCTTAGAAGGTATGTGTTACCAATATACCGAACCATCTGTTTATATTTTAATAAACCCTTGTTGATAGTCTAAGCATCAGAAAAATATCAGTCTATGCACAAGTTTTCTATGTTAAAAAGGGAAATAGTTATGCATTATGGATGTGACAAAAAAGGACAGTTTTTGAGAGACTAATTACTTACTTACGTACTTTGTAGGATTTCTGCGAATTAAAATGCACAAACCAGACGCAATAATACCGACAAATAGAGAAGCTCTGGCTCGTCACAGAACATATAATTGTTACTTTGTTTTAATTTTGATGTCTATTATGAGGAATTTGTACTGTTATGGATGTGACAAGCCTGAAAAAATCACTTACCAGACTATTAAAAATCATGCACTAAAAATAAAAAAAGCTTTAAATTTTAAGAGAGCCCTTAAATGGATATTTGAACCACCAAATGTTGACATCTGTGCTATCAGTATAGTAAAACCTTTTTTTTTTTTTTTAAAATGTTAAGGTTGACATTTGCATGGAATTACCCTAAAACAGTATTGTAATTATTAAAATGCAAAATAATGCTTTTCTATGTTCATATATATTTTATTATGGAATGTATTCCTTTGGCAAAGCTGAATTTTAAGCAGTGCAGCCATTTCTGTTTCTTTTATTTTTGAGTGAGTTTTTTTTCCCAGTTATTTAAGTAACTTGACGTGATGTTAATCAATCTATTCAGATGGTAACTAGTGTTCACTATGCCAGCTCAACATCATGATGTCTATCAGCCATTAGCGATGGACGATGGCATTGTCTATCGGCCCAACCCTAGTGGTCTTTTGAGTGTGGTTTCAATAATGTGATCTACAAATGTTTTATACCACATTTACACCTGTATTCAGCTTCACCCACTTCTAATTGGATGTTAATACTAGGGATGTAACAATAACAAAATCTCACAATACTATAATACCTCGATATAAAGTCCACTATATGATATTATTACAATGTTTTATTTTATTTTATTATTATTTTTTTTTTTACAAAAACAATAACAAAAAAAGGACAAATGAAGACTTGGTGAAGTTGAAGGTAAAGTTAAACACCTTTGAGAGTTCAAAATGTATTAACTAAGACAACTTAAGTGAGAAAGTCATTGAATTGACTTCTATCTGAACTTAAAAAGGGACGCAGCCCCCTTTTCATTTCTGATATACTGTCTCAGTCTAAATTACATTCACACTGATGTTTTAGGAAGCCAAAAAAATTAGAATATAATAATAATAATTATAATAATAATTATAATTTTATATTATTGTTATTCCTATGACAGTAACAGCCATATATTGTAGAACAGTTGCACTGTGAAATAAATGAAAATGAATATTTTATAGCTATATTATTTTTGCTTTACAGTAGGAAATTACAATACTTCTTTACTAATTACTACGTTGTTGGTCAGTAATTCATACTGCACTTAAGCTTGTATTTTGACAGAAATGGCAGTAGAGCTTTTATTTTGCTGGGAAACTCCAGCTTCATTAAAAGCAGGCTTAGTACAAATCCACTGAAATGCTGTAGTCATCTGCCGTGAAAATAAAGCATAACTGGTGACTGTTGCATCCCCAAAATACGAGCTAAATTCATGGCACATGCAATAAACAAGTTCACTGCATTCACTGTGAGCTGAGCTTTTCTGAAGCATGGAAAACACCAGATCACAAGCTGATCGCGCTTGAAACGCGCAGCGGAAACGGACTTGATGAAGGGATTAAGCCATATTGTGCTTTCTGTTTTAGTTTGTTTGTATAATGGCCCAAATTATATTAGAATAAGAAGTTTAAATATATTTTAAAAACTACATTTTTTGCCTGGAAGACCTATCGTTTCATATTGTCATGTGACCGCGATGATATCGAGATGTGATTGGTAGTTACATCCCTAGTTAATACCTAGTTAATACAACAGTGTAACTTGGAGGCTTTGTCTGGGGCTGTTTGAGCTCAGATGTTGGTGTCTCCACATGTTTATCCATCCATGTTTGTTCCCTCTCATAGTTTACTCCCTCGTCAGATCTACAGCTTGTTAAAGTCTTAAAATTTTGCGGCAAGTGCCATTCCTGTCTGCTAACTAATCACTCCCGTCCCAAGGGAAAAAGCAAGTGAAGGAAGAAGTTGACGGATCTTCTGAAGCCTTATATTTAATCACCAAGCGAGTGGAAGAAAACACGAAGTGCTGTTTGGGAGATGTAATGAGACAGGAGGCCATTTGGCTGATGTTCGAGAGGCAACTTTACCCGACTCTGAATGGAACGCAGGAGAGAACCAATCCTAGCGCTCCGCTTGCTCTGTGATGGAATGATCTGGAATAACCGAACTGCCATTGGAGTAAATGAGCATCTCCTCGGTAGACCACGACCCTCTATTTTTATGTAAATGTCCGATCTCCTCCCCTCCCCCTTCCTGCTCTCTGTTCCCGTCGGTGGCGCTTGCTGATGTCGGTTCTATCCAGGGGCATCCACAGAACGAGACATGAATAAGGTCTTTTTTCCCTCCTCCATTCTGTCTCTTTCTCTCCCTCCCCTCTGCTTTTCCTCTCTCTCTCTTTTGCCTCCCTCCTTTTCTTTTTTTCCCCTTTCCTCTCTCTGATCTTTTTTGCATAGAAATTAAGGAGCTGTAGTCTGTCTGTAAGGGTAATTGCTGTAGGGCTCATTTCTTCCTCATTTTTCCTCCTCTGACACTCGTCTGCTACACTCTCTCGCTCCCTCCCCCGTCTGCCAGTCTCCCTGTGGTGCGAGTTGTGCTGGCAGCTTCTCTCTCCCTCTCTTTTTCTTCCCGTTCTCTCCCCCATTCTCTCTCTCCCTCCTCTGGGTTTTTTCGCGAGGGCTACCTGTTTACCGCATAGCTCAAAGACAGCTGCTGGTGATACCCATTATGCTGAAGGCTGACGGGCTTTCAGGCTACAAAATTAAGGCTCCGAGTCATACCGACTTTTTTTTTATTTATGATTTGAGGAAAAAGGAGAGCAGTCTTTACTAACAGAGTATTGTCTTCCATTTATTGGCTTTTAAACATAAGACAGTATGCAAAAATTTGTTAAAGATGAATAGTGCATTTTATGAGGCATTAGTAGCTCTAAAACGTATATTTTGAAATGGATTTTCCACCAAAAATTGTTTTCTTATTGTTTATTAGAACTTTATTAGAATATTGATTTACTCGATTTTAATTGATTCTTACTTTTATTAAACAATATTGATTTCTTACATCCCAGTTAATAAACATCTTGTGCACCTTCCATCCAATAAATCATAATAAGCTTTGTGCTTTGTTACTTATAATATGAAACTATGTTTCAGATTTAAAATTTTCTATTTTATTACAATATTCAAACAATAAATGCTTTTATCAAACTGAATCAGAAATTCAATCACAAGCCTGTGAATCAGAATCAAATTGGGAAATTGGTAGGGCTGGTTCGAATACCATTTTTTGCACTTCGAAGCAAATGAGAACTGTTCACAGGGGAAGTCACGTGTTGGAAAAAAAAAAGAATATTCGAATCTCAGACTTGAAAATCGAATGCCAACCCCCGAACGAATATTCGACTATTCTAGTACAGCCCTAGAAATTGGTCAAAACCCTGCGCTATTATTTATTCACAACCATATTTTATTATTACCCTTTTTTTTTTTTTTTTTTTTTTTTTTACAGTCCAACTTTGGTTTTTTTTTTTTTTTTTTTTCTCGACCAACTGATAATCCATTAAAAAAGTCAAAAATATTGGGCAAACCTAGTTTGAGTCCACCTTAAGTTTTTGCTGTATGAGGCCACTATAAAACTAACTGTACCGTGTCGTATAGAAATTACACACTGCACCTTTAAAATGTGTGCAAGTGTTAGTTGGAGCAGTAAGCCAAGTACACCGAGAGCCCGTCAGTCGCAGTAATTACAGATTGGCCTCTGAGAGTCTCCCACCAGCAAAATGACAGAAGTTGTGATGAACACACTTTATTTAGTATTTGTCCGGGTGTCACGTAGGCCATGACTCTTAGGCACACTGGTGGTGTGCTTGCGGCTTGACTGGAGCTGTTTGTCAGACACATGAGCTGTGCATTTAAGAGCAGGAATCTTCTACTGGCAAGCTGTGTGTAGTGTGAACCCTCGGGCCACAGAGCTGAGCCACTCAGAGAAAAGGTTCTTTGAAAACATGTTGGATCCCATCGACACAGAGAACCGAGTGCGCTGGAGGAGATGATGTCTGCTGTTGCCTTTCCCTGACATCACTGCGTGTCTGAAGACCGTAGGGGTGGTTGTGAGTGAGATCATCTCAGGAAGGCCATTTGTAAACCCGCGGCTCGCTTCGACCTTTGACCAGTGGCTGGAGAGCTTTGCCGCCAACAGGAAATGATGTCATATATGAAAGGAAATAATACAAGTTCCTTTGCTTCAGAAGGTGCGTTGTTGTCATTCTCAATTTCCCCCGACCTTCCGCCGTTTCCTCCGTTTTAAACAGACTTCGGATACCATAACAGTCGAGCAACGTGATCAGACGATCACACATCATGCCAGATGCCTACCAGAAAACAGCATGGGTCTTGTACAAACACATTCTGTTTGGTAATAAAAAGACATTTCTAGGTCACCTGAAATTGGTGTTATTTCATTTGTTTTATTGAAGGAGAAAGATTTGGGTTGATTTACACTGCTGGTGGTTTGCTGCTCGGCATAACGCGCAAAGCTCCTCTTTGTTCTTCTCGCCGCGTGTGTGAGGTCTGATTTGTATTTTTCCCCCTGTTAATCTTGTTGTGCCGTTTGACAGGTTAAGGACTTTGTTGCAAGACTGTGTGTTATTTCTGTAATGCGGTTGTTTCCGTTAAAATGTGCAATTGATGTTGCCAATAACAATCTATTTTATGCCCTTACCGGTAATGCTTGCAAACATCAGTTTACATTGTGCTTGAAAGTAGCTTGTGTTTGGCTTAATGGTCAAGACCTGCAGACATGTGAAATGGATCGATGATTGTCTGTCCATTTTAGCAGGAATGTTTAAACCTGTTCATGGTGGTTTTCGGACAGTCGATGAGAAGCATTTTCAGTAGGGATGCACCAATACAGAAGTTTTGGTAATGCATAATTTTTAAACACTTTTTTTTTTTCGCCAAGAAAAAAATGGAAAGTTCAAAAGAAGAGTGTTTATTTGAAATTAATACTACAGGGCTTTTAAGTGCTTGAATCTGATTGGTTGACTAATGTTCTAAGGTGTGCGGTTATTTTCAGAGAAACTCCGGGCTAAAGTAGTTCCAGGCAGGTCTTCACCGCATTATCATTCAGCCAAATTCAGTTATTTCAAAAGTTGTTTCAGCTTACAGCAAAAGAACCGAAACCCACAAAGACATTTGCATTTTTTTTTTTATGTACGGAAAGCACATATTCTGCCTTTTAAATATCTTTAAATACAACATCTGAGCAAAACTGGCGGTGTGTTAACCGTAGTATAATGGAATAATTGACTCTGGTCCTTTTGAATTATTGGAAAATAATTCAAGGTGAAACTTCGCTTTGCGCATGGCCGCATCACCACCTTGCCCTAGTGAAAAATAAATATACCAAAGTGCATTTTAAATATTTTTTTCGTGCTAAGCATACTACAGAATTAGTAGTAAAAAAAAAAAAAAAAAACTTAAGTTGTACTTTTAGTATACTAAACTGTTATTTAAAGTCTGTTAACTTTCAACAACTAATTTTGTACTTAATGCACTTTAATTCTGTGGAAATAGTGCTGAAGTCTAACTAAAGATTTGATTGTGCTAAAAGGGAACTATTGCAAGCCTACTTTAGGTACACTTTAAATTATTTGCATCTAAAGACCAATGATATTTAAAGATCATACAATCCTCATCAATTGAGATATTAAAATGACACATTTTAGGCTTAACATTAAGAAATGTGCATTGTGCACAAGTGTTTATATCAGTAAGTCTCGAGCGATATGTCAGTAATTGTTAATAGATTTGAACTATAGTTAGAATAAAACAAATGCATTTTAAATCTGTTACTTTTTTTGCTAGTGTGGGTGTGCATTATTTTCTAATAATTCAACAGTCTGTCATCAGTTATGGTTTGGTTCGATATAGGGCTGCATGATTTGGGAAAATTTTCATATTGCGCTTATTGAGGTCAATATTGCGATTATGCGATTGCGATTATAATAAATGGTATTGGGGGTACAAAATGGGGGTTCATGAATTATGAGCTTCTAGAACATTTGACCTCTTAACTGAAGTTCTTTTCACAAATTGAACATTAATTAAAACAGTATAAATAACCAAAAAATAAACAACACTGTTCTTTGTTAGTCTTATTAAGTGCAAACAATAAATGCAGCCATAATCAAAGTAGGCTACTCTCTTAATATTCAAAGTGCCAATAGAGATGGACTTTTTCAAGCATGATACAGAGCTATAGACAACTACACAACCTATTATAGCTTACTTGCTAATAACAGCCTAGATATGTCATGTAGCCTAATTTGTGCGCATTGGGGAGTCATTCTCTTAAAATTGCTTTTCGATGCGCGTGCGAGTCTTTCTTTCGGTTTCGTTTTAACTGTCGCGGGAAGCACTCGGTGGTGCTGAGCGAGCATTCTACAATTTGATTTCTTTGTCTAAACGAAGACCTATAATATGGCGTGAGGCTCACAAACACATCTGTAATTATGCTTTGTTTTGTTATGATATAAATTTGTTGTATTGCCAACAAAGTTACAACATGTGATGTAACTTTTTAATTTTGCGAATCTTGCACAATACATGCCTCTGCTCAGTGTCACTAATCTCAAATCCAAAATATCGTCATACAGAGGTAGTTGTTTTGCCTACCAGATCAGTCTCCTCGGTACTCATCTTCGTTCTGGTCTCTCAGCGCTACGCACACAAGTGAACATGAACGCATACACGCCAGAGGTGCACTGCCTATACTGAGAGACTGTCAGATCTTTTTATTTTTATTTATTTATTTAATCTTTTGTTTTGTTTTGTTCGCAGCACGGAAAATAGGCAAACTGTTCTCAGAAAGCATGTGTTCTCAAGTGCACACAATTAGCCTAATATAAATAATATAATCGCAACATTTTCCCGTCATATAATCGCACAGGCTGACATCGCGATTGCGATACGATTAATCGTGCAGCACTAGTTTGATACAACACAGTCTCAAGGTTCGGTACATTTGATACAGCAAAAAGAGCGAAATGCCAGAGAAACACTGCATTGTGCTGAACAACTGTCACATCTCAGATTAGCGGCAGGAGTCGGATTTCATTTGTCACGTGAGGAGTCCAGCTGACGAGTGAGGTGAGAAAGACAAGAAGTTAGCAAAAAATTTAGTTTCGAAACTAAATACAAAAGCACCTGCTTTAAAAATATTTTAGACTTTGGAAGGCCTTTTGACTTTTTGCCATTTTTTCTAAGGTGATTTTTGGAAGCTTTTTTCAACATTTGTTTTTTATTTGGTTCCACCGTGTTTGCTGTTTTTTTTATTTATTTATTTATTTATTTTTTTAAGTGTTGTACATTTAAACTTTGTGTAAGTTATGTCTTATTTTATATTAGGCCTATAGTATTGTGTATTTGTATTCGTTTTGTTAATAAATTAAAAACACTATGTTAAATATAGACACAGAATTGGCGCCAATTCGAAAGTAAAATGCGCACAGGCATTCACAAGCTATTTAAAAGCGAGAAAAAGAGGGAACACTGTAATAAACTACCTCACCATCACAATCTGCCTTTTTGTGCACAGTTGCACAGTAGTGTTGGGCGATATGCTCAATTTTCATATCGTCCTATCGTCAGCCTTTGAGATCGCCGATACACGATACTATCGTGCTACTTTATTTAATTATCCATGTACTAAATTCCTTATTCGTTTTGTACGGGTAGTCTTGTTTATGGGCAGGTGACTTGCGTGTACAGAGCGCTGACGGTAGTTCCACTTTACTTTCGGTTTCTTTCTCTGCTATCCACTATTTTCAGTGAGTGGTAGGCTAAATGTGCGTGCACAACTCAAACTGAGCGGCAGCGTATGTAAACGAACCATATCTTAACTACATTTATTTTGATTTAGTGACAAATTAGAAGTGTTAAATTTCATAATTTATTAAATATGCTCATAATGTAAGAACTGGTAAAAATGTCATAAGTGGTATTGGCTTTAATCAATATTGATGATTATTGTTCCCATTAATCTGTCACTGAAATGCACTTACAATTTTTCAGCGAGTGCTGTTTGTTTTGTCTGCGCTGCTGCAACTATGGTGTGGTCAGACTTGTTCACCCTGTCCTGATGATGCATTGGCTTTGTACTTAATTCCCCAAACCACGAAAGAGGGGGAGCCCTGCCTTCTCTTCCCTCCATCTTTATGCTTCTCTTTTCTTTGCATTTCTCTCTTGCTGTGCTCTCCTGTCATCTTTGGAAATAGTCATTAATTAGTAATTGAAGCTCTCCGGTCCTTGTAAGGCTCTGCTCTCAAATTCAGAGGAAAAGAACAAACGAGAGCAAGAGAGAAAGAAAGGAAAGCCAAGGGCACGAGGAGAAGAGAAAGGGATGGAGGTGTGTATGTATATATATATATATATATATATAATATATATAGAGAGAGAGAGGAGGGAAGACAGATTACAGTAAAGGATGAAGATGAGCTAGAGAGAAATAAAGAAAGATGGAGATGGAGGGAAAGAGACAACAGAGAAAATAAGCAGGAAGAAAGAGAAGAGGCTCCTGAAGTGCACGGCTCTGGCTCTTCCCTGGTCTGGCTCAATCCCCTGGGGCCAATGGTTGAGCAGACATTAATCTCTCTGTTTAATGACCCTACAGCTGATCTAATGACTCCTGCATAGGAACCTGTGGCTGTAGGGAGCAGCTCTACACTAAGGGGCAGGGCTCGCTGTCCTGCTATTATGAGCCCATGTGTCTGAGGGATGATAATATGGTGCTCACTGCAAGTGTACTGAATTATACAGGGAACTGCCGAAAAGACCAGCGTGTTCTGGCCTCCTGGTTGTGGTCCGGTTCGGATAGAGCTCTGTATTGCTCTCACTCTCTCTGCACATGGAATTTATGTATTTGTAGGGTCCTATGATTTCTGCGATGCGGTAAACGTAGACGGAATCGTCAAGTCATAAAAATGGAATTTACTGTATAACACGGAATGTCTCGAATTTGCCGGATTTGGGATAAGTAAATCAAAAGTAGGTCAGTAAACTTAAATTAAAAAATGTGATATGACTAGCATTATATACGCCTTATATACGAGTACATGAACACACACACTCCACACAAACACAAATCTCCAGAGCTGCTCTGAAAGTCATTTGAGCATTTTACAGTTTATTTTGAGGAAAAAACTATCGTCATATCATATGCAAACAGAAACTTTAAGGTCTTCACAGGAACTCGTAAAAGAAGTTTGGTTTAACTTGAAGAAACTGTGACAGAATTATAGGACTTAATGTTCTGATAGTACTACTAATACTTTTTTTTTTTTTTTTAATTAAAACGTTATTCGTTAATGAATATCTAGCCGAAAAAAACTAAATGGTTTACCTGAATGTATTTACCAGAAAAATGTAAATACACAACACAGTATTTTTTTGGGGAAAAAAAATGAAAAAAGTAAATTTATTAAAATTAATTGGAGATGCTTTTGGTTATTAAAAATGTAATGAAACCATTAACATGGAATCCAGAAAATATAACAAAAACACAGAATTTGTTAAAAATAAAACTGAATTTAAGAAATATTAATGTTTTGTTAAACCTTTTAATAATTGTATGAAATTGTGCAAGTGTCATGATTTCAAATAATTAGACTTGCTGATTAATAACATTTTATGTAACCATTAAAACAGTTTAGAAAAATTAAACCGAAAAAAAAAAATCCAGCAAAAAGTAATTTGTGAATAAATGTTACTGATTTCATAGGGCCCTATATTTAAAATAAATAAGTTTACATGGTATAAATACATAATTGTGTATAAATATATAATATTAATATAATTTTATTATACACATTTATATATTCATCTATACTAACTTATATTGTTAATTTATTGTAATAGTAGTAATAATATTTTGTGCCGAAATATTGTGTCCAGTAGAATTAAATTTTAAATATTACAGTTAAAAAAGTGATAGTAATGGGTAATTTTTCCTTTACCCTTGTTTTTGGAGCCTATCCTAGAGATTTTATATAATAAATACAATTCTAGTTTTAATTGGAATTATTTATATTTATTTATTTTTCCAAATATTCTTATCTTTTATCTTATATTTACTTAAATTTACCCATGATTACCCTGGCTAAACTGTGGGAACCATTTGGTTTGTGTGTAACTGTTACACTGTTACGGGTGTTGTCCTGAGTCAAGTCAGTTGTTTCCTCTGATAACTTGAACTTAGCTCTTAAAAAAAAAAAAAAAAAAGTTTGTCAGTGTCTTACCTTAAAAAAACGAACTCTGCCACTGTTAGTTCAACAGTACTTCTGTCGCTGCTCAAATTCCATGCATTTAAAATTAAGATTTAATGTGTACTCCTAAAGTAAATTCTATTCAAGTATGCATTTATCAGTGTAAATATACCTTTAGAGGCAGCACTGTTTATGCATTTATTTATTATGAATTGCTCCCTAATATTGTTTTGCTCTCCAAGCTTAATGTGTTTATATTTCAAGGGTGTTTTAGTGCCATTTACATCTTGCAGTCTTCTGAACGCATGTTTCTTTGTAAGTCAGCTATCTTCCTCTCTTTGTGTCTCGCGCTCTGTGGGCAGTGGTTAGACCATAAGAGACAAGGTCATAGGGAATGCTTGATACAAACCAGGTGCCTCCTCCCCACAGTAGAAATAGTGAACACGATGGTTTTAGTTTAAAGGAGGAGTGAGCTGCCGTTAATACTCAAAACAGCAGATTTTACGGCAGCTGTTTATATAAAAAGTGAGACGCATGATTTGCGTTATCAAAAGTGAAAGTGACAGTGATGCCTTCATCAGTTTTTCATCATCTTGATGCCTGACGTCTTACAATCTGAGAAATTGTGTATTGCATATAGCTGAGATTTCATATTAAAGCATTGCTACATTATTAAATGTGTTTTTAAATGAGTTTCCTGAATACCACTCCTTTCATCCATTTGTAGGCCAGAGGCTTATAGTTGTCATTTGCATATTAAACTGGTTTTATGAAATTATCACCTTTTAAATGGTAGGCATAAAATAATTAATGCCTTTTTGTGTGTCGAGTTTTTTATAGATGAATGTGAGATTTTCATAGACTCTGAGGTTAACATTTTTTTAGCATGAATGATTCTGTCAAGAGTGTGTCTGTGTACAGGTGAAAAGTAGCTGGCCCTGTACTTGGAGTATTAAAAGATGCATGAGACAGCCAAAACCACCTCATTTTCTCTCTCATTCTCTGCCTCTCTTTCTGCTTTGACAAAAGACAAGGTGTTTCATTGTTGCCAAGTTGTTAGTCAAATCAATGACATCCTTTAAAAGTGAATTGTGCTACTTGCTGCCTTTTCAGAAGACATCAACGAATTATAGATTAGCCTTCTGGCCTGATTCCAGGTCTTCAGCTGCGTTCAGTCTGCGCTTATTTCGCCATATGCAGACACACTCTGACTGAATGACCTTATGATTTGGATGACAATTATCTTTAATGCTGAATTTGTAGGAATGAGCTGAATGTACTGTACTCTTACTGATGGTTGATGGGTTGATAGCCACGAATTACAAAGATCTGCATTTTGAATATACACGCATGGCCAGAAATATGTGGTTGAAAATTCAGCTTCTTTCTAATTTAGGACACTGTGGCAGCAAATATGTTGTCAGACGTCTGCGGTGTCGGGGAATCCTATCTGAGCTGTTTGTTACTGTTTTATCAAGTGGATTTGCTGCGTTTCCATCTGCAGACCAGCGGGCGGGCAAGTGTGGGTGGGTGGGTGGTGTAATGCGTGCAGCCCCTGGGTGCTCATGGGAGCTGTGCTGCACAGAGACATGTTTGAAAGGAGCTTAAGAGCTGCCAGGTTTAAGCAGTGACTCCTAATGAGATTACTGAAGCATGGAGGCCACAGCCGAACGTGATCCAGAAACAAACCAGCGCTTGGATTTACAGCCCCGCTGGACACTGTACCTGCAAGACTAGCCGGTGCAAGGCAAGATGGCGTTGGCTAGAATCAGTGCATCAGGTTAATTAAGACTCGAGTCAAGTAAGAAATACAAGTAGAGTAGAACTGCAAAACGATTAGTTGTGATTAATCGATTCAGAATAAGTTTGTTTGCATACTATGTGTCTACTGTGTATATTTATGATGTGTGTGTGTGTGTGTGTGTATATATATGCACACGTATATATTAAGGAAAATGTTAGGTTTATATGTAAAATATTTCTATTTATATATAATATAAATTATATACAAGTGTTAACATACAAATACATGCAAATATATTTTTTAATATATACGTGTATTTATATATACATAATAAATATACACAGTACACACACATATAGTATGCAAAACATAACCTTTTACTTTAAATCGATTAATCGCGACTAATCATTTTTTGCATCTCTCCTTCTTGTTGCTTTAAAATTAACTGGAGCTTCAGATATTTTCTTCTCTTTTTAAACTGCGGTAACAGAGTCTGCTTTTAAAATCAGTTATTGGCCCAAGCTTTTAAATTATTTAAATTCAGTAGGATTGTTAAAAAAAAAAAAATAGAAAATAGGCTAATTTTCCAGTTTTCGAGTTTTAGTTGGAAAGTCGCTACTTTTTATTTTTTGTCTGTCTTTTTACACAATATAACTACAGAAAAGTCAAGTTTTAAATGGGGAAAAATACCAATAATCTTTGGTCATTTTTGTACGAGATGCTAAAAGTCTAATCAGATTCAATGATTTATGTTAAGCTATGTTAAAAGTGCTACCGGCAGACCCAGAGACCGGCTGAATGGATTCAAAAACGGAAAAAAACTCATCTGTTTAACTCTAGGGGAGTTCGAAAATTAGCCTATTTTCAAAAAAAGTGTTCCTTTAAATTTAAGACAAAGGGGCAAAAAAATGCTCCTCCACAATTAAACAATGTATTATGGCTGTCACGATTAAAATGAAATGTGAAAATGAATAAAATGTAGTTTTTTTGGGTTACATTTAGATTCGCTCACACTGCATATCAGAACGATTTTACGCTCTGTGTAGCGTTGAGTTTTATAACCAATCAAATGCGTTTCTGTTGAATTTAGGAATGCATTGGCCAATCAGAGGCACTTAGATTAGTCAGCGTTGTTGTTGCTTGAGCACACTAGCGAATTCCCTAGTCATAAGCAACACAGTGCAGATAGTGGTGCTTTATTATAATAAGGTGATTACAAAATTGCCCTCACTAATGTAAAAAAAAAATGCCACTTAATGGAAAAGTTAATTTCTGACCCTGCTGGTCATGTACAATTACAATTTCTGTGTTCTTGTTTGTGAGTCACTCACTTCTGCAATTTGCTTTCCTGTACAAACGGTACTTCAGATGTTTATAGACTGTAGCAGGTTGGTGACCGGGTATCTGTGTGTTTGTCTTCTCCACAGGCGAGGATGACGGTGTGTGGGAGAGCGGTCTGTCCTACGAATGTCGAACTCTTCTCTTCAAGGCCATTCACAACCTGCTGGAGCGCTGTCTGATGAACCGCAGTTTTGTACGCATCGGAAAATGGTTCGTCAAACCTTACGAAAAGGACGAGAAGCCCATTAACAAGAGGTAAGAATACTATTTCTGTTCAGATGTTTTTTAATTTGCTCAATTGATTTTGTTATTTCTAAGGATAAGGATTAATTTGGTTACAGCTTTAATGGAGTTTGCAATTTTTACATCCTACACTGAGGAACTTGCTTTGGTTTATGAAGCTCAGAGTAAGATCTAGACCAGGTGGCCTCAAATCAACCACACTTCCTTCACAGTCTGACACCATGATGTGAATATCATTGCTGTCATAGCATATTTACACACTATCTCAGTGGAGATTTGAATATAGACCTGGATGCATATCCAGAGATTGGCTACTTGCACTACAGCGCAGTAATAATTTTTTTTTAATGCCGTTCTCAGGCTGCACTGTTCTCTTGTGTGTTTGTGTAGCTTCTTGCTCTGTCTCCAGCGCTGGATTTCTCCCTGTCAGCATCTGTGCTCTTTGATAAGAAACTGAGACGACGTGTGTAGAGGTGGAAAAAAAGAGCAGCTTGGCTTTTCTCTGCCCTCTGCCACAGTTCTCTCCTCACAGCGTCATTTATTTGCGCTCTTCTCTTATCTTGCTCAAGGTCATTTATACACTCTATTAGCACAGCCAGACAGCTTTCAAGTAGGTCCAGAATAGTTTTTTTTTTTTGGTCAACAACTCACAGGAAAGGTTGATCGTTTTCAAATGCAAATGAAGATATGCTTTTGAGGTCTTGTTTAATACTGAAATTAATTTTAAATATTTTAAATCCTGAAGTCCTTTTTTTTTTTTTTTTTTTTTTTTTTTTTTAAAGATCAGAGGCTGTTTGTTAAACATGGTTAAAACACACATTCCTTAGAGGTCTGTTAACAAGGCTCTGACTGTGAGTCTGTGTTTTATAGCTCTGTCTGTCTGCAAATCACTGCGAAGTGACACAAAAAGGGAACAACAGCGTTTCCTCTAGCTCAGCCTCTTTCACTCACACACAGGCACTTTCCTTCCCTCCCTCTGTCTATTAGTAGTTTCCTTTAGTGTTGTATGTCTTGAAGATCCAGCAGTCATAGAGAGTCAGTTTCTCTAGTTTTCTAGTTTACTTTTTTTTGCTACTAGCATTTGAAACCAAAACACGGGCATGGCTTGACAAGCGTTAACCACAACGTGCAGGCTCATTAATTATTAATTGCATACTTGCGAATTTACTACATACTTTCAACTCTTTGTCCCTCTCTCCTTTTGTAAACTGATACATGTATAAACTTCATCTATTAGATGTTTGAAGCAAAGATATGGTAGTAATTTAGTAATTTGTTGTTTGGGTGTCTGTAGTGTTTTTGAGAAGTCTCTTATGCTCATCAAAGCTGCATTTAAGAGCAAATTGCAAATGGTACTGTTTTCAATTTTAATGAGATGGCAAAACTGAGTTTTCAGTCTTCAGAAATCATTTTAATTTGTTAAATTTTAAAGTTGAAAAAGAACTTGTTTTGCAACATTATACATGTCTTTGTCACTTTTAATTTCATACACCTGGCTGAATAAAATCACTTACAAAAAATACTTAGTGAACACAAACTTTTAAACAAGCGATTTTATACATTTACACACTACCTTTAAATGAATAGTTCACCCAAAAATGAAAATTTGTCATCATTTACTCACTCTCATGTCATTCTAAAGTCGTATGAGTTTCTTTCTTATGTTAAACTTAAAAGAAGATATTTGAAGAATGCTAGTAATCAAACAGTTGATGATCCCCATTGACTCCCATATTATTTATTTCCCTACTATGGACATGGGGACCAACAACTGTTTGGTTCTTCAAAATTCGTCAAAATAACTTTTTTTTTTTTTTTTTTTTTTTTTTTTTTTTTTGTTCATCATAAGAAAAAAACTTTTATTTTTTGGATATGTATCCGTTTAACATCAAAGCAGTGCTTGATCTCTTATGTAAAGGGTTTCTGCAGAGTCCAACCAATGGTCTGTGTTCAGCTTTAATTCTTAACACCTTATGTCTCATATTGGGAAAATATGATTCCTCATGTCCTCATTACTGTGTGGTAAAACATCTTAATGTGTATAAGTGGTCGTTTTGTACTAGTTTTCACTCCCTACATCCTTATGACAAGATAATATGAACTGAAGGGATCTGATTCTCAATCAGTGCTCACTGAGCCTTTTAAATAACAGACTCCGAGGCAGAGGAGCGGAGAACACGGTGTAGTAATGGGCTGTATGGTGATTAGCATTTCTGCCTGCTACACTGATTCCCAAAGCCTGCTCGCGTTTCTCTTAGTGCCAAATCCCTCAGTGATGGCTTGTGTGTTCAAGTCTTAAGCATGTATGTATTTTTTTTTTTTTTTTTCTCCCACCAAGGAGGTGTTTAATTTTGTCCCATAGGAGCCACCGTAGCAGAACATACATGTGCCCTTAGAGGATATCACCTGTCACAAATATGGCAGTGGGTTCCTGCGTGCCATAGAAACTCAAAACACCTCGGATTTCTCACAGACCTCCATTCATAAACTGGCAGGGGCATCTTAACTGATTGGCCACAACTTTACATTAGTTTGTAGCATTAATTGCTAGTGTTTTTTTTGTTAGAAATTAGTACTTGTATTTAGTCACATTATAGGATTAATTCACTTGGCTCAGATATTCTTTTTTCAGTTGCAACGAAATTGTTTTTTAAGAAAAACATTCCAGGATTTTTCTCCAGATAGTGGACTTTAATGATGCTCAATGGTTTGAAGGTTTAAAATGCAGTTTCAGTGGAGCTTCAAAGAGCTCTACACGATCCTAGCCGAGGAATAAGGGTCTTATCTAGCAAAACTATTTATATACTTTGTAACCCTAAATGCTCTTGTCTAGCTCTGCGATGCGCATGCGTACTCCGGTTAGGTTACAGTTAGGGTATGTCGACACAGTCGCATCTAATTTTTTCCTTTGACTTCAAAATCGCCCCTACATCGCTGCAAAAGTACCGACCCAGTGTTTACAAAGTGAACCTGCAAAGAGTGCCTTTACAAAAAAAGGTAAAACAGTGATGTAGGACGATTTTGAAGTTGGAGGAAAAAAATGAGTTTTTCGACATACTGTATTGAACACAGAGTAGAGCCCTTTGAAGTAGGGATGCAACGATACCATTTTTTCAGAACCGATCCGATACAAAAAGTTCAGAGTATCTGCCGATACCGATCCAATCCGATATCAGCATAGCTTTTTTTTTTTAAATCAATGTTGAATTTCTATACCACTTTGTGTTGACCTGATCGTCACTCTTTTGTGTGTTAAACACAATCTATCACATATAGACAACGTCATTTTAATGAAAAATTACAAATGAAAAAATATGTAATCATAATATATGACAAAATGAAAAAATGTATTATAAACTAGGTTAATGGATAATTTAGCAGCAAAAGATACTTACAAATAAAAGTAAATAAGTGTACGAATAAATCTGGTAAACTGTTAAATTTTACTGTTTGTATTTTTGTAAACTACATTCATGAAAAAACGAGTAAATTCATTTATATATAAGTATATGCTATAAAATTAAAAGACATTTCTTTTAAATGTCTAGCACAGTAATGAAGGCGTCAACATGATAGATAGGACAGAACAAGAAGGATTATTAATAATCTTTCATTGTGCAGAAAAGTATTATAATACTAAGGGCTTTAATACAGAGCGGCACAAAGCGGTTGTGCGCATCCCATGCGCAGAATGATGCGCTTAAAGCAATACAGTGCGCATTACATACGCAGAATAGTTTGATAGTTTGATTGCTGAATGGAGGATGACAGACAGCCGCAGCGGAGAGAAGAGTTTACATGAACTTGAATTTAATGACTCAATATTAATTTGTACCTCACATTAAACTATGGAACAGCTGCAGAACACTTGAAATATAGTGCACAAGAACGTTGTGGTGCTTTATAATGTTTTTTTGTGCCTTTCATAGGGCTCAACAATAACAGAATAGTATACGCACGATATCGAATTTGGATCAGTCCTGTCTGACCGATCCCCGATCCGGCGGAAATTGCCAGGATCGGAGCCGATTCCAATACTGAGCATCGGATCGGTGCATCCCTACTTTGAAGCTGCATTTTTAACCTTCAATCCGTTGAACGCCATTGAAATCCACTATATGGATAATCCTGGAATGTTTTTTTTATTTATTCAAAAAAAACTTAATTTCTTTGTGACTGAAGAAAGAAAGATGTGAATATCTTGGATGATATGGGGGAGTAAATTATCAGGAAATTTTTATTCTAGTAATCCTTTTTAAAATGATTAAACATGATGGTAAAGACCTTTATAATTTTACCAAAAAAACTTTAATCAATGCTGTTCTTTTGAATGATTGAATTAGTTAAATAGACAACAGCTATTATAAATTGTAATATTTCACAGTATTGTTGGTTTTACTGTATTTTTGATCAAATAAATGCAAGCTTAATGAGCAAAAGAGACTTCCAAGCAGTAGTGTAAATGTTTTATGATTGTTGTTTTTAACCTCTGTGGACTGTTTAGATTAGGCAAGGTGCGTTTAAGGAGTGGAGCCGTACTCGCGGCACAGACATTCACGCTTGTGTTCTCTTTCGAGGGATTACCTTAGTAAACCTGTTAGACTTCAGGCCTGTGTTGTCCCCACCTTTGCTTGTCCTGACGCCCGCTCTCTAGATCCTTCCGCACGGAAAACACAGACAGCCTCTGCAGTGCTGCTGGCTTCCTCTCCCTCTCTCTCTCTTTCTCTTACTCTCTCCCTGCAGGTTTTTTAAGAATTCCAGCTCGTGAATAGACCCAAACCCTTCCTGTTCTGTTCTGCGCTGTGTTGTCTTGCGTATGAGCACACAGTGTCTTGTGGTTTCGCTATAATTAGAGGATCTGTGGGGAAGGGAGCTCGGAAGCCAGGCTCCGAAGTACGCCTTGTTGTATTAGATTTTTTTTTACATTTATTTTGAAATGGTTAGCATACTCCAGCCTGTGTAGTTTATGCGCGTGTTTGTTGTAACTATGCTCAGTCACTAGGCGGTTCTCTCATTGGCTGGCTGTACTGTCACACGGCGCTGCTCTGTAACCAAACCCTGATGTGTTTTAGCTGCTTACATCATCCTTCATACAGGTCAGAGCTGTGATCGTGCGCACTCTCTTTCTCTCTTTCTCTCTTTCTCTCTTGCTCTCTCTCTCTCTTTCTCTCTTGCTCTCTCTCTCTCTCTCTCTCTCTCTCTCTCTCTCTCTCTCTCTCTCTCTCTCTCTCTCTCTCTCTCTCTCTCTCTCTCTCTCTCTCTCTCTCATGGTGGGTGTGAGCAGCAGATCTGTTACCATGGCTAATCCACAGATCCAGTGTGTTCTTTTATGGGCAGTGTTCACAGGGGAGCTGGGTGATGCGTGAGCCAGTGCAGAGCATGATGCACTCTCTGCACGTCACTGCACATTACTCAACAATTATTGTGGCGTAATGTCGCAGTCATACTGTAAAGGGTATTTAGGATGCATCTGTGATTTCTCTGTTTGTTTAGTAAAGCGGTGGTGGGAGACAGACTGCGGCTGCAGCGCTGAATATATCCATAAGGGTACCTGCCTGCGTGAAGCCGCACACATTTCTGCACATCTGTACACACCCACAGAAAGCTCACATAATAAAATCATGCGCTCGTGTAGGCACAAAGTCATTTGCATGCAGAAAGTCTTTCTCGACATGCACACCTATGACAAACTACAAGCTGGGATGCTTTTATAGTGGTTTGCACACAACTGTCACAAATGCATTCTTACACTGGCAGATGCAGCGATGGGATTCTGCAGAGAATGAAGTGGCATGCGATCTGGTGTGTTTATCTATTATGAATGAACTTGCTGTAGCTATACTGCTAAAAGGATGAATTTGTCCACACCAGGTTTCTTTGTCTCGGTCACAACCAGGCCCACACAGAATCTTTGCTCTCATGTGACACCTATTATTTGCAAAGTTCAATTCATCTAGACTTGCAGTAAATGCATGTTCATTAGTGATGCACTGAAATTAAAGTTCAGGATGCACTTGGATGGAAACTGAAACAAAGTACACATTATATAATATTCATTTTATGTAATGCTTGTATAGAAACCATTTATATAATAAAGTAATTAATCAACTGTATACTACCATTCAAATGTTTTTTTTGTTTTTCGTTTTTTTTACAAAATCTCTTCTGCTGCATTTATTTAAAGTACAGCAAAAGCTGTAATATTGTGAAATATTTTATACTATTTAAAATAACTGCTTTCTATTTAATTTATTTTAAAACTTAATTTATTCCTGTGATCAAAGCTACATTTTCAGTGTCATTACTCCAGTGATTCACATGATTCATCAGAAAGCATTCTACTATGCTGTTTTGCTGTTCAAAAAACATTTGTTGTTATTATCAATATTTAAAACGGTTGACTACTTTTTATTTTTTTCAGGAATCTTTGAATAGAAAGATCCAAAGATCAGCATTTATCTGAAATAAAAAGCTTTTGTAACATACACTATACCATTCAAAAGCTTGGAGTCGGTATGTTTTTTTTTTTTTTGGGAAAGAAATATGGAAATTTTTTTTGGATGCTTTAACTGAATCAAAAGTGATAGACATTTATAATGTTACAAAAGATTGCTATTTCAGATAAAGCCATTTTGTATTCATCAAAGAAACCTGAAAAATTCCACTCAGCTGTTTTTAACAGAAAAATGTTTTTTGAGCAGAAGATCAGAATATTAGAAGGATTTCTGAAGGATCATGTGACTGGAGTAATAATGCTAAAAATGCAGCTTTGAAATCCCAGGAATAAATTACATTTTAAAACGTATTCAAATAGAAAAGTTATGTTAAAAGGTAAAAATAGTTCACAATATTACTGCTTTTGTTGTACTTTGGATCAAATAAATGCAAGCTTGGTGAGCAGAAGAGACTTCTCTAAAAAAAAACCCAAAAAAAAACAGTCTAAGAATATTACTGTTCAAAAACGTTTGACTGATAGTGTATGTAATAAAAATTGTATAGATTTGTTAACATGGGCTACATTAAATAATGAAGACAACAGCTTAATTAAAAACAAAATGAATGTTATGTAGTGCATATATTAGGTAGTTTTTTTCAGTTTTAGCAGATCAAAGAGCTTTGTTGATTATAATGAAACTTTGTGAGATCGCATGAATTAAGATGAGTGAAAGCTTTTAATGATTTTAAGTAGGGATGGGCGTTTTCTGCTAATATCACATTCGAATATTTGAGCTCACAAAAAACGAATATTCGAATATTCGTTTATTTAAATTAAGTTTAATGAGACAGACGTTATTTTTCAGTAACATTTATTGTTTCCGTCATTTTTGAACAAGCTTATACACAATAAGCTTAAACATTACGCTACATCGTGTTTTGTAGCTGAAAACCTTTAACAATGTGTGCAAACAAACAAAAAAGTACAGAGCAAAAGCAAAAAAAAAAAAAGTGAACAAAAAAAAACGTAAATAAAGCCGCCTGCAGCAATTAGGCTATTGTACAGAACGTAGCCTAGCCCTAGGCTACATTTAACTTTGAACCTTTTAAACTGCCAGCAAATCTTTTTTGCTTTCTTTCTATTGTTTTACATGTTCTTGTTAAGGAACACAAGCATGTCAACATGATCGGGGGAAAGTCGGCTCCTTAGTCTGTTAACAATGAGGCCGGCTGCGGAGAAAACGCGTTCTGACGGCACAGAAGTTGCCGGGACACACAAGTAACGGTGTGCTAAGCGACTAAGTTTTGTGAAGCGCTTCGTGTTTTCGTTCCACCACTGAATGGGATCCTCATCTGGTGGAATACATGGCTCCAGCAAGAACTGTTCCCACTCGTCTCGGCTGGATTCTCTGTAATCATCGCCGAAGAACTGGCTCAGCCTTTTCCGACGAGCGGGCATTGCCGCATCCTCTTCATCGTTGGTGGCTGCATCCGCGCCACTCGCATCAAGGAAAATGCTCTGATAATGTTCAAAAAGTTTTTTTCTTACTACTTCTCTCATGTTTTCGTCGAGGAACCTGAGATGTTTGTGACGAGGGTCTAGGGCGGACGCGAGAAGAGGAGTTTTCCCTGCATTCTCCAAGTTAGCGGGGTTTATTCGTTGCTTGAGAGATGCAGCAACAATGTTCTTGAATTCGGCCACTTTCTGTGATTCTCCATGGCATATTTGAAGATGTCTGTAGACAAAAATTAATGAATGAATATGAACTGCGGTCTTCTTCAGTATATAATTTATTTTGTAAGTGATTTTTTAAATAAATCCTGACTAGAGTCATTTTTTCAAATTAGTGTAGCTACATGTTATTCGTTTGAATTTATTTGCTTATATAAAAAAAAGAGAGAGAGAGAGAAAATAATTTAGAAAAAAAAACCGTAATAAACATCAAAGGAATCTGAACAAATTATTAACTTATATTCATTCATTTGTTAGAACTAGACGAACCTGCATAGAAGGCTTTGCACAAGTGGATACACCATGGAGACAGACACGTAGTTTTCGCCACCCAGTGCTTCACTTGCCGTTTTAAGAGACTGGAGGACAGGTAACATCTCCTCAATTGTCTGCCAGTGATCATCGATTAACTCCAGGGTTTTAGCATCCGCCAGTTTGGTTACAGTCCTGTCAGAGAGCACGGCGGTGATGGCCCAGCGCTGTTCATGTAAACGCGCGAGCATATCAGCAGCCGAATTCCAGCGTGTTTTGCAGTATTGCACAAGTTTGTGCAAAGGCAGTTCTAACTGTCTTTGTTTTTGCTTGAGTGCATTTGAGGCAATCGTGCTGTGATGGAAATGTCCTACAAGTCTGCCACATGCACCAATTAGTCTATTCATGCTTGCAACTTTAAATCCATCATTGATGGCCAATTGAAGTGTGTGTGCGAAACAAGGTACAGACTCCCAGTTCACGTCTCTGTTTGCGGCTATCATATTACTTGCGTTATCGTGCACGCACGCGACCACTTTGCCGTCCAGGCCCCATTGCTCTACAGATGTCTTCAAATAGTCTGCCAGGTTGGCAGCCGAGTGTCGCTCTTCCATTGCTCGGGTTTGCAGGACGTAACTGTTCACCTTAGTGTCAGCAATAAAATGGCACGTTATAGTGACATAGGACTCTGTGGTTAATGCTGTCCAACTGTCAGATGTAATGGCCACGAAGTCTACTGTCGCCAAAGTAGATTTGAGTTTGGAAACCGAACTCTCATGTTGAAGCTCTATTCTCGCTGTTATGGTTCTCCGTGAAGGAATGTCATAATCTGGTTCAAGAAACTGCAAGACTTCCTTAAAACCTTCCCCCTCGACAAAACTTAAAGGAAGCATATCTCTTGAGATCATTTTTGCTATGAGCTGAGTAGTCTTCTCGGCTCGCTCGGGGGTACATCTCCGCCTACTTGAAGTCGCGAACGTGGTGATGGGCAGCTGTGTGTCTTCATTACTAGGTTCGTCAATTATTATAGTTCGGTGTTTGCACTTAAGATGATTCCGCATTGTAGAGGTGCTGTTGTGGTAACTCAGTTTCGCTTGACAGATTTTGCACACTACGTGATGATCATTTTGCTCAAAGTATTTCCAAACTTCGCTACGCTTAGATGCAGAGGACGCCATTTTGTCATCAAACACAAACAAATGGTTTCCACTGCACGCTCCACAGCGCCACCCAATGCATATAGGCCTAAGGGTTATTGTTAGTTGTAGTTTGCGTGCTCAGGTTTTATTGTGGATTTTTTTTTTTACGGCAAGCAAAAATATAGCGAAATTCGAATATCATTTTTATTTATCGAATAATTACAGCAGACCGAATATTCGAATGTTCGACTATCCGTGCACACCCCTAATTTTAAGTGAGTTAACGGTTAAATAAACAAGTTAATAGAAAGTGACTTACATTGTCTGACTATAACACTATTGCCTGATTTTGCCCTTTCGTTGTCAAAAATGGTCTGAAACAAGTCACAACTGAGCCACTGTGCATCTTGATTCAAACATGGCGGTATTTTGTTTATAAATGAACTTGCTCATTTAAACTAATCTAGTTAATGATTTATTTTTCCATTCATAAAGACAGTCACTTGCTTTATTTCTAAATGAATCAGCCTTTTGAATGAATCAAATGAATATGATTCAGTAATTAAATCAGTGACTTGCCTCCACCTACTGGCAGATTTAGTTTTTAGAAGTATCTTTTCAGTTATTTAAATCATTTTAGTATTTCTGCATTTCTAATTTTATATTCAAAATGTTAATCTCAACATGAGTTTATGAATTTGTTTGCACTTATGCAACCTCTGTAGTACAAATACATTTTGTTAATACTGATTTTATTTGATTGGTAACTTATTCTTATTCTACTTCTTATTCTGTTATTCTGTTTTAATTAGAAATTTTAAAAAGCTTTAAAAATATAATTTAAAAAAAAAATTGACACACAAGATGACATACTTTTAAGAAAGCTGCCAAAAATGCCATTACAAAGGTAAAAACACAATTCTCCTGTAAATCACTTTAAGGAGTCAAATAGCACCTCGTAATGTGAGGCAAATGTTTGATCAGATTTTTTTTTTTTTTTATCATTGATGAGAAGGTGCTCCTGAAATTATTACTGTGCTCCTAAAGAGAAAAGTAAGTGTAGAGCCCTGAGCAACCCCCTACATTGTGACTACACTACACTTGAGTATGCAACTAAATTGATATCTAATATTAGACAGTGGCAAATAAATTGTCAGAGTTGGAGGCTAAGTTCAAGTTTAGCACAGATATATTTTCACTCAACGGACACACTAAGCTCTTAAGAGTTTCACTCTCCATCAAGCGATCTGTGCTGTTTTTTAATTAATCTAAACAGTTTACTTGCCAATGGCGATTAAATTGTCAAGGTGTCTGTAGTGGGTTGCAATAACTTTATTCATCATGCACTTTTGGCTTTACAACTTTGCAGATAATTTGCATTCACATTCAGCTACATTACACACTGCGTGAAAGGCAGTGTTTGAAATTGCATAACTTTTAAAGATGCTATTTGGTCTGATTTTGGTGCTCTGTTTCACAAATTTTAACATGTTTAATTACATTTAAAATAATTCTGCGGAAATGCAGGAGGAGAAAAAACGTGCAGATTCTGTCTGAGCCTTTGTGTCATTGCAGTTTGGATGGGAAACAAACAGTGTGTGCTCACACAGTTGATTCATGCTAAATCTTCAAAGGCATGTCCAGATTATGTCATTTATTTCATCTGATAACCATTTTTCTACCCATCAATCCTGGACAGCTTCAGATAAACACTCTCTATAGTAAATCTTGGCTGGTGTAAATCTAGAGCCATGCTCAGACTACATCTCCTCTCTGCAGCTTTCTGAGCTCAGTTCCACAAGACTGATGTGAGATTCCTGACATTCCTGAACTCCTACTCTCTCACTTCCCATTCCTGTTCTCCACTCTCACACACACTCACTCGCTGACACACCACACACTGGTCGTAGATATCGGTCAGTGCTGAAATGTCAGCTCTCTTTCTCCATTTTTATCCGTGTTTCTCGTGCTTTTTTTTTAATTCAGGAGCTCCTATCTTTGCTCTAAGGAAGTGTGTGTGCAGAGTGTGCAAAGTATCCGTTGTGGAGAGATTTACAATCCGTGGAGATGTTCCAGGGTCTCCGGTCCGGCACCTCCCCCTATTTTCGAAAAGCATGTTGATTAAAATAGTCCTTTTTCCCTGTAAAGTTTAATTTTAAGGGTGAAAATTTATGAGCAGTGCATTGAGGAAGTCAGGGTGGAATGGCCTGCTTTAGAGGGGTGTGTTGACTCAAGAAGCATTATGGAGGAAATCTACATCATGTGAAAAAATAAGGAAAAAGTGGCTTGAAAAAGCCAAATACAGTATCTAGGGAGCATCGGTATTGATTGTTTTCTGTTTATCAGTTTTAAAAACGAATTTTGCATTACAGTGTGCTTTAAAACCCATCCGTGTGCGGCTGTTGTGATAATCTTTGTAAAGATTGAGAGTCTCCGAGGCATGCAGCCAATCAGGTCCTCTTTTAGTTTGAACGTTGGCTTTGTGTTTAGTGAAAGCCTGTTACATAAGATCAATAAACATTTAATTAGCATAAGTGACTGTTGACTAACAAACGTTTTGTTTGAGAAAAGTCTCGCCGGGTTTGTTCAGCTGTTATGACGAGGCACATGGTTAAAACGCGCAGAATACGAGCTCTAGTCATCGAGTCTAGAGGCTTTTTAAGTTCTCTTATTGACACTAAGCGCTTCGTTTAAAGGCCACGCTTTATGAATGAGTGAGAGGATGTCCTCCTCTGTGTGTGTAAAGGCTTTGTTTGGAGGATCTTTGATGGATGCAGCAGACCGTGTGTGTTTGTGTGTGTTAACTGCCATTGCTCTGTGGTCGACTGCTTTAATCTGAAGGTATTTCAGAAAGTCTCAGTTCTCTATTTGTGGTAAACACGCTACTGTTAGTAATGCACTTCAGTACTGTAGCTGATGTCTTCCAGGGGTTTGGTTTGGAGAGAGGGTGTGTAACGGCGTGTTCTACAGTTGATCACCTGATCTTGCTACTGCTATTGGTCAGGTGATGGAAGACAGACAGTTTGTCATGTGGTTTAGAAACGTGGTGTCTTGAAAGGATAGTTCGCTCAAAACTAAAAATGACATGTGAGGAATAAATGACCACATTTCTCGTTTCAAACTAACAAACCGGTTAGTGTTATTTATATGCTATTACAGAATTTAATTTTGTAAATTAGCTTTTATTTTTATATGTCCTGTTTCAATTTTAGTTTTTTTTTTTTTTTTTTTTCCAGTTTTGATTTTGGCAATTGTAGTACTTCAGTTATGTTTTTCCTCTATCTATATTTTATTTCAGGTAATAAAATATAGTTTTAGCTTTAGTTAAAAATAACAGCACTGTAAAACACTCGTATGACTGAAGCAGGATCCAGTATCTCTTTGAACGCTCGACATGACAGAACAGTTAAATGCAAGACAATTAGATGTAAAGCATTTTCAATGTTTTTCAAAGCACTCGGCCTAGGGGCCGCAGACACCACCTGTTTGTGTGCCTGGGTGTGCTGCGTCTATAAAGTCGTTGAGTTGAGATGTGAAGTGTGTTTGTGGGTTCTGTAGTAGGAGTTTGCTACGCCCTGACCAGAGCCACTGCTTTCAGGAAGTCAGTAACAGCCCAATACTACAGCTGTGGAATGTTTCCTCTCTTTTTCTCGTACTTTCTCATGTTGTTTTTCTCACCACAAGCTGGTCTAAATTTTGTTAATGTCTGGTTCTTTTTTTCTCTCCCCTCTAAACCTTACAAATAGGGTCATGTTACCTGCTTGTGACCTTGTGCCCTTTCTTTTCTTGCTTTTTCTCTGGAAATGTGCAGTCATCATGATTAGCCAGTGTCATCAGAAGTAGTGGTGTCCTGAGCTCTATTTTTGGCCTCTGTTGACTAGAGCAGAGACTATAAAACTGTTTTGCACTTGCGTTTGTTAAAAATACACTGCTGTGTAAAAGTTTGCCATTGGGTACAATATTTTTTTTTTTTTTTTTTTTTTTTAAGAAAAAGTATTTCTTGTTCAACAATATACACTACCAGTCAAAAGTTTTTGAACAGCAAGATTTGTAAAGTCTATTCTGCTCACCAAGCCTGCATTTATTTGATTCAAAGTACTGCATTTAAAATAACTGTTTTTAATTTTGAATATATTTTAAAATGTAATTTTTTCCTGTGATCAAAGCTGAATTTTCAGCCTCATTACTTCAGTCTTCTATCACATGATCTTTCAGAAATCATTCTAATATGCTGATTTGCAGTTCAAGAAACTATTATTATTATTATTATTATTATTATTATTATTATTATTATTATTATTATTATTATTGTTATTGTTCTTATTATTATTAATAAAACTGTTGAGTGTCAGTAATATTTGAATGGAATGATTTAAAGATCTCAATTTTTCTGAAATAAAAAGCTTTTGTAACGTTATATACAATACCATTCAAAAGGTTGGAGTCAGTATAATTTTTTTATGTGGGAAAAGAAATTATAGAAATAAACATTTATTTAGCAAGGATGCTTTAAATTAATCAAAAGTGATAATAAAGACATTTATATTATGTGACACAAGATTTCTATTTTAGATAAATGCTGTTCTTCTAAACTCTATTCATCAGAAACCTGAATAAAACAATTTTTTGAGCTAAAAATTCAGCTTTGAAATCACAGAAATAAATTACATTTTAAAACATTCACACAGAAAACAGTTTTTTAGTGTAAATGTTATTCTTTTTTCACCAATTTATTACTTCTCTGCTGAATAGGAGTGTTAATTTCATCAAAAAATATATACTGTCTCTTTTGAGTATTAGTATACGTGTAAGTATTTTTATTTAGCTGTTGGTAACATTTTGATGAATTGTGCAGGGATAAGGTGTCTTAAAGGAACAGTTCACCCAAAAAAAAAAAAAAGTCGTCATTTACTTACCCTCATGTTGTTCCAAACCTGTAGAAGTTTCTTTCTTATTTTAAGCACAATAGAAGATATTTTGAAGAACTAAACAGTTACTGGTCCCTATTGAATTCTGTTGAAGTTAATTTCATACAGATTTGAATTGACATGAGGATGAGTAAATAATGGAAAACTTTTCATTTTTAGGTCTAGTGTTCCTTTAAGTTGCACAGGTTGTGGTGAAGGTTGCTCCCTTAATTTTATCTTTTCAGTTTAATTTAGTGAGTGTTACTTTTGGCTCCTGGTCTGTTGTGAATTAAGGGAGGAACAGTGGTTACAAGTCATGTTTTTGTTTTGGGGTTGGTCAGTGATGCACACACTGATTGCTCTGTCTGCTGCTGAATAGAGAACTTCAGGAGCATGCTGTTATTGAGCACACTGTGTGTGTAGAACGTGATCAAATGTGATGCAGCAGTATTGAGCTTGCTCAGAGAGCATCCTTTTGTGTGCATTGTTGTTGAGAAAGTTTAAGACGAGGTGTGCGACTAAAATAGCGGATCGCAGTTGCGATAATATCTCTACAGAGGGCAGCCTGCTGTAAAACATTCTCCCTAGCAAAGTCTGAGAGCTGTAGTAATGCATGGGGTCAGTGTGGCATGTTTACTCGGTTCAGATGTGACGTAGTTGCAAATCAGTGTCTGTCTCTGTGGGTTAGTGGCTGAACCTCTTCTATGGTTCTCTCGCTCTCTAAATGCAGATGTTTGTCGAGTGTCCATACTGATGGCACGCTGCCTATACTTTGTTTTTGGAGAGACTCTCTTTGGGTTTATGACCATCGTTATAAAGCAGTCGGAGCAGCTAACACTGTACTGTACGATGGCTTTCTAATATATTCACAATAAATGTTGTGGTAGTTAAGGCGTTATGAGTGGTTGCTAGGGTCAGAAAGTCATAAAAACTTTGTGATTCTTATCCCTAGATATAGTAATGTGCAAGTTGTTGTCATTTAAGCATGTTCTGGGATCAAATCTGATTGCTTCTCAACAAACCTCAAATAAAAGTTTAAAACTTGGGTTTAGGGGCTTGTTCAGATGTCTATCCTTAAGTATGAGCAATAGTAAATGCGGAAATTGTTGTTGTACGCATAATTAATTCATGCAGGACCTTTTATTTTAGAAATGTTTCCTTTTTAAAGCTTAATGCAATGACATTTCATGGAAATACAAGAGGTTTAGTCATTTTGCCAATGGACTAGTTTTGCTTTAAGATGCTTTAATGCCTGCGATGATTCCAGATCAACAGAGCAACTCTAATGCAGCGTGGAACGAAGGATTTTAAGCACATATTAGGAAGCTGGCATAGTTTGGACTGATTTTCACAGAGCTCAGGCTTTACAGAGCTCAGAGTGTGACTAATGTAGAAGAAGTGTTATTGTCCTTTTACATATATTAAAGGTCCTCATGCATATTCATGAGGAGAAGGGTCAAACACAGTGTAATCCTTGAGGTCAAAGAGCAGACACTTGCTTCTCAATGACGTGTGATGTTTCTCACGCGTTTGAGATATTGACACTACTGTTTTTAGAGTTACAAATGAATCAGATTGTCTCTTAGGCATTTAATGATCACATCAGATGGCGTGGAAATGATTCACAAGAGTTCACTGGTGCTGATTATATGACTCACAAAGTATGTTCAGAATCCAGGCAGATGATCCATACTTGTTCGGTCTTTATGATTAATCCAAGTTTTTTTTTTTTCTTTTTGAGGCACGTGTGCTGCTGCTTAACTTAAACACCTGTCTCTTTCTTTCTCAGAGAACACCTGTCTTGCTCTTTCACGTTCTTCCTGCATGGAGACAGCAATGTGTGTACCAGCGTGGAGATCAACCAGCACCAGCCCGTGTACCACCTGAGCGAGGAGCACCTGACATTGGCCCAGCAGGCCTCCAGCCCATTCCAAGGTGATAAAACACACTTTTTTTGATAGGCCCGCTTTTTTGTTTCTCCTCTCCCTCTTTCTCTTTCCAGCATTTCCTTTTTTTAAATCAGAAATGTATAATTAGTAAAGCCCAGTAGCATCCTGTCTGCCCCGCTGTAGCTTGAAAAAAAATGAATAAATAAAATACAGAAATAGTGTTAGAGACCTTTTCCTGTTTTAGGTGCTTTGGGAAGAGGAAAGCGTTTTTCATTACTGGTAACATGAGCAGTGCTCAGCATACTAATGGCCATTTCAGAAATATCTGCACATCCTTAAATGTGACCCTGGACCACAAAACCAGTCATAAGCGTCAGTTTTTTTTTTTTTTTTAAATTGAGATTTATACATCTGAAAGCTGAATAAATAAGCTGATGTATGGTTTAAGGTAGGACAATATTTGACTGCAACTATTTGAATATCTGGAATCTGAGGGTGCAAAAGAATCAAAATATTGAGAAAATCGGCTTTAAAGTTGTCCAAATTAAGTTCTTAGCAATACATATTACTAATCAAAAATTAAGTTTTAATATTTAAGGTAGGAATTTTTCAAAATGTCTTAATGGAACATGATCTTTACTTAATATGCTAATGATTTTTGGCATAAAAGAAAAATCGTTAAGTTTGAACCATACAATGTATTTTTGGCTATTGCTACAAATATACCTGTGCTGCTTAAGCATGGAGATATGTAAAAATATTTAATTGATAATCTTGACACATACAATATCACCTAGCCTAAACTGAAAGAAACCATATGGTTTGTTTTTATTTTTATTTAACCAACTTTTAAGTACAATAGTAAAGTTGCATTAAGTGGGATGTCCAAAAGGCTCTTAGTGATGGTCACATTAAAGAGATCCAAAAATGAAAAATCTGTCATTACTCCCCCTCGTGTCGTTCCAATCCCGTAAGACCTTCGTTCATCTTTGTAACACAAATTTAATATATTTTTGATGAATTCTGAATGGTTCTGACCCTGCATAGACCGCAACGCAACCGACACATTCAAGACCCAGAAAGGTAGTAAGGACATCATTAAAAACTATGTGACATCAGTGGTTCAACCATAGTGTTAAAAAGCTACGAAAATACTTTTTGTGCGCCATGAAAGCAAAAACAACAACTTTATTTAAGAATTCCTCTTCTGCGTCATGTTACTCTTGTGAATGGCGGCAGAGATTTGTTTTCTTTGCACACAAAAAGCATTCAGGCAACCACTGATGTCACATTAACTATTTTATCAGTGTTCTCACTACCTTTTCAGTCACATCTCAAATCTTCAATCAAAAACATTAACTGCAACATCTAATCTCTGATGACTTGTGTTGAATGGTGTGAGGTTTAGGTGGTAAAGCCTTCCCTCCAGCAATCTGTCACTCACATGAGATTGCAGCAATTAGCAAACGACAACGATCCAATCAATTCCCGATGGACAAAATGAAGACCCACACTCCTTTTTCTTGTTTGGGAAGCCTGTTGGATTTACGTCACTGTAGGGAGGAAAATTCGATCGTAATTTACATTTCATGCTGACTTAAGGACCTTACCTGGGATTTCAAAGCCCTCAGTTGCTCTTATGTACCCAAAGACTATCAGTGGGAAATATTCCTTACAGTTTTCATTTTGTGACGCTCACTTTTGAATGAAATTCATTCAGTATTATTCAATTCAGCTTGGCTGGAATGCAATATTGACCAGTCTACATTCACAGCCATTGTTTTGCATAATTGAGATTGTTTGCAGTTCCTGCGAATTAACATTTTAAAACACAATTCATCCTTCTGACGGGGGAATATAACCTTTGCAGTGAATCAGGGATGTGTGATGTGTCAATTGGAACCAGCTGACCTTTTTCTCGCTCGCCCGCTCTCCCTCGATCTCCTTTGGTCTGCTGCTCACCGTTTCTGACAGTCTCGGATTAGTGAGCGTGCGAGTGTTGCGACTATGACCTCATAAAGAGCAGTGAGAGGAGTGTAATGAACTCATAGCTCACTTAACCGAGCAGAAGAGGGAGCAAGAGAGAGAGAGAGACTGGTAGTGCACAGATTGCTTGACAGAATAAATGTGAGGTGAACAGTGTGATATTGGAATACATTTGTTTGCCTGTTTGTCTGAAAATTGCTTTATATCTGTGTGATGCCCCCAATTAAATGCGGCCCAGAGCAGCAGACCCCCTCTCTAATGATAGCCGACATTTAGTGGATTCGATGCTTCGAGCTCCCCTGCCATGCAAATTCTGATCTTCTGCCTCACCACCTACCTGAGGATCTTAACACTGGGTTGTCTTTCTGTAAATATTGTCTTTTTGATGCGATTTGACGAGCTGGCCATCCGGGGGTGAAATGAATTCTGCCCCCCTCACCTTTGCTCGATCAGATATTAAAAGAAACGTTTTTGCCTGTAGAGTTGGCCTACAAACAAGCCCTGTATGGTCAGCTTGTTTTTTCGAAATAATGCAGGATAACAATCTCTCTTAGAGCATTTAGATTTAAGCCGCCGTAACCCATTAAAGATGAATCGTGCTTCCTTTCCATTTGTATAGCATCCCCCTGCCCCCATTCCCTCTTCCCATACCTCTTCCGGATGGACGGAGGTGTCCTCTGTCATTGTGGCTTTTATGGATTTGTGTGATGAAGGCCATGGAATGAGCCGGCTAATGGAAGGACACAGGATGGATTCATCCACTCCCCCCTTTTTTCTCCCTGGAAGCTCCTTCCTCCTCCTAACCCCTAATATGTGGATCAATATATCAAGGCAGTTAAAGAAACACAAGTACAGAATGAGATTTCCTTGGGAAAATTTGTTACTACCTACCTTGGTTATTTTTTTAGGCACGAGAGCCGCATGTATCAGAACAGTTCTTGAGAAACTGAAGTGTTTTGGTAAGATACCAGTAATGTGAAAACCGATGCCGTTGCTTCCTTGTCTTGCGCGCTTTCCTTGTCTTTTTCTTTCACCCCGTTTCTGTCTCTCTCCCTCTGAGTGACCTGTTTATTTAAGTTGGTTTATGGGCTCTGAATGAGCGCTGCTTGGCAGTAACTGGAGGCTGTGTTGATATGAAAGGCTTTCGGAAAGTGTCTGAGAGAAAGGAGGAAGGAAAGAGACCCGGCTGCAGTGGAGGAGTCATTTAAGACCACAGTTAATGAGGAACAGAAGTGGAGGGAGCGGTTGAGAGAGAGCCAGGCGGGAGTGTTTGTACAGTGTTCCCCGCTTCATAGACTCATTTGCTTTGGCCCTGTTCTGATTACACGCTCCTTAGTCTTCATGTGTTTCTGCAACATATGCTGGGCTTTCTACATTGTAAGAACCAGTTTGGGCAACTTTCCAAGGACAACTCCAGATAAATGTCACTTGATTGTATTTTGTAGTTCTTTTGACACTATCATGTTAACACAAGTGCTTGAATGCGTGAGCAAAAACTAATTAGGATCCTAGGATAGGTGAATTACTCGAGGGCAAAATGGTTATCCAGCGATGCATGTTACATAGTCTTAGTGAGTCACTTTGTGTACCACTTTGTGCTGTCACAATCATGACTTTAATAAATATCAAACAGCTAATTGCACTTAACAATTTAATAGCCTTTTTGCTCGTCTTTCACAGTGCAAGGATAATGCACAAATCCTTTTGATTTAGTTTTATTTTGTCTTTTGTATAGAAATATTAGGGAAATTAAATTAAATATATTTTAAAATTTAATTTATCCGTGTTCAAAATACACATTTTTTGTATTCCTATATTTCAAAAGATTTCCATTTCAAATACATGCTGTTCTTCTGAACTTTCTATGCATCAAAGAAAAGTGAAAAAAAGTACTCTGCTGTTTTCAACATAATAATAATAATAATGATGATAATAATAATAATAATAATGATGATAAATGTTTTTTGAGCGGCAAATCAGAATATTAGAATGATTTCTAAAGGATCATGTGGCTGGAGTAATATTGCTAAAAATTAAGCTTTGAAACCACAGGAATAAATTAATTTAAATATATATTCAGATAGAAAACAGTAATTTTTTAAATAGTAAAATTGAGTGTGTTTGCTGTACTTTGGATCAAATAAATGCAGGCTTGGTGAGCAGAAGAGACGTCTTTAGAAAACATAAAAAAAAACGTACTGTTCAAAAACTTGGCTTGTAGTGTGTGTGTGTGTGTGTGTTTGAAAAATAAATAAATAAATATATATTGTTTTTTTTAATACAGTTTTTGTGTAATAACACTTTCCATTTACACTGTTTTGTGTGGCCTAGTCTGTTTTAATTGTTTATATATTAATAATAATGATAATATAAAAAAAAAGCATCCTAAACTGGAGAAATATTGATATTTGTATAAAATTCCCTTATTTGAGTGGCAATCTGTGATTGGGATTAAAAGAACACAATGATTATGAATATATCAAATAATCTCGATTAGATTAGATAATCATGATAGGCTTGCGTCCCAGATTCTTGACCTTTATGCCGCTGCTGGCCAATATCTCTTGTGTTTTGTACTTTTACGTAGTGTGTATGACTGAATCGTTTCTCTTATTCTTGTTGTAGTGATTCTGAGTCCATTTGGACTGAACGGGACATTGACTGGTCAGTCCTTCAAGCTGTCTGACCCTCCGACGCAGAAGCTCATTGAAGAATGGAATCAGTTCTATCCCATCAGCCCGACCTCCAAGGAGAGCACAGAGGACAAAATGGAGGACATCGACTGGGAGGACGACTCCCTGGCAGCAGTGGAAGTGCTTGTTGGTGAGTTGGACCTAAATGTTTTATTTAAAAGGCTGGTAAAGAAACCGGTTGCAATATGTTGTGGTTCATGTTATTTTCCCCCAAAGTGTGCATTCATAAGGTGTTAATGTGTGGTCGTTTTTCCAGGTGGTGTGCGTATGGTATATCCCGCATGCCTGGTGTTAGTCCCACAGTCAGACATCCCCACTGTAACGCCAACGGGGTCCTCGCACTGCACCGCTGTCTATTCAAATGGCCATCAAGTGCCTGCTTCAAACCGTGATCCCGCCATCTCTTCAGTGACCCTGACTCCTCCCACCTCACCTGAGGAGGCTCAGACAGGTAATCATGCCTCAACCTCAACTCAAACCCATGCCCATCTGATTTCACAGGCAGCATCCATTACACTCCCAAACTTTTGTCTTTTCTTTCTTTTCTCTAGTTCACTCTCACTCGGCACAGAAGTGGATGCGGTTGCCGGTGGCGATGGATGGATTCAGTGTTGACAGCACCAGTCATCATGGTGGCAAGATTCCACGCAGGATGGCAAGTCAGGTGGTTGAAAGCGTTTGGCAGGAGTGCAACATCAACCGAGCTCAGAACAAGTGAGTGTGCTCAGACATCCTCAGATGAACTCAGAGTAAATCTGAGATCAGATGATCCTATTTCACAGTTGTGATAAATCAAGTGCAGAGCAACAATGCACAGTTAAAACTGATACAATGCATATCTTGAGCCATGGAATGTTTTATCACTGATTATTGAGGGGGGAAAACAATTAGGAGTGATCAAAATTAGTTGTCCTTAAGGTTTTGAGTCAAAATTTGCACAAATGTGTGATTGTGTTATGCTTTTAACATCAGTTAGCCTTAGACATCAGTTCAGTCTATCTTGGGAACAGTTTTTGGGCACTCTGTCCAAACTAAAATTTATTAATTTCCAGTCATGTTGTCACTTTTTAGATTTTAAAAATGTATATGGTTTGTTAAAAAGTTACTTTTTCCATTTCATAATTGTCTTATTGTTTAAATTAAGGGGATAATCCTATAATTGGCTATACTAACTATAATGGCATATCTGCCTTTACTCAGAAAGCTTAATGTGTTCAGTAATTTTTTTTTTTCCTTGGCAAGAAGTGAAAATATTCATATTAATTTGTTGTAACTGCAACTTACCAGTATGTATACAATGGAAGCCTGTTATTGCAACTATTTAAATCACACTTCAGACTTTTTTTTTTCCTCACAATTGCAAATTTGCATATCACAATTTTGACTTTTCCTCAAAATTGCATGATACAAACTCGCAATTATGACTCTTTTTTTTTGAATTATGAGAAATAAATCCACTATTGAGAGTTATAAAGTCAGAATTGTAAGTTACAAAGTCAGAATTGCGAAATGTAAAGTCGCTATTGCAAGTTATAAAGTCAGAATTGTGAGTTACAAAGTCAGAATTGCGAGATTTAAACTCGCTATTGCAAGTTTAAATCAGAATTGTGAGATATAAACATGCTATTGCAAGTTATGAAGTCAGAATTGTGAGATCTAGTCAGAGTTGCAACATGTAAACTTGGAATTCTGTGAAATGAAGTCAGAATTGTGTGAAATAAACTCAAATGTGAGTTACAAAGTCAGATTTGTGAGATATAAACTCGCTATTGCAAGTTATAAAGTCAGAATTGTGAGTTGTAAAGTCAGATTTGTGAAATATAAACTCACTATTGCAAGTTTAAATCAGAATTGTGAGATATGAACTTGCTGTTGCAAGTTATAAACTCAGAATTGTAAGTTGCAAAGTCAGAATTGCGAGATATAAAGTCGCTATTGCAAGTTATGAAGTCAGAATTGAGAGTTGTAAAGCTTGCTAATGCAAGTTTCAGTCAGAATTGTGAGATATAAATTCGCTGTTGCGAGTTATAAAGTTGAGATAAACTTGGAATTCTGAGAAATTAAGTAGGAATTGCGCAAGATATAAACAGTTACAGTTGTCAGTTACAAAATTAGAATTGCAAGATATAAACTCACTATTGCAAGTTGTAAAGTCAGAATTGAGATATAGTCAGAGTTGCAACATGTAAACTTGGAATTCTGAGAAATTAAGTCAGATTTGTGTGAAATAAACTCTCAATTGTAAGTTACAGAATTGTGAGTTATGAAGTCAGAATTGCGAGATGTAATCTCAAAGTAACCATATATTTTGTGATTTAGAAGCCATTCAAAAGATTCAGAGAGTTTGATTCCTATCTTCTTTTGTTGCGTGTTTGCAGACGGAAATTCTCTGCCACAGCGTCCAATGGGACCAGCGAGGAGGAGACGCTGATGAAAGTGGGTACCTGGGACTTTGTCGACTCCATACAGAGATCAAACTGCAACTGTTCGAGGTACAGACATGCACATTTACTCAGTCCTGTATTCTCATAGTCTGCCACTGTTTAACCATCCCACACTGCTGCTGCCACTAATCACTTTTCAGCTCTTGTAGTGTCATCTGTCACTCTGTAAAATGACAGGCAATACATTTGCCATAGAGTATTAGATGAACTCTTTGTGAAAACTGGAGAAACCGGTTCTGAGTGGTGTTAAGGTGTCATAAGCCCTGCTCTGATTCTGATAGATAGGAAAAATGAACTCGCTTAGATATTCAGAGTCTGCATGTGTTGTATGTATATCTTATTATAATGTATCAGGCTGTACCTAGTCTTGCAGCTAATTTTAGTCCTTCCACTTGCATGTTATTGTGTGGTTTTGTGACTCATGAGTGTTTTACACACTCCTACATGAACTCTTCTTGTAATCAGATTTAGAAGTGTATGGAAACTTTTTAAAGAAAAACTTTTGGTCAAATAGATTCCAATGTGGCTTTCCAGCACATCACATTTTTGACATCAAGCATCATTAAAGAGCTATGTATGTGTTTCATAATTAACAAGGGCAATATCACCTTTAATTAATGTTTATATTAAGTATTAGGTTTATTAGGTTATATTAGGTTATTATTCCTTGCTTTATCTTTTTCAGCTTAGAAGCAATAGAACAAATGAAAGCAAAATATTTTGTATTACAAAAAACATAAGGCTGTCATCTCTTGTAAAAGTCTGCAGATATTCCTATTGAATTTAATACTGTAATTAATCTGTGACTGACTGTTCAAAAACTATGTATGTGGCAGGAAATAACTTGTGTTTACAGATTATAGACCAGTTTATGAGAGACTGACCAACTCAGTGGTGAAAGTGTAGTTATTGTAATGATGCATGATAATATTGTCATGGCTTGCAGTGACTCCACTTGAAAGGAGATGGATCTTTAGTATCAACATAGTCCAGATCTATCAGTGCCTACTTCAGGTAGATATGGTTGTAATAACCAGAAGCAGGTACTAAAAAAAGAATGAGTCCAAACACTCATTGAGCACTGTAAGTAGCATTAACGCAGACTACTGTTGCATAGCGCTGTGTGGTCTTGCTGTTAGTCGTCTTCTCTTTCTCTTCATTGAGTAGCTGTTTAGTTCAGGCCAAGAGAAGGCCAGGCGCCATGGGACTGTTGTCATTTGCCAAATATGTTTTTTGGAAGAGACCCAGCATGAGAGGTGTGATGAAACTCGGAGTCCCCCCGCGAAGTGAAAATGACCATGCGTCGACCAAGAGTTTTTCTGCTTGTTTAGCATTCTGCTTGTGTGACTGTGTGTTGTGTGTGTGTGTGTGTGTGTGTGTGTACATGTGAAATTTTTTTGAGTGTGTATAAGAGGCTGTAATTTTACCCTCGACTCCCCTGTGTTCTGGACATCTGGACGTAGCTCTTTTTAGCTCTTAAGTTTGTGCTGTTTAAGTTTGTAAGTATATACCGCTCTGTGTATGTACTATATATCTTACTGACTCCAAACTGTCACATAGGTCTACATACTCACACCGTCTCAGTTCCAACCTCAAAGTACCTTGTGGTTTCTTTGTTTACATACACAGGCTAAATTAAGTTCCTTGGCCCCCAAACTCACATGAAACTCACTACACATGAACTATGTGACGTGGACCACAAAACCAGTCATAAGGGTCAGCTTTTTGAAATTGAGATTTATGTCATCTGAAAGCTGAATAAATAAGCTTTCCATTAATGTAATGTTTGTTGGGATATGACAACAATTTGAAAATCTGGAATCTGAGTATGCAAAAAAAATCTAAATATTGAGAAAATCACCTTTTAAAGTTGTCCAAATAAAGTTCTTGGCAATATGTATTTCTAATTAAAAATTAACTTTTGATATATTAACAGTAGTAAATTTACAAAATATTTTCTTGGAACACGATCTTTACTTAATATCCCAATGATTCTTGGCATAAAAGAAAAATCAATAGTTTTGGCTATTTCTACAAATATACCTGTGCTACATAAGACTGGTTTTGTGGTCCAGGATCACACAAGCTGTAGCCCCTCTCTGATTCTAACATGCATACATGTACAACACTGAAAAATATCTGATGCAAGCTGAAGTTTCCTGGCTTTGTGACATGAGTCGTTGTTGTGAAAGCCTTGCATTTTTAAGGGAGGGATGAAAGTTGTGTATTTTAAAGCCTTCGTTTGTAGCTACAGGCTTGTGTGTTGAGATACTGTGGCGCTTGAGATGGTGACTGCCTCTAAAGAACAACATTATAAACGAGAGACACTGTACAAGGAAACCCACTGGGAAACTCTGGCAGCTGTTGTGCTTTACATATCTCTGCGAAAGTGTGGACACACGTTATCAGGTCAGACAGACTCTGATAGGAGTGGAGCGCTTGTTGTTAAAAGGGTGGTTTCTTAAACCTGTCCTTGGACTCGACAAGCAGAGAATCTTTATTCAAAGACTGCTTTTTCACAGATCCAATAATAGTTCGAAAATTCTAAATAATGAGCTAATTAAGAAACTGTTACATTTCTCTGTTACGAGTCTCGGAGGCCTATTAAACCTGAAAAGAAATGTTATGAACTCTCACAGTGAAAAGAAATGAGTAAAAAATATGGTTCCTGGTAATGGGCTTTCTTATTAATGATGTCATCAGTTCATAACTCATCTGTTGTATTAAAATATTTTTTATCTTTATCTTATCAGGCACAAAACGCTAAAGCAGAGAGCAGGCAGCACGCCTGGTCAGCCGCCCACCGCTGGTCAGACGCAGCAGCCGCCCATCAAGCACAAAGCAGGGGAGAAGCCCGAAAAGGGCGACAAGCAGCAAAAACGCCCGCAGACGCCCTTCCACCATCGCAACTCAGTCTGCGAAGATGTCTCCTCTATGGAAACCGACGCTTCTGCAGGCCAGCGCTTGGCTCTTAGAGGTCAAGAGGGTGGACGGTTTTCTGGGCTTCGCCCATCTGATGTGAGCACCGGTCCGAAACCTCCACAACTACACAGCGGTGCCGGAGCTACCGTGAGCAACAGCGGCCCGACGGAGATGGTTGGCTCCCCTCAACCACCGCCGTTAAGTCCTCACCCCTGCGAACGTGGCGAGGAAGCCTCAGACACCATTAAGAACCCCTCCACGCCACACAGCCAACATTTTTACCCTCCTTCAGCAGAGCCATGCCTCCTGCCCCAAAAGGGCCCGGATGATACCCGTTTGGAACCCCTCACCCAGCCTTTTCCCCCTGCGTACCCCGAACCCCTGGAGCCCACCCCGTACGTCAGTGCAGCAGTAAACCTGGATGACGACGGGAGTCACGCGCCGTGGAGGTTTTTCAACTTGCCACGTAGGAAAGATGCAGAGTTTCCCACACCGTCACTACCAGGAGACAAACTCAGAGAAGAGGCGTCACTCGGAGCTGAAGGGATTATGTCTGTTACTGAGTGAGTATCGCACGTGATTTCATGCATGACACACAATTTCATGCCGTTACTTGAAGGTAAATGATGTAATCTGAGCCAGCAAGCAAAAATAATAGAGAAAACACTTTCCTCTGTCTTCCATTGGTTGGATGAATAGGGCCCTATGAAATCAGTTTAAATTTTTCTGGATTCCATTTTTTCTGTTTTAATTTTTGTAGATTTTAATAATTTTGTTTTATTAGCTAAATTGTAATAATCAAACAGCATGTCAAATTAAATGCAATTAAATGGAATTAAAGTAATTAAATGAAATAATTAAACTTTTATACAATTTAACAACAGTTTATTAAAAGTTTAACAAATTAAATTTTTATGGTCTACACATTTTATTTTATTTTTATTAAGTTCTGTTTTCCATTTACAATGTTTCCATTTTAACGGTTTTATTAAATTGTATTAATCAAAAGCATTTCTTAATAATTGATTTTATTACAAAACTAATTATTTATGTCAACATTTTAGTGCCATGTTAAAAAAATAAATAAATCTAAAATTCTGAGAATTAAGTCGAAATGTCTCGGAATTTAATCATAGCAAATAAACTAATAATATTTTGAGAGTATAGCCTGCACATGCAAATGGCCCGGATTGGAAGCACCGGGAGAAGTTGCTAGACTATTGAAATTTGAGTATATGTGGGGTTATTAGCCGAAATCATACCATGTTTTTTACTTGGAGGGATAGTATGCTTGGAAAATAATATTTCACGTCTTCAATTAGGCCTATTTGTAGTGCACCATGCACCCAATAATAGCGATATGCTTTGTGCTTTTGGTACTTTATAATAAAACAGTCTCAGCTTTTAAAATCTGTCAGTTTTATAGCGAAATACAAACAATGCAATGTTGATATTTTGAAAGCTGAGATTTGAAATATCTCCTGGTGCTCCCAATCCGGACCATTTGCATGCCTAATAGGCTATCATATGATCTTAAGACATTATAACTTTAATCTCGTAATTGGCACAATTAATGACTTTATTCTCAAAATAATTGACTCTTTTTTTTTTTCTCTAAACACTTTGGCTTTTTTCTTGAAACATTTTGACTTTATTCTCATAATCTCGAGTTTATTCTTTAAATATTATGACTTTAATCTTGTAACCTTAGATTTTTTTTAAAGTATTTTTTAATGTGGCACTAAAACATTGTCCTAATTATTACTATCATTAACTTTTATTTTGACAGGTTGCTGTGAAGACCTTTGTTTCTGTTTGGATATAATATGAGGATTTTGTTTTTGTCACAAGAAACTGTAAAATGCTTATGAATGACTCAGAGCAGTTCTAGAAATTGTTCATGTACTCTTACTGAGGCGGCAGAGGTTAAAAACACAGCGAGCGTCACGTGCTTCAGTTTGTGCGTAGTAAAAGAAACGTGTGCCTGTGTCATTCATTCGCACAGAGACACGGAGAACAAGCAGGATTCATATTTAAAGTCTTTTTGCGGTTTAATATTCACAGACACTTGTCCATATTATGTTCTGAGTTAAGCGTACTGACATTGTTCAACAGGGTGGGCCAGTTTACTGAATACCGAATAGATGTTGATATGCAAATTTGGGTCGTCATATTCATTAATCTGATAACCTGATTTCTGAACAACCCGTTTTTTCAGGTTAGTTTAAATGAGCTTTTTAATTGAGGAGAGCATTTTGTGATTTTTAGCTGCAATGTTTTCAAAAGGAAGCAAGCAAAATCCAGTTTTTTTCTTCATATGTCCCTTTAAGACACAATCTGTTTACATTCTCTTTTAAAACCTCCCTGAAGTCTCCAACAATGCAGTGAACTTAAAGAACACATCTTTAGGATTTAGAGCTCTCCATAACCTGTAAACAGCCAGGAGGATTGCATTGTGCATTTGTGTTGTGTAATAACGGCTTAAGTAACTGTGTTTCTAAAGTGAGCGCGGGACCACCCTGTGGACCCCCTTAATCCCCTCCGCTCACGGCTTTTTATTTCCAGCAGCCAGAGTTTGTTAGCGAGAGCCCCCAATACTGAACCTCAAACGTCCATGTCTGTTTGTGAGCCGTTTTGAAATGGCTGTTATGTAGCCTCGTGCACCACTCACTCACACACACGTATAAACACACACTTGTTCTGTGTTGAATGTTCTTTCTCTGAACACACACTGTGTTAATCTCTCGCGATGCGCCCTTTGACATCATACTTCACTAATGTGCAGGCCCAGCACTGTTGTGAACTAGGAGATTATGGGTCCATCTCACACGTGCATACAAACACTCAGGGGTTTAAGTAGGGATTTAGAGTAGAAATGAACATGGTATACTGTTAAACACGAGCTTGTGGACCTTAGAATAGTTCACCCAGAAATGAAAATTCTATTATTAATTACATACTTTCATGTTGTTCCAAATCCATAAGACATTCATCAAGATCCATTCATCTTCAGAACACAAATTAAGATATTTTGGAAACACTTCCCTTTTGAACATTCTGTTGACGACAAGTAAACGTTGCACCAACATTTCAACTAACTCTCATTAGAGTATTAGTATACTGTCTACTTAATATCTGCTAGCTCTTGATGGTCTCCCAACAGACTTTTTACTGACTATAAGTAACTAATTAAGTACATGTCAACTTACTCTAACCCTAACCCTACCAATTTACTAATACTCTATTAACAGTCTAGAGAGAGTTAGTAGATATGTAGGTGCAATGTTACTTATAGTCAACAGAATGTTAAAGGGACCATCAAAATAAAGTGAAACCGATTTTTTTTTTTTTTTTTTTTGATGAAACCTGAGAGCTTTCTGACCCTACATAGACAGCAATTCAGCTGACCCATTCAAGGCACAGAAAGGTAGTTAGGACATTAATACAGTCTGTGTGAATGAATGTTTTGAATGTGACATTCATGAGTTTCGAAATGAGATTGAAAAGTTACATGAGTATACAGGTGGAATATGTGTGAAATGGACCTGCACAACCTACTGAAATTACATGGTTAATATTTCTATGAAACTGTTTATATTAATAATAAATGAAGGGTGAAATAAGGTTGTGTTCATATCCACACATACTCAGCACTGTGACACCCTTGCGACATGCACCAACCCTTCAGACTTCCAAGAAAAGCTCCAAGGGAACTTGCCTCCCATGTGGCTACCTTGATTTTAAAAGCACAGTCATTTGACACCGGTGCCAGTGCTGTTTGATGACAGTGTCCAACTAAGTAGTGACGTTTACTTGTGTGAAGAATATAGGCTAAAGTGTACATCTTATCTGCTTTCTCCAGAAACTTAAATCAACAAACAGTTACCCACACTGCTTCTAATGGACATGAACGTTTTGCAGATTGTTCAGTATTTGTGCTAATATACATGATGATGTGCCTACACTACCAGTCACAAGTTTTTGAACAGTAAGATTTTTTTGTTTTTTAAAGAAGTCTCTTTTGCTCACCAAGCCTGCATTTATTTAATCCTAAGTACAACAAAAACAGTGACATTTTGAAATATCTTTACTGTTTAAAAATAACTGTTTTCTGTTTGAATATATTTTAAAGTGTAATTTATTCCTGTGATTTAAAAGCTGAATTTTTAGCATCATTACTCCGGTCTTAAGTGTCACATGATCCTTCAGAAATCATTCTATTTTTCTGATTTGCTCCTCAAAAAAAATATTATGTTGAAAACAGCGGAATTACTTTCAGGTTTCTTTGATGAATAGAAAGTTCAGATCTGAAATGCAGGCTTGGTGAGCAGAAGAGACTTGTAGTGTATACTGCAACTTTATATCCTTAAAAAAAGAAAACATTTGCTTTTACACATAGTCCATAATGTCACATCTATTAACATGAGATGGCGTTTGTTGAATCTGTTGAAGGGGGGAGCATTTGTTGGTCATGCTGATATTTGGCCCTGTGTGAGAATGTTTGGACACGTTTGTGTGAATGATGTTCATGTAGTATGAACTTTTCCTCTAAACCCGTTGCGGATGAGAGCTGTTGAAAGCAACGACTTTATGCCCCTCGTAAATTCACGAAGCAGCAGTGTTATGACAAAATGAAGTGTACACATCGCTCAGCCATGCCGTTGTCTTCCTGGAAGAATGCTTGTTGATAGTAATAAGTTAAAAAAATGTGTTCTCCTAATCCTTCACTAGAAACAGAAAAATGTCTGTTTTGGAAATGTTGTTTTAATGCGGGTTCTTGACAAATATTTGATGTTTTAAATAATGCAGCAATTTTAGACGTACATGAACATTCCAACATTCCAGTACTTTGCATCTGTGTTGTTTTTGCTGTACAATAGTTGTTTGCCTGGAGTTGCCCAACATTAGGAAAGAGAGGTTTAGTGAGCTGTCTCTGTTGGCTGCAGTGAGATGTAATGGTATGCAGTGCAATCCCAGTATGCACTTGGCTGGTGTCCTCTTGTGTCTATTCTGCTGTTGTGGCCCAGTAATCCCTGTGCTCTCTGGGGCCTCAAAATGGGTTTAATCTCTGGCCAGTGCCACTGTGTGCTGTCACCCCCCCATCGGAGCTACAGTGGTCTGATCTGTGTGAGAGGACACAGGGATTTTACACAACTTTTTTTTTTTTTTTTTTTTAATAACTTTATAACTTCATAGAACTTTAAAGTGTGAAGATGGTATTATCATGTATTGTTTAATAATGTATGTTTTCTGTTATGCTATGAATGTTAATTTCATTGAAAAATAATCTTTTAATCCCGAATATTGCCCACTTGATTGGTCTGGGTGATGTGTTTATCTCTGGGTAGGGTGATGTGTTTATCTCTGGGTAGAATGATGGTGTATGTACCAAGCAGTGTTGTAATATTTCAGTCATGGTTTGACCTGTTTTCTTTTGTCCTGTCCAGGTTAATGGTTGCCTCCAAAAGGCCGCTCAAGGTCTCAGATGAACGGATCCAGACATACCTGCAGCGACAGAACCAGCACCTGGCTGCAGCCATCACAGACGGCGACCACGAGCCTGAGGTCGATCCCTACGCCTTTGTCGATGGAGATGTTAAGTTCACCTTCTCGGATAAGAAAGACAAAGCTGGGGGAGATAGAGAACCAGGAAAGAAACACAAGGTGAGCAAAGTTTAATCCCCTAATGCACTATTTGTGCGACTCTAATGTTCAAAAGTTTGGGGTTGGATTATTTTTTTGTTTCTTATGATCACAGAGGCTGCATTTATTTAAGTATTTTGGTAATTCAGTAATTAATTGGTTATTCTGACAGTTAATAGAGTAATTAGATCATTCTAATTCATTTTTTTGAGGTAATAAAGATAGACTTAAGCTAGCAATAGCCTTTAAAATGATTTAAAATGCATATATAATAGCAATGTGACAGTAGTAATCAGTTCAAATAAAGTATAGCAAGTAATCATATGGTTTTATTAAACAAAACTAAAAATACATAGTACAAAATGTACATTATTTCTGTTATCAAATGCCTGCAGAGGGTGCCAATGGCCTGATGATTGAATTTACACTTACAACACAATCTAATATGCCAAATACAGTTTTGGAGTTTTTAGCAAAAATAAATAGTAAAAACAATTCCGCCATATTATTTCTCTCCATGAAAATAGCCATAGAAGCTGGAATGGCGTTAAACACAAAGAATGTGATCTAATCCTTATTTATTATTAACCAAACAACTTTTAATTCAAATGTCCACTTACTCTTTAATATTTAGCCAATTTCTTTGACAGAAATGCTATAGCCACTGTAATTTCTGTAATATGTATATATCAAAAAGGGTTTGACCTTTTATTTTGAAATTGTGATAAGCAGTTAGCATATTAAGAAAGTTAATGAGATATTCTCCTGTTTTTGAGTAGGTTTAAAAATGATTTACCTTACAAATCTGATGAAATGGTGAACGTTGCATTCCCAGATAAACGATATAATATGCAGAGATGTTTGAGTTTGTGTGGAGCAGCATTTACTGTGAACGGTTGCTCTAATACGCATGTAGGGAACGTTAGCGTCAATAATTAACTGCATTTATTTAATAAAATTGTAGCATTTGTGAATTCACAAGCATTGTGCTTTTTGATTTTTAAATGAGTTTAAAATATGGAGCCTTGAAAAACGTTCTAATAATGCATTTCATGAATTCTTGTCCGTGGAATGCTCCACTCCTGTAATTTGCCGATTTCTTGACAGACAAATTGCAGTCAAAGATTTTTTTTTTTTTAATTGAGTACTCTAATTGAACCAAGGAATCATGAAAGCCCTAATTTATTTGATCAAAAATACAGTGAAAATCGTAATATTGTCATGTTATTGCAATAAAAATAATTATTTTCTCTCTTAATATGTATTTTTAAAATGTAGTTTATTCCTGTGACAGCAAAGCTGAATTTTTAGCTGCCATTACTTCAGTCTTCAGTGTCCCATGATCCTTCAGAAATCATTCTAATATGCAGAATTTAGTGTTTAAGAAACATTATCATTGATGAAAACAGTTCTACAGCATCTATTTTTGAAATATAAATCTCCTGTAGCATACCAAATGTCTTTACTGTACTTTTGATCTGTTTAATGCATCCTTACTGAAATCTTGTGGATCCCAGATATTTGAATGCTGAATGTAAGGGTGCCCGTCTTTTTTCACAAGCTGGTTTTGTTTTCACTTGAAATAGAAAATGTTACGGAAGTAAAAAGATTCTCAAGGACTCTTGTTCCATGCGAAAAGGAATTTTAGCCACCGCAGATTCTCCATAGGCAGTGTAGCATGTAATATGCTGGCATCATGTCTGCTGTCTTCAGCTCATGGGAGATTCCCATCTGAGATCTGAATCTGACACCCTCAAACGTAGAGGAAAGAGCATGAATAGAGGGGGCGAACACAGTCTCTCCCATTCCTGTTGGATTTTCACACATACTTGAAGTGTCTTTTTGGCAGCTGCGAAGGATTAACAAAAATCAGCTCTGTCCTTCTGTACTCTGTTGCTTCATTGTTTCGTAGGAGCTTTTTTGGTACCTACTCTCAGAATCACACGTCATTTGTGTGTCTTGGTAACCTGACAGCCACTTTTTGCTGTCACAGGAGAGGTTTAAGTAATGTAAGCCATATGGCGCAGCGCAAACACACGTGTCTGTTACATGTAAACATGCAGCAGCATTCTTTTGTTGTAAAATGCATAGTCTACATAGAAAATTGCCTTCGTAACTCCTGTACTCCACCCCAGGGTTCTGCTATCGATTACGGGGCGGAGTGATTTGCATGTACAGGCGTTTATTACAGAGTTGGTCATTAGGATGTGAAGTGTGTGTACGGAGGAACAGATTACACTCTTTATGCAGAGAGACGGCCTGCAGCGTAATGAAATTATGCATGGCGTAATGAATCTCTGCATAGCGTGCGGCTTGCATTGTAATGGTAGCTCTGAGATGTGCAGGTTGCATGAGGGGCAGGTTAAGGGTCTGGGGTGGGTTTGTAAGGCGCCGAGAGAAGGCTGCAGTCCCATTAGCCTGTGCCGTTATCTTATATTACAATGTTATTTATTATTCTGCGTGTGGAAGATATAATTTGGTGGTAAAATAAATATGCTTCCACACTCGTGCTCATGTTTCTTTCACACAGTCCTTCACTCTTCTTCTGCCGTCACATTTTCTGATTGGTTGCCGGCTTCTAGGTGATTAACCAATGCACTCTAAACTGTTTTCATCTTGTGTCTTGTGGAAAAGTTAATCAGTGTGTGCCTGATTCTTACATATCACCTAAATGTTTCCTCTAAATACCTGAATCTGTACCAAACAGAACTATTTTAAGGGTTAACTCAAGTGAAAATAGTTATTTGAGGTAGCATTTGCCTCAGCTTATTTGCAGTTTGTTTCAAAGTACATTTTAGACCATGCATATCTAATCTAACATAACCTTAGTGTATCTGTACATTTTATATATTATCTTTTTTTTTAACATTTGCTGTTATTTTCTGTCTTATAGGGAGAAGATGGCGGTGCTGCACTATCAGATGGTAAGGACTGTCCTGTTACACTTCAGTGACTTTCATGAACTGCTCTCAAACCCTGAGTCCATTTATTTTATTTGAAATAGTTTCCCTGTTGACAGCCTGGGTCAGTTTAGTGTATTGTTGCCCATAAAGGTTAAATGTGTTCACTGAGGGAGGGAAAGGGCTCGTTCTGGTATGGTCTCAAGCCCAGAGAACAGCGCTGGAGAACAGGCCTGTGTGTTAAGCTTTCTCTCTCTCTCTCTCTCAGATGCTCAGCGGGCTGCGGCTCATAACCGGGCTGCTTCCACTAGCCTCATACATGATTCAGACCTGGCAGTCTCCTTCAAAGACCTGGACAACCTCTTCAACTCAGACGAGGACGAACAAACAGTTAGTATCACGCTGTCTTTCTGTTATCTCTTGCTTTTTTGTGTCCCCTTTGCATCACCGTGTGAAAATAAATTCTGCTGGTTTGGCAAATGTTCAACTTTGGGCTCTGAGGTGATTGCCGTGCATAATTAGATGTTAAAATGCATCATCAGTATGTAATTACTGTTAAAATTACCATTGGAAAATAAGGGTATGTTGCAATGGAAATGTTTTTTTTTTCTTTAGAGAAATTGCTGTAATTTTAATGAAATCATAGCACTGATTTTTGGCTAATTTGTGTGTTTCTCCATAGCCTGGGGCACGAAGAGCTGTAAATGGAGCAGATGAGAAGTTTGGCAGCAAGGAGTCGAAGCCAGCCACACTGGACCCTGTCTCCTGTATAAGTGAGCACAGTCTCTGTCTCTATAAATATACAGGGTTTACTTCATCATTCAAACTTTGTATACTGCTCCCTGCTGGCCACTGTGACATTGCAATCAGACAGGCAGGAACATCATGCACATATTGCTTTGAGTGGGAACGGGGTGTTAGTTTTCCTTAACATGCAAAAATGACAGGTTCTGATATACTATATGCTTTTTAATAAACCAAGTTCTTTGTAGAGCAACTTTGACATTTTGACAATAAGTCATTTTGCCTTCCACAAGAATCAGTAGGAAATAGGGTTATGACTTAAAACATATATATATTTTTTTTAATCATGCATGTATTGTGCATCATCCTTACACTTACATGTCATCTTTCCCTCTGCTCATGCATCCCTCAGGCTCAGCTGATCTACACCAGATGTTCCCTACGCCTCCGTCTTTAGAGCAGCACAACATGGGTTACTCTCCCATGAACAAAGAGTATGGCTGTATGGAGCCTGGCTCTGGCCTCAACACTCTAGATGGCCCTACTGCTCTGGGTGGCCAGTTTAAAATTGAGGTGGAGGAGAGTTTTTGCAGCCCCAAACCTTCTGAAATCAAGGTGAGATGAATAACACATCGATAGTTGAATGTCGATAGTTCTCTTCCAGAACAAAAATGTACATATAATTTGCTCACCCCCTTGTCATCCAAGATGTGCATGTCTTCATTCGTAAAGTAATTATTTATTTATTTTTATTTTTTTTTTTTTTTTGAGGAAAACGTTTCAGGATTTATCTCCATATAGTGGACTTCTATGAGTTTGAATGCAGTTTAAATGCAGCTTCAAAGAGCTCTAAACAATCCTAGCCAAGGAAGAAGGGTCTTACCCAGTGAAATGATTTTAAAAATAAAAATACAAATGTATATTATTAATAAGAATTTATATACGTTGAATTTATATACATTCAACCTCAAATGCTCATCTTGTCTGGCTCTACGTGTACTCTGTGTATTCCGGTTCAAGACAGTTAGGGTATGTCAAAAAATCCTGTCTTATTTTCTCCTCCAACTGCAAAATTATCATACATTGATTCAGAAGTACCGACCAAATATTTACAAAGTGAACGTGCAAAGATCAAATGCCCTTTACAAAAAAAGGTAAAACTGCGATGTAGGATGATTTTAAAGTTGGAGGAGAAAATTTTATTTATGGATATGGATACTATATGGAGAGAAATCCTGAAATGTTTTCCGACTGAAGAAAGAAAGGCATGAACATCTTGGATGACAAGGGGGTAATTCTGTAAATTTGTTTTGAAAGTGAACCTCTCCTTTATGTTTTTTTTTTTTTTTTTATTATTTACAGCTAGATAAATGTTCTGTGATTTCTAAACTTGTGTTGAATGCTCTAAACTTGTGTTGTCTGTCTTCTTAATCTCTCTCCCCAGGACTTCTCATTTGTGTACAAGCCTGAGTTGTGTCAGCCGTTTGTGGGCTGCACCATGTTTGCCCCCCTGAAGTCTTTGCCCAGTCAGTGCCTGCCCCCTATCAAACTGCCTGATGAGTGTGTTTACAGGCCCAGCTGGACAGTGGGAAAACTGGAGCTACTCAACTCTGTACCTGCTATGACCATTTTCAGCAAGGATGGGTGAGTTTCACATCTGGGGTGAAATACTGAACCTGCTGTGTGAACAACACATGTATCTTTACACAGACTTTTGTGTGCACTAAGAGGATCTGGTCCCACTTTATTTGTGACCCTGAACTACAACACCCGTCTTAACTAGCAGGGGTACTGTACCAATAGCCAAAAAGACATTGTATAGGGCAAAATTATATATATTTTTTTATTTTAAAAGCATTAGGAGATTAAGGAAAGATCATGTTCCATGGAGATATTTTGCAGATTTCTTACCATAAATATACCAAAGCTTAATTTTTAATTGGTAATATGCATTGCTAAGATATTTTCTCTATCTTGTTTTTTTTCTTTTCTTCTTGCACCCTCATATTCCAGATTTTCAAATAGTTTCTCTGCCATCATAACAGACCATAAATCTAAATTTTAAAAAATTGACTGGTTTTGTGGCCCAGGGTTACATATTAGGTAACCCTAACTATTATGTACTTGCATCAAAAATAAGTCCAGTGTACATATTGTACTTATTGTGTTCATACTGTATTGCAAATCATTTTTGCTGCAATTGAGGTGGGATGCGGGTAAGGCTAGGGACATGTTTGGTGGTGTGAGTAGGTTTAGGGTGGGTAAAGGTGTACTGATGAGTTAAGTGTAATTTAAAGTGTAATTACAGAAATTAATTACAGATGTAATTACATGCAGGTATTTTTTTAAATATAAGTGCATGTAAAAATGTAAAAACATGTATGTACACAATAAGTGCATTGTATCAGATGATTAATTTAAATGTAAGTACTAAGTAGTTAAAGGCCACTTAATATAAATTGGGATCGAGGATCTCCTAAAGAAATGTCTGGGCCACATTTAACCCCTAAAATATCAATAAAATATATTTTGCAATTAAGATTTTGTTAATTCTGACAGTAAAGCACATTTCCTTGCCATTTGCAATTCTCATAAATTATGGCACAATGTAAAAAAAGTTTAGCAAATTTCATCAAATGTCTTTCCCTTTTAATTTATGGGGTGAAATAGAATTTTCTGCAACATTCACCCAAGAACTGTAAGTACAAACTCATGTTCTGTGGAATCAGTTACACCCACACACCTCTTGTTCTTAGTAATGGCGAATAGAGAATAAAAGCGAAGAACAGGTGTTAACACACTGGTAATTAGCATGTCAAATCCATCTGCTGCCACTGTCCTTTTATTTTCTTATATTTAGAAGCTGTTTATCTCAGAGCTTCTTCAGTGTCCACACTCAAGCTGCTCTGTTTCTCATGGACTGGTTTATTTGAATAGCCGGTGTTTGCTCAGACGACCACATCTGATTGTGATTCACGTGGTGTTGTTATTCATAATCTTGTCGTCTGGTTTGCTTTTTCATGTGACGATATGAACCTGTGTCAGAGTGAACTTCAGCAACACTCTTTCATTCTGTTAGTCTGAAGTTAGAGTTACGCTGCTTGTATTGTCTTTTTATACTGCCGTTGTATTGAAACGGATGAAAAAAATAATCTGATAAAGTTATTTTCATACATTAATCTCAGAGAGCAAAAAGAACATCATGTTCTTCAATGTTATATTAGATGTCGGTGGAAATTTAGTGAAATCGAGGAGGGGGTGTTGCGAATGGTCAATGACAGGGCGATAAGTCTGGTCGTAAAGTCCACGTTTGTTTAAGTCAGTCCAAAAGCCCTTTATGAGCTGGTTAGGCTTCTTTTATAACCCGCAGCAGCTGGGGGAGAGGGCCACGTCTTCAAATGGGGGACCTTCAAACGCCTGCCTGTTTTTAAAGGCCACCGGGAGCCACACTCGGCATTCTCACACTCACACACACGTACGGCCCATGTGGCACAAGCTGTGCTTTCATTTCTTGCACAGCTGCCTGTTGGACCGTCTGTCTAAAAATAGTTTCTCCCTTCCTCCCCCCTAGAGGTCTTCTTAGGATACAAGTACAATACTGCAGCTCATGATATATGTCCACTGTTTAATGTCCAGTAATCATCTATGGTAGTAAGAATAGATGAGATGTTTTAAGTATAGTCCCAATTAACCTCACCTTTCTGTTTTTTGCACTCTAGTGAAAACAATGCTATGGAACAAGAGTACATCCAGACGTACACCCCTCAGACCCACACGCCATTCTTGTCTAACAGCGCTCCGCCCAGCAACAGCGGCACGAGCATCCTCCCATCCCCTGCCACGCCTCGCTTCTCAGCTCCCACTCCTCGAACCCCACGGACGCCTCGGACCCCCAGAGGCCCAGCCAGCGTACAAGGTTCCCTCAAATACGAGAATTCGGACCTATACTCGCCAGCCTCGACGCCCTCCACCTGCAGGCCGCTCAACTCTGTTGAACCTGCGACGGTTCCCTCCATTCCCGAAGCCCACAGCCTATACGTCAACCTCATCCTGTCGGAGTCAGTCATGAACCTGTTCAAGGACTGCAACTTCGACAGCTGCTGCATCTGTGTCTGCAACATGAACATCAAAGGCGCAGACGTAGGCATCTACATCAGCGACCCCAACATGGAGGCCCAGTATCCTTGCGGGTGCGGCTTCAGTGCTGTCGTCAACCGGCGCTACGGTAATGGCTCTGGCCTCTTCCTGGAAGACGAGCTGGATATCATCGGACGGGGTTCGGACGTGAGCCAGGAGGCGGAGAAGCGCTTTGAGACGATACGGAGCATGTCGCTGGAGAAGACAGGGGGTGGAGGCAAGGATCGAGTCCCGGACGAGCTTATCTCGCTTCTGCAGGATCAGTGCACTAATCCCTTCTCCCCCATGCTGCCATTGGACCCCGAGGGACTGTCTTCCCAGGGGCCAGGGGTCGCCACTGTACCACCATGTGTGCGTGTGGAGGAGAGGGACTTCCACAACGACTGTTACATGGCTCTAGAACACGGGCGGCAGTTCATGGATAACATGTCCGGTGGGAAGGTGGACGAGACGCTGGTGAAAAGCACGTGTTTGCACCATTGGGCCAAACGCAGCGGTGAGAGACTAGAGCATGAGCGCCACTTGTTCACACTTAAGTTCTATTTACAGTAAAAACCAATGCTCCTCTTTAAGCTGGTACTTTACTTACTTGAATGCACATTTCTGGTCTTACTGTGAGCAGTTAATTGTAGGGATGTAACGATATTATCAATATCTTGGATCTGGATATTATTGTGGTCTCATGATTATATTATATTATATATAACAATAGGTCTTCCAGGCGAGAACAGTGCAGTTTTTAAAATGTATTTAAACTCCTTATTCTAACATAAAAGGTTTTTAAAGTTGTGTTTTGGGCTATTGTCCTTTGGCACAGTATCTAAAACCAAAAGCACAATATATGGCTTAATCCCTTCATCAAGACAGTTTTTTGCTGCATGTTTTAAAGCAAAGTGCGCATCTTGTGAGCAGTTGTTTTCTGTGCCTCAGAATGGCTCAGTTCACAGTGAATGCAGTGAACTCTGCATGTGCTGTGAGTTTAGCACATATTTGGTAATGCAACGGCTATCAGTTATGCTTTATTTTCGCTGCATTTCACTAAGTTTCGAATTAATTTGCCTAAATGAAAACTTAAGTTTTGATGTTTTTGATGGAAGGTTTCGGTGCAACATCTGTGTTCTACTTATGCTTACATATGGTAGTAAATGTTAAATATTGACAGATTTGATTATTTGTATTAAACTCTCTTTCTTTTTGTAGCAGTGGATGTGAGCGGGCTGTGCTCTCAGGATGTGTTGAGAGTTCTTCTCTCTCTTCAGCCTGTTCTTCAAGATGCCATCCAGAAGAAGAGGACTGTTCGCTCATGGGGAGTCCAGGGGCCTCTCACATGGCAGCAGTTTCACAAGATGGCTGGAAGAGGGTCTTATGGTGAGCACTTGTTGAGCTAAAAGGCCATTGTGGTTTTTGGAGTGGAAATGTTCAAAATTACTCATTGACAAGATTGTTAGTGGACTTTGAAATTGATGCCAGGGGGCCACCTTGATACCACTCACCTCTCACTCTGACTGTAACTTAATTTCCTCCTTTGCTTCTCTCCAGGCACTGATGAGTCTCCGGAGCCGCTGCCCATTCCTACCTTCTTGGTTGGGTATGAGTATGATTTTGTGGTGCTGTCTCCCTTCGGCTTGCCGTATTGGGAGAAGCTACTGCTGGATCCCTTTGGCTCCCAGAGAGATGTTGGATATCTGGTCCTCTGCCCGGACAGCGATTCTCTCCTCGCTGGAGCTAAGAGCTTCTTCAGAGAGTTGACAGCGGTCTACGAGGTGAGAGATTTCATCAGTCTTTAGTTTTCTAAAAGACATTTTGTCTCACACTGTCCACCTTACAACACAGGTGTAATTTCCTGTAAATGGGCGAGACTTGGCCTATATGGGTAAATAACTATAAGAATGCAGTAAAGAGTAAAATATTTTTGCAACAAACCAGTGTTTTTATCATTATGATAATTAATGATATTGAAGTTAAAAATTGTTGTGCCTGCTGTTACATTAAAAATAAGGTGTATATATAAAGTATATATGCAGTAAATGCAGACTGCTCCACAGCATGGTGTATGTTATTTTTCAGTGATGGATGGTTATTAGCTCATGATTTTGTCAGCTGCACATTTTTTAAAACATTTCCTGGCTTCTTTATCCTGCTTTCTGATTGGTCTCTTTCTGTTTCTGCCCAACAGTCGTGTAAGCTCGGTCAGCATCGACCAATCTCCAAAGTGCATGCTGATGGCATTGTTAGGGTGGGTGGAGCTGCTGCCAAGAAGCTCTCAGAACAGCCAGTCAGTGATTGGTTCCTGAAAGCAGCCAGCGGCAGCAGTGATGCATTTGCCAAGCTCAAGCTGTTTGCCCAAGTCTGCAGACATGACCTCGGTAAGACCCATCTCTCTCTTGTCCCGTAAGGCCTGCTGTCACGAAATGTATCAAAGAGTACTTGTCTCACTAATCTTCGTCTTGTGTTTCTTCAGCTCCATACCTCGCTACACAGCCATTGGACAGCTCTCTCCTCATTCAGCCAACGCCTGTCCCTTCGTCCACCCAATCATCCTCTTCGCAATCCTCAGGCTCCGCTTCCTCCAACTCCCAAACCTCAATGGCCTCCGGAGGCTCCGCCCTCAACAACAACAGTGCTGCCAGCAACAGTGGCTCAGGCCTGCCAGGCAACACCAATAACACCCCCTCCTCCGCCTCAGGCCCTCAGGGCAGCAGCATCCAGTCTGCCAAGCCCAGCTCGTTCCCTCCCTTTGGAAGCATGGGAGTCCAAGGTAACAGCTCCCAGTCTGGGGCTCTGGGCCAGCAGGCTGTCACCCAGAACTCAAGCCTCCCTGGAGACAATTCAGCCGTCAACAGCCAGACTCAGGGGCCATCTGAACCACCAGAGAGGTACACAATGTATTCATTGCCTTTTCCTGTCATAATAGTAGCATCATGTATCAATTAAAGTCCTGTCAATATGTGAAGTAACTTGTAAAGCACATTAAAGACTTTCTTTTCCCTCTTTTATCAGCACTATGGAGAGGGAAAAGGTTGGAGTTCCTACAGACGGAGATTCCCATGCCATCACCTACCCACCTGCCATCATGATCTATATCGTGGACCCCTTCTCGTACGAGGAGGCGGAGCCAGGGGCGTCACAATCAAGCATGTGGACGCTGGGACTCCTCCGCTGCTACCTGGAGATGCTTCAGGGCCTTCCAGCTCACATCCGCAACTCTGTGTTTGTACAGGTAGGTACAACAGCTGTTATATGACAGTCTTTTAAAGATGTGTCTACTGTAAAGGATGTTTAACTTTTCAGAGTGATGCTCACATGATGGTGAAGAGAAGCCAATTGAGCAAAAAGTGTAGCTCAGTGGATTTCTAGACCTTGAAAAGTAATTTAATTAATTATTAATCCTAAAATTATAATTAACTTTTTCCTCCACCATTCATGAGTTCTCGTCTTTTATGAGAAAACGCTTCTCCGTCAAGAATTGTAAGACGAGATTTTACCGTTTTCCATGTTTTCACTGTTATATGCACAGGGCGCTGTTACGCATCTTCTAAATGAGACACAATCTCCTGATCAAAAACGCAGAAAAAGCGGTCTTATATGTGACCCTGGACCACAAAACCAGTCTTAAGTAGCGTGTGTATATTTGTAGCAAAAGCCATCAAATGCTTCATGTTCCATGAAGATATTTAGTAAATTTCCTACCATAAATATATCAAAACTTAATTTTTGATTAGTAATATGCATTGCTAAGAACTTTAATTTGGACAGCTTTAAAGGTGATTTTCTTAATGTTTAGATTTTTTTGCATCCTCAGTTTCCAGATTTTCATAGTTCATAATATTGTTGTACCTTGGCCAAATTTTGTCCTATCCTAACAAACCAATGAGATAACATACATTAATAGAAAGTATATTTATTCAGCTTTCAGATAATGTATGAATGTGTTTCAAAAAATTGACCCTTATGACTGGTTTTGTGGTTCAGGGGCACATATGTAAATAGATGCATATGAGAAATAAAGCAATCATCAACAATAAACCGCATATAAAAATTAAGAGCGCTTAATGTTACCAAGTGAAATATCGATCTAAGAAGTGGTAAAGGGCTGTAAATCTTTTGGGGTGCTGATGGTAGTGATCTTTTGCATCTATGCTTTGATTATCATATTCATGATTTAGATGTAGTCCTTGATTTAAAAAAAAAACAAAAAAAAAAAAAAAAGCTTCTCAGCTTTCTCAGCTCAATGTTGCTTTTTCTTTCTTTCTTTCTTTCTTTTTTTATGAAACTAACCTACGCTTAAGTATTGATTAAAAAAAAGAATGCTTAAAGCTAGAATAAAACTTTTTTTTTTGTTTAAAAGTAGAGGTTCTTTATTTTAAAGTATTGCATGTTCAGATATTCATACAAATATTCTGGGGGCCATAACATTTTAGTCAAAATGATCAAAAATGCTGGCGGTGCTTGGTAACTTAAAAAAAAAATGCTTGTGGGAAAAGTGAAGTATTAAAATTCCGTGGGCACTTTTATAATCAATATATGCTTTTGTAGTTATGCCATGCTGCCAAATATTTATCAGGTTGTGAATTGCAAGTAAAAAAACTTTTTCCTTTTTATCCAGTAAATTATGGAAAAGTCATGCAAATTCATTGGTTAATAAGAGTGGGAACCCTAAAGAACATTTAGCTCTTAAAACTACTGGAATCCTGCAGTTCAATGTATAGAAACTAGAAGTGTTAGGCAAATGTTGTGAACAAATAGGTGGCCCAAAAGTCAAAAAGGTTGAGAACCACTGATTTAGTGTGACTTAATTTCCTCTGGTGTCAAACAGCAGATATGTTGTAATGACAATAATGAAACAAATCACTGTTTTAACATCAGTGCACTTTGTGTTCCTAGATTGTCCCTTGTCAGTACCTGCTCCAGCCTGTGAGGAGTGAAGAGAGATATCTCTACGCTCAGCACCTCAAGTCTCTGGCCTTCTCCGTCTTCACCCAGTGCAGAAGACCCCTCCCAACCTCCACCAATGTGAAATCACTGACGGGTTTCGGCCCCGGCCTCGCCCTCGACACTTCCCTCAGGAATCCAGATGTGAGTAAGGGCACAGCAGATCGATTGGTTGACAAATTCAAAAGCTATTCTCTTTTGTGTTTAGAAATGGGTAGCTCAGACAGTTTTCAAAATAATATACGTATACACATTGCTGAAGCTCTGCCACGTTAAAGTGCTAGTCTCCAGTGCCAAGAGTGTCAAAATGAACACCCTTATTTGAATCTCCCAGAGCCCATGGTTCTGACCTCCTTCGTAGAGCTCCCGCTCTGGCAGCCCATTCAGGCTCTTTAACGGCTCTCAGTGCTGTATGAGAACTCGGTGACGTGTGGAGACTGTTACACTGACCTCCCTGTCCTGGAACAAAACCAAAGGGGACTCGCACAACCCAACAGTTCTCTTTCCATTATCTGCTTGGGCAGCTCCGTGAGACCTCCCTAATGGGATCCGGCTTGCATGTTTTGGCAGAGGAATCCGAAAGCTCCACTTGCTCTCCTTTCTTCACCGAGCTATTTGTAGAATCCAATTTTCTCGCTACGCTCACTAGCACTGTTTCTCCCACCCCACTTCCTTCCCCACTCACAAAAGAGATGTGACTACTCGGTGGGGTTTATTGATTTCATAAGGGAGGAAAAGGTTATGTTGGCATGCCCGGGTATGGCCACCATTAGTCTGAGGTGTATGCTTTGACCTTATCCCTTCACTTTTGTCTTCTTGTCCTGATCTTTGCTGTCTTTATAGTGAAAAATTCACTATTTTCTATTGACATAATGACACTTTTTTTTTTTTTTTTCACAGAGACCGGAGTGTCTGCGATTGTACACGCCACCCTTCATTCTGGCCCCTACGAAAGATAAGCAAACGGAGCTGGGTGAGACTTTCGGAGAGGCGTCCCAGAAGTATAACGTCCTGTTTGTGGGCTACTGCCTTTCACATGATCAAAGATGGCTGTTGGCCACCTGTACGGACCTTTACGGAGAACTGCTGGAAACCTGTATCATCAGTGTAGACGTACCCAACAGGTGAGCTACAAAAAAAAAAAAACCTCACTCAGTAGCTTTGTGTGACATGCAGGTGGAGCGAAAACTATGCAGAATTAATTATTCACTCAACACTTCAGAAAGTGTAATTTCTGGAACCATTATCACCACCATAGGCATAACAAGTAAAAGACTAGACACCTTGGTAACACTTTTACTTGCATTTCCATGATGTACCTTTCAAGTATAACAAATTTACACATTTAACTAGTTTCTTATTAAATTATGGGTGTTTAAAAAATATTTGAAGCATTTGTGACTAGAGGTTTTCAGGGTTTGTACAAGGTGCTTGAAACTGACTTTTCGAAATATAAGGCCTGGAAAACTCTTGAAAAAAGCAATATTCCTGAAGAGGTACTTGAAAAGTTCTTGAATTATTGAAAGACGATGCATCTAAATAAGTGTTTAATTTTGTCAACAAGCACACATCTTTTCACGTGATGATAAAATAACTACATACCTTTTTTGCTTGTTTCAGTTAATGTCAGAAAACAATCGAATTAAGCAAGTAGTAGTATTGATGGTGTCGTGTAAACATGTAAAAGATGTGAAAAGAGGAACCGATGAACCAAATCAATTGAGTCATTTACACTGGAACCACTGTTTCACTGTTTTGGAGCGCTCCAATCATATCGCAAATCATTTGTTTCAGATCGGGACTTCAAATTGTGTGTCGTGAATCATTTGATTTAGATCAGAACGGGTTTGTGAATCATTTTGTGAATTAAATGATTCAACTCAAATGATTCAATACAAGACTTGAAGTCCCAAACTAAGTCAGATGATTTGTGATCCACTCTCCCAGTCCTGATCTGAAATGATGGTTCACAAATCATTATTCAGTTTGGGACTTCTGAGCGTGGATCACAAATCATTTGATTTAGATCAGAAATTCAGAGCGGGTTCGCAAATCTTTTGCTTTAGATTGGATCTTCGTAGCGTGGATTGCAAATCATTTAATTCAGAACGGGACTTCAGTGCAGGTTGGCGAATCATTTGTTTCATATGAGGATTTCTTTTTTTCTGATTTTTTTTTATTTATTTATTTTATTTATTTCTAAACAGTAGAAAACATCAAACCATTAAAGCAGTACAGTTCTAAAAAACTAAAAGACAGTATACACACATTTCCCTTAAGAAAATTAGCTATTGTTTTACTGTAGTAAAAGTGTAGTGTACCTCGTAATACTTTTAGTAGTATATTTTTATTTGTCTGTCTTTATTTAGAATTTGAAATAGAAGACCTAAGTCCTTGAAAATCAAAAAAGTAGTGCTTAAAGTCCTTGAAAGTCCTAGAATTTCATTTTACAGTACCTGTACGAACCCTCGGTTTTAAATGTTTTTTTGCTTTTGTCATCTTAGAGCAAGAAGGAAAAAGGGATCTGCCCGGAAGCTGGGCTTACAAAAGCTCTGGGATTGGTGCCTGGGTTTGGTTCAGATGACATCATTGCCATGGAGAGTGGTGATTGGTCGGCTTGGACGAATAGGGCATGGAGAGTTGCGAGGTAACGCCCATGTCAATGTTTTTTCAATGTTTAACCATGATGATATTAATAGTTTTGACTCCAATTGCTTACTGGTTGATGATTGCTACATAAGTGTATTATTATTATTATTATTATTATTATTATTATTATTATTATTATTATTATTGATAACAATGTAATTTTATTAAGTGGCATCCTTCTAGACAACTAACCAATCTAGTGTACACACTGTAATTTTCTTGCACATAGGAATGAATTTGTTGTTGTTGTTTTCTTCCCCTCTCAGACTGGAGTATTTTACTGAGCAGACGGAATCTGCAGTCAGTGTCTCGGAGACTGAAGGAGAACTGTAGGCTGTGCGGGATCTCAGCAGCTGACACTCCCAGCATCCTTAGCGCCTGCCTGGTTGCCATGGAACCCCAGGGCTCATTTGTCATCATGCCAGGTAGAATCACACTTCCTGTTACTCTCCGTATGGTGCGCATGTTGTCGTCCTTATTTTTATGGCTAGTTTGATGCATTAGCTGTAATTAGTGTGCATAGTTAGTTAGTTTCTGCTCTATTTGTGGCACAAAAGGGAATTGTAAAAGTAACGACTCTTTAAAAACAGGTTTTCTGTAAACTCCCCACTTCTGCCATTGTTCAGAGTTTAGGCTCATTATTAAAATGCATATGAAACCAAACTGGAATAGGATAAAATAGTTAAACATCAAAAAATAAAATAAAATATAACCCCACACTGCTGTAGTCGTGCGTCTCTTTGCTGTGGATGTGAATGATAGTCTCAGCGTGTCATAACGCATGTGTCTGCTGTCCCGATCTGATATACACCCCTGTGTGTGTCTCGTTCTCATAAAACACTTTTCTGCACTCTTATTGATTCCTGTGCTGGTGTGATGATACTGAAGATCGATGGGTTTATTTGACAAAAGCTTTTCATTCTGTCATGGTATCAAGATGTATTGCATCTGATGGATTTTGCCCATCACTCCTAGAGCTTAGAGAGTGACAGCGTTTTTTTTTGTTTTTTTTTCCTACTTGGATGCCTATGCAAGGAAAAAATGTCCTTCGTATTGGATTTGCGTTATTAAAAGCGAATTTCGATTTTAGTCAACCCTGATTCACTAATGAAAATAACAGGTAATAAAAGCTTGTACTTCCATCAATTTTTAATCTTTTCTGTCTCTTTGTCCAGACTCTGTGTCAACAGGTTCAGTGTTTGGTCGCAGTACGACTCTGAACATGCAGACGTCCCAGCTGAGCACCCCGCAGGACACGTCTTGCACACATATCCTGGTGTTCCCCACCTCTGCTTTTGTGCAAGTCAACAGCTCCAACTACCCACATGAGAATATTGACATTACCTTCAACCCTGGCAATGGTGAGGAACAACAGTCTGTTTTACTTGCTAGCCTGTGTACTGTGTATTTTTCCATATGAGTCAGTTGCATGTCAATAGAAATACATTATACTGAATCCTCACTTCATCTCCAGATGGATCAGATCCAATGGGAGGCATCTTTGACCTTCTGGAGCAGGAGAATGACCTGGTTGATCCTGACATCATAAATATTCTCCCTGCTTCACCCACCACGTCACCAGTCCACTCACCTGGATCCCAGTACCCCCATGGAGGAGATGGGAGCAAGGTAGCTGAGATTCACCACTAAAAAGAAACAAATAATTAGCATGTTTTTTTTAATCCTTGTTTATTATTGACCAAACAACATTTAATTTAAATCTTAAATATATGGCCATTACTTATGACAGAAATGCTACAGACACTGTCATTTCGTGAATATGTGAACATCAAAACGTGTAAACGTAAAACTTTTATTTTGAAATCACGACGAGCAGTTAGATTTAGGGCTGTCACTAATGATTATTTTGGTAATTGAGTAATCAGCCGATTATTCTGATAATTAATTGAGTAGTCGGATAATTTTATTTACACTTTACAGCGTGATTTAATTCTTGTTTAATATTGACCAAACATTTAATTTAAATGTCCACTTAATCTTTAATATTTGGCCATTTCTTAGAACATAAATGCTTCAGACATAAATTAACATAAATGTTTCTTTGAAAATGTGGACATCAAAACATGTAAACTCAGAACGAGGGTTTAGACTTTTATTTTGAAATCGTGATGAACATTTAGCAATTTGAAAAAGATATAGATGTATTCTCCTGTGTTTGCGTAGATTTATAAATTATTTACCTTACAAATCCGTTAAAATGGCACACGTTGCGTTCCCAGATGAATGTTATAACAATCCCAAACTCACTACAGTATGCAGATATGGGGTTTAAAATGCTGCACACATGTAAATGATAACTGTTTGTATGGAGCACCATTTACTTTGAACGCAGTCACTCTAACCTACACGCATGTAAATAATTAAAGCGCATAAATTAATTTTATTAATTCATGAATTCACAATAGTATTATACTTTATTATAATTTTAAATGGATTTAACAGATTAAGCAGGCTTGGAAAACAGTCTAATAATGCGTTTCGATTCCGAATGCACCGATTCCAGTATTTTGACGGTTACTCGACATGGGCATTCAGAATCGTGACAGCCCTATAACTGTCATTTTTGCTTTCTTTTTTGCATTTTTGAAGCTCATCTCCATATCTTTTCCTCTTTTTCAGGGTCAAAGTACAGACCGCATGGAGTCTCATGAAGAAGCTCCCAATATCCTCCAGCAGCCATTAGCTCTGGGCTATTTTGTGTCCACGGCTAAAGCAGGTCCACTGCCTGACTGGTTCTGGTCCGCGTGTCCTCAGGCACAGAACCAGTGTCCCCTTTTCTTAAAGGTAATTGCTCCTTGCTATAATGCTCTCTTAGGATATGTACAATATTGTATTATTTCCTTGGGAAAACTGTGCAAAACGGTAATTTTTAACCGTTGCACAGCCAACAAAAATGTTGTCCAGAATGTTTTCTTCTTCAAAAAGCAGTGTATCGCCTTGTGATACTGCACCCATCTACCTGTCATGCTTTATCCAGGTCACATGACCTTTTGTTTCCTCCTCATGCAGCATTTATAGAGAATCCTGCAATGGGGGATTTTTAATAATTCAGTACAGTACAGGGATTGGGCCAGACTGCTGTTGGTGTGTGTAAGAAAGAGCAGGGGAGAAAACAGACCGATATATGGAGGGAAACTGAGCTCGCAAAATGTGTCGGCATGAATTATTAAGGCAAAGCATTTGATTTGATAAGCAGCTGTGCATTTATTGCTGACTTGTTGACTTGTACACAATTAAAAAGTCTGGAGCAAAACCGTTCCCTAATAAAGGAAACCGTAAACAGGGGTATGAATGTTTCTGGCGTCTCGTGTTTACTTGTTCATGGGCTTGTCAATTTAATTCATAACAGGCCCTGACAATGAGAGGAAATGCTCAGCTTTGTAGCTTGTTTCGGGTGGGCGTAGATTAATGGATTCTGTCGACTGAAAAATCTCTCTTTTCCAGGCCTCTCTACACCTCCATGTGTCTTCAGTGCAATCGGATGAACTTTTGCACAGCAAACACTCTCACCCTCTGGACTCCAGTCAGACCTCTGATGTTCTCAGGTAAAGTGTAAATCTTCTAGTCAGTATAATTCAGTTTAATTTTAGCAAATACTGAATATTCTGAAATGATTTTCCTTCACAGATTTGTGTTGGAGCAGTACAACGCCCTTTCCTGGCTGACCTGTGACCCTGCGACCCAGGACCGCCGCTCTTGCCTGCCCATCCATTTTGTGGTGCTCAATCAAATGTACAACTTCATCATGACCATGTTGTAACACTCACAGAGCAGAACTGAAAGCAGGACCTTATCAGGGAACGAAAAAAGAGGAGAGTGAAGAAAAGGTGGATCTGAAAACAAGCCAACAGATAACTACAGTGCTGGACTTTATACGTACGTGGGTAGGCCATCACTACACCTGAGACCCAGCACTGTGGAGGATAAAATCAGGCATCTGGTGTTTATAACACTCACTTGAAGAGAAAGGGAGGAGAAACGGAGGCCTCGGGATGAGTTTTCGGGAACGCGGAGGCCAAAGAAGGAAGACGGAAGTGCTGACTGGTGGTGTTCTACATCCCTGGATCCGCGGCCGCTACAACAGCGATGCGCGGCTCCACGGTTAGCATGGATTCGGCCAGTTCTATAATCAATGTGTATGGAGAAGTAATCTGTATAGAATCTGATGGAAAGGGACTTTGATGCTCTATGAAATGAGAGAATGAATTCTTGGTTTTAAGACCTCTAATTCCCTGTTTCTTTTGGATGGGATTATATCCAAATGAAATGCCTGCATCTGTCTTATTTATTGTAAGTTTTTAAATGTATAATTTGTCTGATTTCTTAACCTCTTTTATATATAAAAGTTCTAGAAGGTTTGTATCGCCTTCCTGCTTTAAAGCAATTGGTCAAAAATATATGTAATCGTCTTAATTACAAAACAAACCAACAAAAAACCCACTAAAAAGATGAATAAAATAAAGTTGCGGTAGGTTGCTTTTTAGAGTATTATTTTTTGTAAGGGAGACAGATTATTTGTATTGTCACGATGTACAGAGGAGACCGGATGGGGGTTTCTGTCCGCGCCTTTGCGTGTGGACACAATTACAGCTAAGCTTTAGCTGCACGGGACTTGTACAGCAATGAAGTTCACTGTGTTTAAAAATAAAGAGGTACATTGTCGTATATTGTATTTTATACCACACATTTAGACACAAAAACGAAAAACTGCAATATATAAATAATTATATATGAATGCCGCACCAGCCTTGGGTGGCACTGCTTCTGTTTTAGGAATAAAAAGAGTCAACTTCATGTTTTTCCTGTGCTTGTGTTTTTTGGGGGGAGGGACTGCTGTGATGTGAGACTTGCGGCTTTGATGAAGATAACAGAGACCTAAAATACACTTATAGCCGCCCTTTAGAAGTTCATTCATTTCACTTCACCTCGCCCTCCCTGATTGGCTCTCATTCTGAGTGATCATGGACACTTTTAGACTAAAATCACTTTTCTTTGAGTGTGACAAAGAAATGTGTGGTGTAAATGAACTTTACAACCATATCTGGGTGCCTGTTGGAAATGCAGTGTTTGTGCACAGAGAAAGATCTAGTTCCTGTATCTTACTCTGTTCAGAATAAACTGTATGCTAATATTCAAAGACCCTGGGATTTCTCTTACCTCCCACACCAGTTCTACATGCTTTCCAAATGTACAGTGTGTAATGAGCTATAGGGTCAAGCACTACAAGGTTAGAGTTTACCTATATGAAAATCAAATGCAGAGAGAACGATAGTATTTCAAGGGAATCCTGCTGAAAAAAAAAAAAACAGCTGGTCTGGTCTTAGCTGGTTTGTTTTGGTGATTCCAAGTGGCCAAAACCCCTCAAAAACCAGCTTGCTGACCAGTTACGACCATTTAAAACTAGGCTAAATGCTAGCTTAGCTTAGTTTCAGCCATTTTTTCAGCAGGGAAGCATTCATATATTAAAGAAATATTGCTAATCACTGGCTTGGTAATACTTTAACAAGGCTATTTTGCTCTATGGAAAACAGAATTACATTAAATATTCTTGTGTAGGTTGTGTACTGTTGTCTTACTATGAATGCTACATTTAAAATATAGTTATAACTAGTAAATCTGAATACATACATAGGCCACATTTACTGTGCTAAATGTATATATTTTTAATAAAACCAACTATCACGAGCTACAAGATAGAATGACAGAATTGTTTTAGCACACTGCCTTTGGTGTGCATTCTGAACTCTTGACCGTCTCAAAACTTACCTAGACACCATTGTTTGGCCACCACAGTTGCGTTCATAGTTATCGCAACAAATATTAGCAATAAATATAGCACATTATAATAAAGATGAAAAAATATTTGCATAAATAAAACTCCAACGTGTATGTAATAGCCAAAAACACTATGTAAACAGCCATCTAGGGTTTGAGACACAACAAATGTTAGCTGCAAGTAGCAAGGTCAGTTTCCCATTCCCATTATCCCTTTTACCTAGTTCTCTCCACAGTGTGCATTCAAAAGTGTTTTAAAATCAGAATATAAATTCTTATAAATACACACAAAAATTCAAGTAAACTCTCTGTTGTAAAATGACAGTTATATTTGACTGAAAAAGAATCCTGTTGTCATTTGTCAATATGATTTTACAGTAATAGCAATGGTTGTGTGACTCTAGACCACAAAACCAGTCATAAGGGTCATTTTTTTTTACCCTAGACCATCATAAAAAAACAACAATCATAAAAGGTAATATTACAAGCTAAAAAAAAACTAAAACCAGCCAACCAGCTTAGGCTGGTTTTAGCATTTTATTTTATTTATTTATTTATTTTTTAAGCAGGGACATTTTTTATTTAATTATATAGTTTTATAACAGCTGGAACAACCAGCTAAACCCAGTTTGACCGCTCTAGCCAGGCTGGGAGACTAGCTTAGGCTGGTTTTAACTGTTTTATCAGCAGGACAATAATTATCTGAAATTCTTGTGAACTACAGATAAATAGATAAAAGGGAAAATGGGAATGGGAAACTGACCTTGCTATTTGCAGCTACCATTTAATGGTTAAATAAGTCTCCGTTTTCCTCTCAAGGTTGTGTCTCAAACCCTAGATGGCTGTTTACATAGTGTTTTTGGCTATTACAGACACGTTGGAGCTTTATTTACGCAAATATATATATATATATATATATATATATATTTTTTTTTTTTTTTTTTTTTTTTTTTATCTTTATTGTAATGTGCTATATGTATTGCTAATACTTGTTGCGATAACTATGAACACGTCTGTGGTGGCCAAACAATGGTGTCTAGGTAGGCGGCTCACTAGGTTTTGAGACGCAGTCAGAGTTCAGCATGCACACAGAAGGCAGATGAGCGCTTGTGCTAAAACAGTTCTGTCCATTCTATCTTGTAGCTTGTGGTCAGTAAACAGTCTGGGGGACACATATGGTTTTATACAGAATAAGTCAATTATGTGAAGCATATTAATATTGGAATTACAGTGCTTCAGATAGTTAAATCCTGATGAATGGATCTCAGTTTAATAGCTTTAGCAGCTAGCCTGTTAGCTTACCGGTGAACTCTGCTATCTTAACGGACGACGCTCAACTTCCTGTGGGCGTGAGAATCGCGAAAGACCGCGGTCACGCGGGCCTCATCGGGGCTTGTGTTTCTATTGTAACCAGCGGCTCTGGTAAACTTAAGGTAAGTCGGTTTTTCACTACTGTTCCCTTGTGATACAAAATATGGTGTATTAGATTCTGTTTAGTTATTGCTCAAGGCAGAGTTTGATACATTAGGCATAAGTTTGTATGTGACTGTCATGTGTATTTAAGGGCAGCTGTCTCTACAGTGAGCGTTCAAAAGTGTTTTGAGTAGTATTTTTTAATATTTTAGAGCTGCAAATGTTAAAATCGGAATATAAATTCTCACGTACAAATTCAAGTAAACTCTCTTTTGTATTATGGGACAGTTTTATCACCATATTTATTTGCTATAGTATTTACAGACGTTTACCATACGTTACCATACGTTTACCAGCAGAACATTACCGTAGTGCATGTCCAGAACAGTTTACCATGGTAAGTGGCAAAATGACAGTTATACTTGATTGAAAAAGAATCCCGTTGTCATTTGTTTAATATGATTTTATAGTAATAGCAATAGTTGTATTAACTAATATGTGACTCTGGACCACAAAACCAGTCATAAGGGTCAATTTTTTAAAATTAAGATTTATATATCATCTGAAATAAGCGTTCCATTGATGTATAGTTTGTTAGGATAGGACAAAATTTGACTGAGATGCATCTATTTGAATGTCTGGAATCTGAGGGTGCAAAAAAAATCTAAGTATTGAGAAAATCACCTTTAAAGTTGTCCAGATGAAGTTCTTAGCAAAGCATATTACTTGTCAAGAATTAAATTTTGATATATTTATGGTAGGAAATTTACAAAATATGTTAATGGATCTTTACTTAATATCGTAATGATTTTTGGCATAAAAAAGAAAAATCGATAATTTTGACCCATACATTGTATTGTTAGCTATTGCTACAAATATACCAATATTGTATGGTTACTATAAACTTTTAATTTTTAATGTAAAATGTTTCTCTCTTTTTCCCCTTAATTCTTTGCAGCAGAATGGCAGACAGTGCCAGTCTTCAGTTTGTGAGCCCATATGCATTTGAGGCCATGCAGAAAGTAGATGTGGCCAGACTGGCAGCTTTAAGTGACCCAGAGCTGCGGCTTCTGCTACCCTGTCTGGTGAGGATGGCTCTCTGCGCCCCTGCGGATCAGAGTAACGCCTGGGCTCAGGACAAGAAACTCATCCTGCGACTGCTGTCAGGCGTGGAGGCGGTGAACTCCATTGTTGCGCTGCTGTCAGTGGATTTCCATGCTCTGGAGCAGGACGCTAGAAAAGAGCAGCAGCTAAGGTGGGTTCAAAAGCAAGAATGCTTTCTGGTGGCCATTGTGTAAATTCAGTTCATTGACATAATAAATCTGATAAGTTCTGCTGAAATATCAGATGATTCTAATCATATTTTCTCCATACAGGCATAAGGCTGGAGGCTCTAATGGTGAGAGCATCCTAGTCTCTCAGCTGCAGCATGGTTTGACTCTGGAGTTTGAACACAGTGATCCTCTCAGGAGGCTCAGACTAGCTCTCAGTGAGCTGCTGGCCATTATAAATAAGGTATGCTTAAGTATGCTTCTATTTACTTCTGGATAATGATTTGTCCTTCAGTTTAAAAGCGAAGTGTCCGCTTTTTAATGTTAAAATACTTTACTCTAAACAATAATAATAATAAATAAAATAATAAATAAATAAATAATAAACAATAAAATAATAAATAAAAAATAGTAAATAATAAATAATTAAAAAATGTATTACTTATAAATAAGTCATGAGTCATTTATTTGATAAACTGTAATATCATGATATATTTTTTAATTGTAAAATAATACATATATTTTAAAATGTAATTTATTCCTGTGATGCAAAGCTGAATTTTCAACATCACTACTGCTGCTTAATATTTTTTTGGAACCTGTGATACTTTTTTTCAGGATTCATTAATAAATAAAATAAAAAAGAACAGCATTGATTTGTAACAATATAAACTACCTTTTAAAAGTTTGTGGTTAATACATTTTTTAAAATAATATTTTGATGTTAAGTTGATAAAAAGTTTTTTTTACTTTTTATTCATCAAAGAATCTTAAAAAATAATTGCAGTTTCCAAAAATAATATTAAGCAGCACAACTGTTTCCAACATTGATAATAAAAGTAATAAATCTGCATATTATAATGATTTCTGAAGGATCATGTGACACTGAAGACTGGAGTAATGGCTGTTAAAAATTCAGCTTTGCATCACAGGAATAAATTATATTTTTAAATATATTAAAATGCAAAAAAAATGCTGCCTTGATGAGGATAAGAGAATTCTTAGAAATCTTACTGATCCCAAACATTTTAACGGCAGTGTATGTATTCATTTCACAAAAATATTAAGCAGCACAACTGTATACAACAATGATAATAAGAAAATTGAGCAGAAAAACTAGCATATTAGAATGATTTCTGAAGAATCATGTGACACTGAAAACTGCAGCAATTAATATCTGCTGAAAATTCAGCTTTGCTATTGCAGACACAATATGCAAAATAATATACTTTCAAATATTCTTTTTATTTAAATAATATTTAACAATATTAGTGTTTTTGGCTATATAAAGCTACATGCGTGTTTTACTCAATATTTCATAAAGATGCCGTCTTTTTCACAAATCAAAGTAGTGTTACAATATTTCCCTGTGTTAAACAGGTGGCTGACTCTAATGGAGAGTTTTTCCTAAAATCTTCTGAGTTGTTTGAGAGTCCTGTGTACTTGGAGGAAGTGGCCGATGTTCTTTGCATCCTACAAGCAGGTGAATGGCGTAACATTTTTGGTGTAAATATTGTCAAAAACTTTACCAAGTTAGTGGAAAAAAACACTATTAAACTGTATTATGACACATTCATCTTTATGTCAGTAAACATTTCATTTGAAATGTCAGAAAAATTTTAAATTCTAGTTATTTGTCTGTATCTGATGTTTTGTTCTTTAGAATTCCATCTTAAACACAAAAAATTGTCTTGATTTATCTGCTTTCAACAGAGCTGCCTTCTTTGCTGCCTATCATTGAGGTGGCAGAGGCCCTGCTTCACGTAAGGAACGGAGAGTGGTTCCTGTGCCTGCTGGTGGCAAATGTCCCAGACAGCTTCAGTGAGGGTATGTCCATCGCCTGCTGTAAACAGTTAAAATAAAACAGTTCAAAAATGTAACTTTTAATCAGTTGAACTAAACATTTATTAGATATCGTCGCTGTCGGGCGGAATCCTTGTATCTCCAAAACCGTCATTTTTCAGGAAATGAAAAAAACTGCATATTTTTTGAGTTATTAAACATTTTATCGTTAAAGTTGGTATTATACCTTATATTGCTATCATACACTGTTGTGTGCCAGCATTAACACAACATTTCCCCAAAATCATGTTTTATCGGAGATACAAGGTTTTATGACTTGGGAGCCGGGAGATACGAGATTACGCCGTCATTGATAAGAATGGTACGGAAACAGACGTCGCTGCTGCCAGCAGTTCATCAAAGTCTGCGGTCGCGTTGAGCCTTTAGACAAGAGAAAAGGCTTCAATAGTTAACCAAAGCTAACGACTGTGGTTACATACATCTTCCTAAACTCTATTTTAAAGGTTTAAGAGCTATAAGTGATGCAATACAAAAAAACTGAGTCCGTCTTTTTCCCCTTCTTCCAGAACAGCCTATACTACTGTTTCAGCTATTAAAATAGTTATGTTTTGTATGTAATGCCAAAGTGATCATATTTCGTTTCGTTTTCTTATTAAGTTAATTTAGAAAAACTTTTGGAACATTTTGTTTTCGTTAAATATAAGTTTTTTTTTTTTTTTTTTTAAAGTAGCCTAACGAACAGCGGCCAGCGGAAGACTGTTCATAGTCGGATCAATTTGCCTTTTAAATCATCACGCCTTGCATAAAATAAAATCTATAGATCTAAAACAGTTAAAGTAGCTATAGAACAATGTCCGTTTTAATGTCAGTTTACATTAAATCTAGATAAATGTGCGCTATTAGGTGAATATCGTTTTTGGAGAGGAGAAGCTGAAATCGCTTTGGCGAGTAGCTACATGCCTCACAAACATGATAAATAAATAAATAAATAAATAAATAAATAAATAGAAAGCTTTAAATTATTACTTAACGAAATAAAACAAATCGGAAAAAAAAAAACACTTTTATTATGTAATTCAAATGTTGCGTCCAAAGAAGAGATTGCGAGTCAGGGTCTTTGCGACATTATCTCAGAATACACTAGTTTATTAATGGATCATTCAAATATCTCCTTACTGTTTCCCCCGACACATTCAATGCTAATTCTTTTTGCCGGTGCTTTGTGACAAGATGATGGAAGGGGACATAGGCATATGCCCCGAAGCTCAGCGGAGTGAAGAAAAGGTGGCGATACGAGCTCTTCTCAGACAGTTGAAGCGTTCAAATGAGTTAAGAGATTTGCTCTCAAGCTATTTTCAACACTTTAGATTGGTCAAAAATTTGTAAAAATGACAGATCCACGTGGGCACTGACCAATAGCATCGATTTGTGTAAAAATATGAAATTCACAAAATTTGGACATACGAGGTTTCCGCCCGACAGCGACGATATACTTAATAATTACAAGTGCCTGGCCTTACTGTTCACATTTCATTGGACATGTACATTTAGAAATATTGCACATTGTGAAAGTTTGAATTGTGAGTTGGAGTTGCAGTCTGGTGTTTCTGGGTTTTGGATCAGGGATATGTACAATTGTTTTCTTTTTAACATACAAAAGTATATTTTGTTTTCCTTCATTGACTCAGAGCCTCATGAAGTTTTACTTTGTTTTATTTGCCTTATGAGGCCGTTGCACAATCAACAAAGAAGCGTGAATTTTCATTTTGATGAGTTTGCCCGCTTATTATGTGCAGTTTGGGCACATGTGCACCTCTTCATGTGTCTTTGTGGGTTTTCCACAGAGATGCTCTAAGTGGAAATAAAAACATTGCTGTGTCTGTGCTATCTTTTCATCACTCCCAGGTCCTTGTTGAGTCAATAGCTTATTTGTGTGAGGCTCCATTCAGAGCCAGTTTGAAATGTTTCGTATTATTGAATGGCCAATTCTCAAGGCTCATTACCTAGACAGGATCTTTCATTGGGAGAATATTCCGCTCAAGGCTGAATCATTAAGGGAAAGAGCTTGTCTATAGAGATTCACTGTAATCAGATGCAGCATGAATTGTGACGGACTCAGCTGCGTTTTCTCTCAATCAGGCATTTTTTTCATAAGAGGCCATTGAAACTAATATCATTCCTGCACTCAGTCATAAAAGATTCTCTGTAATTCTAATCATTCTGCTTGGCGAAATGTCACCTGTGGTTAAAATCGCATAATAAAAGATAAACAGATATTTTATATCAAGGTGAGAATTCGATTCTGAGCTAAATAAAGAAAGATATTTGTGGAAAATATTTTAAAATAGTCTCACCAGAGCCATGACAGAGTAGTTAACACAGTTCAGTCAAGTTTGGTGTAAGCATTCCTATTCATCTAAGTAAATGAAGACTTAACCATGTTAACCAGCTTATTCTTGACTATTTTTTTTGTCCTGCTCCGATGAGAGTTCCAATAAAAAGTGTAAAAAAAAAAAAAAAAAAGTCCCAAATTAAAAATAAATGATATACACTACCAGTCAAATGTTTTTGGACAGATTTATGTTGTTTTTTTTAAAGAAGTCTCTTCTGCTCACCAAGCCTGCATTTATTTAACCCAAAATACAACAAAAACATTTTTTTACATTTTGAATTTATTTTTACTATTTAAAATATTTCTATTTGAAAATGAAATGTAATTTTATTTTTTTTAAATGTAATTGATTACTCTGATTTTATAGCTGAATTTTATCATCATTACTCCAGTCACATGATATAATTTTTTCAGGTTTCTGTGATGAATAGAAAGTTCACAAGAATTTATCTGAAATATAAATCTTTTGTAACATTATAAATGCCTATTATCATCACTTTTGATCAATTTAAAGCATTTTTGCTAAATAAAAGTATTTTATGTCTGTAATTTCTTTACAGAAAAAAACTTTCTAAAGGATCATGTGACTGGAGTAATGATCCTAAAAATGTAGCTTTGAAATCACAGGAATAAATTACATTTTAAAATGTATTCAAATAGAAAACAGTTTTTTTTAAATACTAAAAATATTTATAAACTGTACTGTTTCTGCTGTACTTTGAAACATATAAATGCAGGTTTGGTTAGCAGAATAGACTTAAAAACAAAAACAAACAATAAAAAAACTTACTGTTCATTAACTTTTGACTGGTAGTGTACCTTCATACAGAAATCTTTAAACCATTTGTATTGTATTTTTTTATCAGTTTAAAGTGTACTTAAAATATTAATATTAGTATCTTTTATATGTTTTACTGGCTGCTTAAAGTTAAAAGCAGCACATTTAATCAAAATTGCTTGTGTGCCTTTGTATCTCTAGTGTGCAGGGGATTGATAAAGAACGGAGAACGGCAGGATGAAGAGAGCGTGGGTGGGCGACGCAGGACAGAAGCTCTCCGGCAGCTGTGTCAGATGAACCCTTCTCAGGCTCTAAACATCAGGGCCATGGTGGTGAGTTCCCAGCACTAGACCACCTGTCATGCTCGGTAATGGGCCGCAGCTAAACTGATCAGAACGATGTGTCATATTAAACTCAAGCCCTTGGTCCTTCCACAGGTGGAAGAGTGTCATCTTCCAGGTCTGGGCGTTGCTCTAACGCTGGACTATAAGCCAGACATGGCAGATGAGGCAGTCAGTCCTCTTGTGTCTTATGTCAGCGGCCTACTTCTGGGCACCAATGGAAAAGTGCGCACATGGTTTAGTATGTTCATTCGCAACGGTCAGCAGGTAAGAAGGAACAACAGTTTGTGCTTAGACACTTGATGATTAGCTGCATTGTAAACACATGAAATTCTTGTATGTGTCTCACTTCAGAGAAAAAGAGAGAGCAGCTCAGTGCTGTGGCAGATGCGGAGGCAGCTGCTGTTGGAACTGGTGGCCATCTTACCCCGTTCGCGCAGCACCCACGTTCCCAATGACAGTGACATGGACACAGAGAGCAGCTCGGGGTACTCTGGCTTGCGGGAGGAGCATGTGGTGAAGGCCAGCGCACTGCTGCGGCTCTATTGCGCGCTTATGGGGATTGCTGGTCTTAGGTGTGCTACAACTTTTTAAACACAAGTAACTTGTAAATAAAGGGATTGTGACAATTTTTTATGAAATCCGAGAGCTTTCTGACCCTGCATGGACAGCAGTGCAACTGACATATTCAAGGCCCAGAAAGGTAGTAAGGACATTGTTAAAATAGTCCATGTGACATTAGAGGTCCAACTGTGATTTTATGAAGCTACGAGAATAGCTTTTTTTGTGTAAAGAAAACCAATAATGAGTTAGTGATTAATGACAGAGTTTAGTTTTTGAGTGAACTATACCTTTAAGGAGCTTAAGCTAATTTTCCTCTTCCAAGTGTCGCAAAGTTTTAAAGGTGGATACAAATGTGTTTTCTCTCCACAGGCCCACAGATGAAGAGGCGGAGCAGCTGTTGCAGTTGATGACCAGTCGTCCACCAGCCACACCTGCAGGAGTGCGCTTTGTCTCCCTGTCCTTCTGCAAACTGCTGGCGTTCCCTACCCTCGTCAGGTACACGCTTTGACACTAATATTCTACTAACTCCACCTGATAAGATAAATTATAATTTGATGATTATCATATCATGAATTCATTTAATATTTTTCCATGAGGTCCGGTTCTAATGTGCCAAAAACTACTTTAATTTACCATTTTTTACCTTAATTTTAATCTCTAACACAAAACATTTTAGCAGCTGATCTTTTTGGACTTCTAAAACACGTTTACACTACTGTTCACAAGTTTGGTATGTAGGGCTGTCAAACGATTAATCGCGATTAATCGCATCCAAAATAAAAGTTTGTTTACATACTATATCTAAAATATTTATATTTATTTATAATCTAAATTTTATACAGGTGTAAATATATATACATACAAATATTTTTTTAAATATATACATATATGTGTGTGTATTTATATGTACATAATAAATGTACAGAGTAAACACGCATATAGTATGTAAACAAACTTTTATTTTGGATGCAATTAATCACGATTAATCGTTTGACAGCCCTATTGGTATGGAAGCTCGCCACTTAATAAAAAAAATTCGTCATGCAATTCTGACTTTATAACTCACAATTGTGAATCTATATCTCACAATTCTGTGAAAAAAATCTTTATATCATGCAATTATGACTCAGTTTCTCGGAATTATGACTTTATTTCTCAGAATTTTGAGTTTGTCATGCAATTCTGACTCTATAACACAATTCTGACTTAATTTCTCAGAATTGAGTTTATATCTCTCAATTCTGACTTTATAACAGTTGCGAGTTTATCTCTCTCAATTTTAAAAAAGTCACAATTGCGAAAATGGAAAGTTGCAATTCTAAAAAAAAAAGTCAGAATTTAGAGTTTTTATCTTGCAATAAAGACTTTTTTTTTAAATTGTGACTGTGTTTCTCAGAATTACGACTATTTCTCAGAATTACGTCTTTATTTCTCAGAATTTCAAGTTCGTCATGCAATTCGGTCTTTATAACTCAAAATTCTGACTAACTGACATTTCTTAATTTCTCAGAATTTAGAGTTTATATATCATAATTCTGACTTTATAACTCACAATTGCAAGTTTATATCACAATTCACAAGTATCACAAGTCATAATTGTGAGTTTGTCAATTATATAGCAGTTCTGACTTTATTTCTTAGTATTGTATTTAGTATTGCATTTCTTGAGTTACGGTCAGATTACGCCACTGAACATAAAATACAAAAGGTAATTGTGGCTTTTATCTCACAATTCTGAAAAAGTCATGAGTAATGACTGCTCGAAAGTCAGATTTGCCATCACAGGAATGAATTACATTTTAAAAAATATTAAAATAGTTGGCTAAATAGTTGTTTTAGTTATAATAATAATAATTCACATTATTGCTATTTTTGCTGTAAAAGAGACGTAAAACATTTTTAGAGCAATAATCTTATAGACCCCAAACTTTGAATAATATTGAATGTCTGAAGATCAAGGAAAGTAATTTTTAATTTTGCATGGCATGACCACCCTAAATATTTAACATTAGCAGGTACTTCGCCTTTTCAGTAAAACGTCAACATCAGCACTTTAATGTTCTGTCTCTCAGTTATGTTCAATGCAAAGTTCAATTCAGTTAAATTCATCCTCAATAGTTTTATTTACTCAAAGTCTGGAGTAAAACCTAGGTGCATCATCATTGCTCTTGTTTCTTTTCTCTGCAGTACTCCAGAACAGGAGCAACTGATGGTAATGTGGCTCAGCTGGATGATAAAAGAGGAAGAGTATTTTGAGAGGTACAAAAGGCCTGGATGAACAAGCCCCCCAAACCCATAACAACCAATAAATGCATTTTACAACATACTAAAAATGCCAGTTATTTTATGATCAGCTAGAAGGAAGTCTTCTGGAGAAGTTTACAGGAAACGGAATTGTTCTGCTCATGTTCCAAACGTCTGTTTATCCTTTAATCCAATTAGTCTTATTTCAAAGAGAACTATTTAAAAAGCATTTGAAATTACGTTCTGATTTATTTTCACATTCTTTATGTCTGCAATTACTAGTGCTCTGAGGTCTGCCCAATCTGAAGCATTCAGACTAGACATGGGCGGTATGAATTTTAGTCATCAGGCTTTTTTTTTTTTTTTGCCTAAAGGCCACTTTGTAAGTGCAAACGCAAAACATTTAAACATCTTCAATTTTCAATATATTACTTAATTTTAGAGGGAAGATGGAGGGCAAGAGTATGAATGATAAAAAGAAAACAGATGGGGTTATGTGGAGGTTAGGCAGTGACAGGCTTTTTCAATTTAATAACTAATAAGCAGCTGATGGGTTATAAGTCATCTCTCCCGTAGCTTGTGCTCCTCGTGACCCACTGTGATTGGAGCGCTTATCCACACTCTATAAATTTACAGATAAATGTCCATCGATGCACAGCCGTGTGTGCTTGTGCTTAGTGTTATCATATATGTGAAGCCCACTGTAACCCAGGGGGTTGGCATGTGTTTGGTATCTGTTTGTTCTGTATAAAAGATGTTTAAATACGGACTCTTTTAATGCATTTTCCCTCTCCTCCCTGTTTTGCTTCTCCATCTCCCTCTCCTCCTCCTCCTCTTCTCCTCCCTTCTCTTATTCTTTCTAGTGCCGCCGGTGTATCTGCCTCTTTTGGAGAGATGCTATTACTGGTTGCCATGTATTTCCATAGCAACCAGCTTAGTGCCATCATCGAGCTGGTCTGCTCCACCCTTGGGATGAAGGTGAGTTTAAGCAATCAGTTGGTCAGCACTGGTAGCCTATAAACACAATAATAAAATCACTTTAGCGCTATTCTCAGAGGGATTCGTTTTCTAAATGATTTGAGTTGTAATTATTAACTTTGGATGCTTGTTATTTCACATGTAATGACAAAGGTTTGTGGTGTGTATGCATGCATCACAAAACCAATTGAAATAAACTGGATTTCTGTATGTAAATAGTTTTATTAGTAGATTAGGTACACGTTTTGTTTCTTATGCTCACCAAGGTGTATTTATTTGATCAAATATACAGTGAAAATAGTAATATTGTGAAGTGTTATTACAATTTAAATTAGTAATGTTTTTTTTATTATTATTTTAAAAATGTAGTTCAACCAAAAATGCAAATTCTGTCAATTACTCATCTTCATGTCAAGCCTGTAAGACCTTTGTTTGGTTGTGAAGCTACGTGAACATGCCTTGAATGTCTATGAAGCGTCAGAAAGCTCTCGGATTTCATCAAAAATATCTTAATTTGTGTTCCTAAAATGAACAAAGGTCTTATGGGTTTGGAACGACATGAAGGTCAGTAATTAATGACAGAATTTTCATTTTTGGCTCAACTATTCCTTTAATATGTTTTAAAATGTAATTTATTCCTGTGATGGCAAAGCTGAATTTTTACAACGTTTTAACCCCAAGATCTCTGTAAGACAAATAAGTGTTCAAAAAGGTTAAAAACACCTGCCATGATTAGTAAGCTAATTACCAAATCATCCAATAAATGAAAAAGCAGGGGGGAAAAAGTAAACCACAAAATCTCAAAAAATAGTGTTTTCATAATGCAATAAGTCGGCCATATTGGTGGCTCTGAACATAAACAATGCCACTGAACCGAACAAAACTTGAATAGTTTGCTGAATAATTTTTGCTAAAAATGGTCATTACTTGTCATGTTTTCGGCTGTACTAATTGGTCAGACTGGGAAAAGCATTTGGACTACTGTAGACTGCAAAAAGTTTTATAACAAATCAAGGAGAAGAGTGCAAAAAACTGTCTGAGGGGGTCAAAGGGCACTTGTGGTTGGCTAAACTGAACCAGGATTTCCAGCGCAAGTATCTTAACAACGTTTGTGTTTGTTCTTATCATTTCCAGTCAGGAATGTGAAATATTAGGCTAAAATCTTAATTAATACGGCTCGTATGCATCTTTACCTTCTATTAACTTTATTGTATCCTTTCCTGCTTACAGTGTCCTTCTTTATATGATTTAGCAACTTCAACACGTTTATTTTGTGGTTTAAATAGCATAAATTAGAAGAACAACGTATTTGGTGTTACATTAACCGTGCAATCCATTCTCTTGTTTACATCTGAGTATCACCAATATGGCTGCACATCCAGGTATCTGACCAAATCATGACAAGTACAAACCCTCTATAAAAAATACATCTGCCTAAAGTTTATGGATGTGCGGATATTACATCAGCTGAATTTGTTGCATCATTACTCAAGTCTTTAGCGTTACAACATTCTTCAGAAATCAATTTAAAATGTTGTTTTGTGTAAAATTTCTTTTAGGATTCTTTGATTAATTGAAAGTTGAAAAGAACAGCATTTATGTAAAATATAAATGTCTTTACTCTCACTTTAAAACAATTTAATGTGTCCTTTCTGCATATTTCTTTGAAAAAATAAAAATAAAAACATACTTCCCCCAACTTTTGAACAATAGTGTATATGATTAGGGAATACTATAATGAATGTGCACTAGGTAGTGCATTTAGTGAGAATTGTCCTTTTAGTATACAGTAATGAGTGTATAAATAAATGAGCGTTAAAAATACATTCCACAATCGCAGATGTTTCTGTCCCGGTGGGTTTAATTTCACAGAGGACCCTGAAGATAGCCGATGACAAAGTAGCTAATACACTCTGTAATTTTTTACCAAAGTTGTGTGAGGACAAACAGACTGGAATTGAAATCACAAAGTACTCTGTGTAATCTGTGAAACGCATTATTCAAACAAACCCACCTGAATAGGGATTTGAGCTGGACTTAACCTAGACAGCCACTTTCTAAACATTTGATTTTCACTTCCAATGAGCAAACATGCTTTATAATTAAGATGATTAGTTTTTGGTTAGACAAAATCATTTAATGCTAGTGCCTACAGCAGTAGGTCAGTCTATCCATCAGTGGTTCACTCTAGAGGTATTGGGTTTTTGCTTGTCTTTCTATACAAACAAGTCAAATTTAGAACCAAACAAAGGGGGTACTTAGTCCTGTTTACTTTGGGGCTTAAATGCCAACATTGGTTAAATTCCAGAATTAGTCCTCTAGGTGTAAACATCCATTATACTTGGCTTGCACTGTAAAAGTCACAGAAGAGAGGGTGTTAATTGGTGGATTTATTGATTGTTAGTGTCTAGGAACATGCACATCCCAGAGAAGGCTAAAGTACGGCTGTGTAATATGTAATTGCCCTTAGCTGAGTCGTATATTATTGATGTGGTACAGATAGATGACTCATGGAGCGTTTGTTTAGCCAAGAATGAGTCACTTTCGGCATTAAAAAACTTAATATTTTGTTGAAATTTGTTTTTGAAGCGTTTAAACCTTGCACAGAGGTGAGAAACGCATATTTCGCTTACTTAAACTCCTTATCCTTTCACAGATTGCCATCAAACCCAGTTCACTGAGCAAAATGAAGACCATTTTCACTCAGGAAATCTTCACAGAACAGGTGCCTCTTTACTTACAGTGGATCGATTGTGTTTTAATGCAATATAGTCACTAGTGTGTCTATATTGTCTAATAGGAACAATGTTTTTGTAAAAATAATTGTGTGCCTCTGAGTTTGTGCAATCTTTTTGACATATTGCAAGAACTGTGTAGGCACCAGAGCAAACATCTTAATTACTAACAGCTTGTCATATTATTACGTGCACTATTATAGATATCCTGTCCTAGCAGATAACTTTGAGAACTGCGTGCTTGCCATCTGTTGAACATGGCGGTCTAACGAATGGAAACAAAGCACTTTTTGTCATTATGGATAAGACATCTGCTGAATATCTTAAATGTAAATGTAGCTGCACAATTATGGCATCAAGACAGATATAGTGCTAAGTGGATTTTTGTGTTGTCACAGGTGGTCACGGCACATGCTGTGCGAGTGGCCGTTACTAATAACCTCAGTGCCAACATCACAGGATTCCTTCCCATCCACTGCATATACCAGCTCCTGAGGAGCAGAGCCTTCACCAAACACAAAGTGTCCATAAAGGTAACCCTGAGGATACTCTTCTGACTGTGCTGTTTCTGTTCTGTTGGAATTCTGTCCTGTTGTGCTGGGTTCTTTTTTTCTTCATCTGCTACCTTTTTTGCACTCTTGTGCTGGGTTCCATACAGTTTTCTTGTATTCTCTGTTACTTTATCATTCAATTCGATTCTTTTCTTTTTGTTTCTGTGCTAACTTCCAGGGATGTACGTAATTTTTATTAGTAATATGCATTGCTACGAACTTCATTTTGACAACTTTAAAGGTGATTGTCTCAATATTTAGATTTTTTTTTTGCACCCTCACATTTTTATATAGTTGTATCCCAACCTAACAAACCATACATCAGTGGAAAGCTTTCAGATGATATATACATCTCAATAAAAAGAAAATACCCTTAGGACTGGTTTTGTGGTCCAGGGTCACATTTATTATATAATTTTGAAAAAGCCTATTTTGAATGGAAGCAAAAACACGCTTTGGTGCCTGTCTCTTTAAATGCAAATCAGCTGCTGTTCCCCACCCCCTTTTCTAGAAAAGGGTTGTTTTCTGGGTTGGTAGATGCAGCGATCCAATTATAGCACTTTAATAGTCTAATTTTCATGCTGTGTCCCCTTTTTAAATAAATATTATATATATATATATATATATATATATATATAAATAATCTTAACTCTAATGTGAACTAAAATACTAAAAACTAAGGTCATTTTTTTTTCCCCTTCAGTTTCTTCAGGAATTTTATTAAATAAATCGTGTTAATTTTGTGTACTTCTATTTTCTGTTATAATAAAAAACAGTTGAGAACAACAGTTATATTCTATTTCTATAATTATCTGTTCTGTTGTGTTCTGTTCCATTTGGTTCTATTGTGTCCTGTTTTTGTTACTTCCTGTTGTTTGTTAGCTCTATCTTATCATATTCTGTTTTGTTTTCTATATTTCTATCTATATATTCTTTTGTTTTCTGTTCAGTTGTATTTTTTTCTGTTCTGTTGTTTTGTGATCCATTCACATTTACTTTATTTGTGTGATTTCCATTTTTTTTTTTGGTTAAATTCTGTTCTAGTGCTGGACAGTTTAACCAAAAATCTGTAATACATTATTTTTTATTACGATTCTGGCGGATTCAGGTTTTATCAGGGTTTTCCCTGACTGAGTCAGAATCAGAATGCATGAAACAGCTGCAGGACAACTGCATTTTATTATGATGCAAACAAAAATGTTACTTGTTACAAAATTTGAAGCAAAAACGCAATGGTCTAACCTTAGCTTTGTGAAATTATGCTACATTCCTGAACAAAACAAAACAGCAGATGGGCTGAATGAAAACACAAATTCACTCTCTCACATCAGGTGGCGCTTTTGGAACAGCAGCAATACAGTGTCTCTTTGGTTACTGCTGTAAACAGTAAAATCTTTATGATAGATTTGTATAAACCCTTCACCCCCAGTTGAGTATTTAGAATTTTATTTCTATATTTTGTGCATCGTGAACAGTGATTTTGATTTACCTGCTATAGTATTTTCTCCTCTTTGTGTCTGTCTTTAGTGTCTCTGGGTTCTCTTAACAGCTGTTTACAGTTGGGTTATTTGCCCAATTAAAGAATTAGTTGTCTGTTATTAATAGTTCTAAAGTTCTAAAAGTGATGTGTATGCAGTTAACAGGGATCCCCATTCTATTCATCATACTGTCAGCTGTAATTCTGTAATTGACCCTTCGCAAGCCACGGCCAAAAACCTCCACTGACCAATCGTGGCTTAGCAATCGTAGCTATGCGTGGGAGGTCTGTCAAGCTTTCTAGTGAGGGCAACATGCCGAAGCGTTGTGCGCATGGATTGTGTAAGCCTACACAATTTTTTTTGTCGGTTATGACAGGCACTGTGTCAGATCATGCGATTTTGGCTCATAAAATCTTGTCGTGTCGCTACCGGAACATGCATCGTATGCCGTCATAACAACGTGCATGCTGTCATCGATACAGCGGACACCAAAGTGCTCTGAGTGTAAACAAACAATGCTAGCAAACAGCGTGTTTTGCCCTGTCTTGTCATCGGAAAAGCCCCAAAAACGAAAGACAACCTGACGTTAGACACAAATCTGGATTGCATGACAGGACAGCATGGACTGTCAAAGAGAACTGAGGTAAAATGGCTTTTATTTTACATTTTTTCACTCTGCCGCGGTGAACCTCATCATCATTGCCGTAGCTCCACAAACATTTCCGCCATTGTAAAATTCCACCTAGCAGGAATGATACCATTGTCTCTATTTCGTTTCGGCATGTTTGAAAGCTTGTACGAATGCGTTTCTGTGCTCCTATTGGCCACTGTCACAGACGTGACGGAACTTGTCGTATGGGACCTATAGGCTTTAGCTTCATTTTGATTACATTTTTTTCTAATCGGTCGCATATTATGTCGTGGATATATCCCTCAAATGCATACTGCAGTCCCTTTTGTCTTGTTCTCTCAGGTATTTCACCTGTTCGCCAAAAAGTCTGACACCGGTGCATACATACTGTAATAGACTTGCCAGGCGTGAAAGCTTGACAGGCGTAGCAACAGTAACTAAGGAGGGCGGGGCTTAGCGAAGGGTCAGTTCAAATGGGCTGAACCGGTATATCGCCCAGCACTAATTGTAATTCTGTTGTTACTTTGGGATTTGTTGTGTTCTGTTTTCTTTCGTACACAGTTTTGTTGCTCTGCTCTGTTCTGTTAAAACCCGCTCCTCGCTAACTACACTACATTACTCTGTTGACTCTGTTCAGTGCTAGTATCGACTTGAATCCATTGGGTTCTATTATCTGTTTGACTGGCTGGCTCCTCTCCTGACTCATGGAAAGACACTCCATTGATTTAATTAAGGATGTGGTTTTTGAATGTGGTAGTGCATCGCCTGGCTGATCAGAATGTTTCCTTACAATTACATCGTCAGCCTTAAAGACTGGAATCTGCCTCCTCTAGAGTCAGTAAGCCATGTTATAGCTATTGATCTGCTCAGCTGGAAAGATGATTTAATCACCCAAGTGCCAGAGGTAGATGATTGGATAATTCACTTATTCTGAATGATCTCTGAGTGTCTTTCTTTCTTTCTTTGGATTTTTTCCCCCCTTTTTTCTTAGGACTGGATTTTCAGACAGCTGTGTGAGACGACTACTCCGCTCCACACTCAGCTGCTTCCATTAATTGATGTTTACATTAACTCCATCCTGACCCCTGCTTCCAAGACCAACCCTGAGGCCACCAACCAACCAATCACAGAGCAGGAGATTCTTAATGTTTTCCAGGGCTTGGCAGGGGTGGGTGGAGCTTAAGCATATTTTCGATAATGTTGACTACTAAATCTCAAAAAAGAAAAAAATAACTTTGATAAATGACCGCCCTGCAGTAGCGCAAATCGTACTACTGAAATTGGTGGCATAGATATTATGGAAGGTTATTTTTAGACCATCGTTATCTGGATATTGCTATATGAACAAGCCAAATATTCAGATTTTAGAAGACTGATATATTTATATCAATCAGAAGGCACTTTAAAACAATTAGAGTATAGAAAAGTAATATCAAATTAATTGCTCTGACACTATTGGATGAGAACAAAATTTGAATTGAATTGAGCTGAAAAATAACACTAACTTTGCAACATCTACACTTGTCTTTGAACTAAATTGAATCAACTTTAAACTGACTTAAGCTAAATAATTACAGTATTGTCTTATGTAGAGCTGCTTGTAGCAGAATTATACTCATTTCATAATTAATGAACTTTGCAGTACATTGACAGTTATTAAACTGAATTGAAACAATCTAAATTGAGCTGAATTGTGACATTATCTGTTTCATAATAGATTCATTTTACAACATTAGCACTGTTATTTTCATGTTTGCTAATGTGAAGCTTCTTTAAATTCTGTCCATTACTGATCAAGGCCATTTATTCCTGTACTTTTTGTTCCTTTTAACCTCTGTTTGACCTCTCTCCATCTCCCCCGCTAATCTTTCTGTCTCTTTCAGGGAGATGGAGGGAAAGTCCGTTCTCAGTACACCATCACCACCCAGTTGCTCATTCTCTATTACATCCTGTCATATGAGGAAGCTCTGCTCGCTAATACAAAGACGTTGGGTCAGTATATTAAACACAGATATTTGAAATGCCGTCTAAGTTTTTACTTAATTTGTTTTTATATCAATTCAAAAATTAATTATCAGTTGAAAGTAGTGCTGTCAATCGATTAAAAAAATTTCACTAATCACATTTTTTCTGAAATTAAATGATTTCAGTGAATCGTGATTAATCCCACCGAACATTAACATTTTAAAATGGTTTGATATTGCAAAAATGTCAAATTCTATCTTCAAATTACTACAGAAACAACATAAAGACAGTATATCTTTTTGACTGAAAATGAGTATCACTGATACCAATACTACTGATGTTTCTAAGAAATTTTTTTTTCCTAATATTTAACCATTAACTATAGTCTTTCAACATTACAGTATAAAGAGAGCTATCAATTTTAACATTTATTTATATTTGACTTTAAAAAATAACTTATAATTAACTTACATTAAAGTGAACTTAAAACAATCTTCACATAAACCATTTTTTTACCTGTCCCCTTCAGCAAGTAGAAAATAAACCGAAATTGAATAGTTATCAAATACTAAATTAAATATAGATGAATCCTTAAAGCTACAAAAGTTGATTTTGTCTTTTTTCTTTTGTTCTTTGAATAACAGACATCACAGCATTTGGGTTATTAGGTTATTTGGCTGCTATTACTTTAAGAGCGCCACTGCTGAAAGTGACGCAGATCTAACACGCATACTTATAGTTTCGTTCACTCTTTAATAAGAAATTATACAGGCTAAAGCATGTGCTGCCATATTTGTGCATGCATTTGAAGTGCATGCCATGTGCACAATTGCTGACAGGACAGGTAAATTAGTTTTTACTGACATATGGCCTGGCACACATCTCATCTGACTGTTATACGTTTCCCGCGCTTGTTTGACTAGTGCCTGATGCTAAAGTGAAGATGGAGTGTGCATCTAAAAAGTCTCCCATTTCATGTGGTCGTAAAAAGACGCTTTGCGACTAAATAAACACTTTTTGCCAAGAAAAAAAGAGACAGAGGCAGCAGTTATGAGTAGGGTAGTTAACACTAGCCTGGCTACTTTAACTGCATTAAATAATTTGAATGTCGTTAAACTGTAAAAATTAAACGCCTGTGTTAACACTAATTTTGACAGCACTAGTTTATTTTCTGCTGTGTTTTTGTTTTCTCACAGCCTTTTTCTTTTGTTTAATTTTAAACACTTCAGTTATTAAATGCTAGTCTCTGCACAACAGGACTTAATCATTTTATCTGCAGTTAATCTGGTGTATGCTCGCTTATGTAAGTTCCTGTCTTGCCACCCAGAGCGCTGTTATAATATTAGGATGAGAGCGATACAGCTTAGCTTCCTGCGCTCTCCTCTGCATATTAAATTGCTTCAAACTCACACCAATCACCTGCAGTTTGACTTTGCTTTGGAAGCCTCTCATCGGTTATTAGAGCGGTTACTCTTCACTGTTTATGCACACAGCTCTTCCCAGAGTGCTGTGCTTATTTAATCTCTCTCTCTCCCTCTCTTCTCCTCTATCATTCTGGAGTAATGATGCCCTTTGGCTGTGCTAATGAACTGGAATACAATGAAAAATCACCTGTACATGAGCTGCACCACAGAGGCCTATTTTTAACAAACAGCCTGATAACCATGCGATCTCTCTCCTCCCAGCACTTATGCAGAAGAAACCAAAATCCTACTCTCCTGCCCTCATGGACCAGATTCCCATTAAACACCTCATCCGCCAGGCCCAAGGACTGCAGCAGGAGCTGGGAGGTAAAGGACACCCGTTAACCTCCATTGCACTTTTTATTCAGCAGAGTATCTTTAAAATATGTGATAATACAGCCATATTTAGTTGCGTCACTAGATGCAGTTCTTTATGTGCATTGATTTACAGGTTGTATACATGCAAACAGTGAAATGTTATAGTTCTGTTCAAATAAAGATAAATTTGGTTTTGTACTTTTGTACAGAAGTGCATGTCTTTCTGTCTTCAGTCGAAAATAAATAGTTTTTTTGAGGCAAACATTTCAGAATTTTTCTCTATACAGTGGACTTCAGTGGTGCACGCAAGTTTAAATGCAGCTTTAATAAGGCTATTAATAAAGGCTATTTAAAAGGGCTTTAAACATTCACAGCCAAGGAAAAAGGGTCTTATCTAGTGAAAGGATCTGTTATTTTCTAAAAAAAAAAAATAATAATTTGACAATTTTTAATCTCAAATGCTCATCTTGTCTAGCTCTGCGTGAACTTTGTGTATTCCAGGTTAATACAGTTAGGGTATATCTAAAACTCCCATCTGATTTTCTCCTCTAACTTCAAAATCATCCTACATCACTGCAGAAGTACCGACCCAGCGTTTACAAAGGAGGGTTAAACACCCTTTACAAAAAAAAGTAAAAACAACGATGTAGGACAATTTTGAAGTTGGAGGAGAAAATGAAATGGGAGTTTTTCGATGTACCATAACTGTCTTGAACCAGAATATACTGAGTTCACGCGGAGCCAGACAAGATGAGCATTTGAGGTTAAAAAATCTATACAAATATATACATATACGAAATTAATAGATCGTTTCGCTAGATAAAACCCTTCTTCCTCGGCCCTTTTGATGCTGCATTTAAACTGCATTTTTCACCATAGAAATCCACTATATGGAGAATTTTATTCCTAAAAAAAAAAACTTAATTTCTTTATGACTGAAGAAAGAAAGGCATGAACTATTTATAAACTTTTGTTCTGGAAATGAACTTCTCCTTTAACGTTTTATTTTATTTTTTTCAGGCCTTCATTCTGCTCTTCTGCGTCTACTGGCCACAAACTATCCTCACCTGTGCATGGTGGAGGACTGGATCGGTGAAGAGGAAGTGACTGGTACTCTGCCTTTGCTGAGGAAGATGTTGCTGACATCCTCATCCTGCAAATACTCTCAGACTCAGCTACGAGAGGGTACAAGAAACTCACTCAAAATCTCCCATTTAGTTAAGGGTGAAATGTGAAAATCACATTTCAGATGTGACGATTGCATTAAAGATTTTCTGCCATTTAATAAATTTAAATGGGATTAAAAGTGAAGAAAAGAGGATATATATTAGGTTTAGGTTCAGTAAGATTTAAAATGTTTTTATTTTTTTTTTTAAGAATTTTCCTATGCTCAGCAAAAATAAAGGGAAAAACAGTAATATTGTGAAATATTATTGCAGTTTTAAGTAATGATTTTCTATTTTAATATATTTTAAAATAAAATTTATTCCTGTGATGCAAAGCTGAATGTTCAGCATCATTACTCCAGTGTTCAGTGTCACATGATCCTTCAGAAATCATTCTAATATGCTGATTTATTACTTTTATTATCAATGTTGAAAACTGTTGTGCTGCTCAATATTTTTTGGAACCTGTGATTCTTTTTTTCAGGATTCTTTGCTGAATAAAAAGTTAAAAAGAACAGCGTTTATTCAAAATGTAAATCTTTTCTAACAATATAAGTCTTTGCTATCATTTTTTTGTATCAATTTAACACATCCTTGCTGAATAAAAAATAATAAAGATACAAATTTACTGACCAGAAGCTTTTAAATAGTAGTATAATTGTTACAAAAAAAATATTTATTTCAAATAAATGCTGTTTATTTTAACTTTTTTTATTTAATAAAGAATCCTGAACACAATTTTAAGCAGCACAACTAACACTAAAGACACTAAAGACTGGAGTGGTGATGCTGAAAATTCAGCTTTACATTTTTACAATTTTAAATTACTATTCATGCAATTACATTTGAAAACATAGGCACGTAGAAAACACTTATTTTACATTGAAATACTGTTTTTTTTTTCTGGATTGTTGATCAAAGAAATGCAGCCTTAATGTTAAAAAAACATTAAAAACCTTACCGATCCCAAACTTTTGAACAGCAGTGTATGTCTAAAATTTACAGCCATCATGGATAAAAATAGAAAAGTTGTCGCTCAGGTGGATTCTACAAAAGCAATTAGCACATCTCAGCTGTACAATGTATTTCTCAAGCAGTTTTCACACTACAGTAAACCAGACCACTGAACTCTAAGTTGAGACTCATAAGGCCCTTTGGCACTGGAGGAGATCACAAGTGTTTATTATGGTCTATGATATGAATAGTTTGTTGTTGTAGTCTGACCTTTCATGAGCATGACTCAGTTTGCACCTGCGGAGTAATGAGCCTGAAGGTGTTTCTGTATTCATACATCGCTGCTCTGACAGGCCTGTTTCTCCACAGGACTCTTGTATTCACAGACGGTGACAGGCTTATGCTATATTTAATGAAATGGAAATAAAGCTAACAAATATATTGAATATATTGTCTTTGAATTAAATATTGTCAAATATTTGATATAAGCAATTATCTTTTTTTCTTAGCTTTCCAAAATGTTCTTTCCGTCGGGCCCAGGCTGCTGCGTATCCTGGAGCACCTGACGCTGCTCTCTGCAGGAGACCTGATCCCATACGCAGAAGCTCTGACTGCCAGCATGGGGCTGCTCTTAGAGGACGGCGTGTCTCGCAGGATCCTACAGACTGTTAACAAACTCTGGATGGTACTTAACACAGTCATGCCGCGCAAGTGAGACTTACTCTGTGTTTTATATGCTATAGTAAAAATGGAAAGAAATCTTGCATTTCAGCACACGTACTAAGTCTCTTTCCTCTGTCAGGCTGTGGGTGATGACAGTTAATGCTCTGCAGCCTTCAGTAAAGCTCCTGCGACAACAGAGGTACACTCAGAATGATCTGATGGTGGATCCTCTCATCGTCCTGCGCTGCGACTCCAGGGTCTTCAGGTATTATCAGCTTAGAAATGCCCAATGAAAAACTAAAGAACCCTAAAGAAATTCTGTAATTCATGCTCATTGTTATGCGGATAATATGATTTGTACAAAAAAAAAATTACAATAACTGTAAAATCTATGAAATATTTATAATATTAAATTACCATTCAAAACTTAGGGGCTGGTAAGATTTGTTGGTAACACTTTATTTTAACCCCTTAACTGTCATTGTTTACATCACCATTTTACAAAATCCTAATCTTATACAGTGTTGGAAAGGTCTAAGACTCCTAAGTAGATATTTTACCATTTTTTGTGTTACAAATTATGTAGGAAAAGTAATAGATTAATTTATGACAAGAGTGCATCTCAAAAACCTGACCTTTGTCAAAAAAAGACTTTCGTAGTTGCCTTTTTCCCTATCATGCTTTAAAAATCATAAGAAATTATATATCACTTGAACCTAAAATCTCAAAATTCATCCTTTGAAACCCTTTTTAAAATCAGACATTACATTACCATGGAAAATGCACATCAAAATCATATTACAAAATGTTTTCGTTCATTAATTATAAACAAACAAAAAAAAAAAGTGTGAATACTGCTTTTTTACATCTATGTTCAAAAATGGAAGTGACAGTTAAAGGGTTAAGGACCAATTCTCATTATTAACTAGTTGCTTGTTAGCATGCATATTACTAGCATATTCGCTGTAGTATTTATAAAGCACATACTTTTCTGCATGATCATATTTTATATACCTTTAATCTTACTCTGTTCCTACTTTATTTACTTTTAATAAACAAAAAAAATGAGCAGTTTAAACTAAAGTGTGATCAATTATTATTTTTATGTTTTTGTTTTAATTCTTTTGAAAGAAGTCTCCTAAATGTATTAAGGCAGCTTTTTATTTAATCAAAAATGCAATTTAAAAACAGCAATATTGTAAAATATTAACGTTTAAAATGACAGAATTTAAGAACAGAACTTATTTAAAATAGAAGACATTTGTAACATCATACATGTCTTTGCTGTCACTTTTGATCAGTTAAATGTATTTTTTAAGAACAGAACTTATTTAAAATAGAAGACATTTGTAACATCATACATGTCTTTGCTGTCACTTTTGATCAGTTAAATGTATTTTTTTATTTATTTTTGCTATATAAAAGTGTGGAATAAAACAATTTGTTAGCTAAATAAAAGATTTCAAAAGAAAAAAGGAAATCAAAAACTTCTGTAGCTTTAAGGATTCATCTATATTAAATTTAGAATTTAGTGTTTGATAACTTTATTCTATTTCTGTATATTTCCTTCTTTGCTGAAGGGCACATGTAAATATTGGGTTTATGTAAAAAATGTTTTAAATTTAATTTAAATTAGAAGTTGTTGTAAGTCTAATAAATGTTTAAATTGATAGATGAATCTCACTTACACTGTAATACTGAATGGTTATAGTTAATGATTAAATATTAGGAAAAAAAAACAATTAAATAACAATTTCATAAAAAAAAGATGCCATTAAACAAATATTAAAAATACGTTGTCTTTGTTGTTTCTACATTAATTTAAAGATTGAATATGAAACTATTGCAATATAAAAGTTTTTATATATTTAAAAACTTTAATGTTAGGTGGGATTAACTGTGATTAATTTAATTTCAGAAATATATTATATTATATTATCTATACTGAAGGAATGTGTGTTTATTGTCATGTAGGTGTCCTCCACTAATGGACATCACTCTTCATATGCTGAACGGGTACTTGCTGGCATCTAAGGCCTACTTAAACGCCCACCTAAAAGAGACGGCTGAATTTGAGCGACAAGCTCAGACCGTATCAAACCTTGGGCTCGGTGGCCAACCTGACACCCCTGAGGTCACCAGAGAGGAGCTGAAGAACGCTCTCCTGGCTGCTCAGGTAGACGCGCACACATCTCTAATACTGATCTCTGAATCATTACTTTGAACATTTGGCATATTTGTGTTGTCTTTGTTCACTTTCAGGACAGTGCAGCGGTACAGATCTTGCTGGAGGTCTGTTTGCCATCCCCTCAGGAGGAGCTACAGCTGGGAGGAGGTGGAGGAGCAGACAGCCTGTTGAGGAGCGTTCAGTCTGCTCCAGGTATTCCCATGCGGAAGCAGGTGGGCGACGCGGGGACTGGGCGGGGGGCCCAGGGGGAGCGCGAGGCAGAGGGCGGGCTGCTCAGTGACCTGAGGGAGGTGCAGTGTCTCATCTGCTGCATGCTGCACCAAATGTTCATCGCAGACCCCAACATTGCCAAACTAGTACACTTTCAGGTAATTAAATCTTTCTGTTATATTACAGTCATCACCATTATGATGCATGCTTTACGCTTACATGATGATCAGAGGTCTTAACACACAGTACACACACAATATTTTATTTTCCTCTATATGGATTTAACAATTTTTATTGCATGTATTGCAGAGTGAAACGAGATATGCAGTCAGGAAAAAAATTAATTTTATCCACTGGGAGTTGATTAGATTGATTAGTGACAAGTGGTTTCTGTATGACAGGTGGTTGGAGGGGAGGGCTTGTTAGTAATATATATATATATATATATATATATATATATATATATATATATTTATATATTTATTTATTTATTTATTTTTATGAAATCAATACTTTTATTCAGCAAGGATTAATTCCAATTAAAAGTGACAGTGAAGACATTTATAGCAATATACAAGATTTCGGTTTGACGTAAATGCTGTTCTTTTGAACTTTGTTCATTAATGAATCCTGAAAACCATTTCCCACAGTTTTCATAAAAATATTCATGTTTCTTGAGCAGACAATCAGCACATTAGAATGATTTCTAAAGGATCATGTGACACTGAAGAATGGAGTAATTATGGTGAAAATTCAGCTTTGACTTAACAGGAATTAATTTTAAATTAATTAAAAATAGAAAAACTGTTCTTTTCATTTTATTATTTCACACTATTACCATTTTTACTTATTTTTAATGAATCCTGAAAACACACATTGCAGTTTCCACACAAATATTAAGCTGTGCTGTTTCTTGAGCAAAAAATCAGCATATTTAGAATGATTTCTGAAGGACCATGTGACTGAAGAATGGAGTAATGATGCTGAAAATTCAGCTTTGACATAACAGGAATTATTTAAATTTTGAACAAAACAAAACAAAACAAAAAACAGTTATTTTAAATTGTAATATTTCACACTATTACTGTTTTTACACTTTTACCTGTTGAGGATAAAAGTTTTATTTCAAAAAGATTAAAAAATCTTTCCAACCCCAGACTTTTGAACAATAGTGTAAAAGTTTGTTACTATGAAGGCGCTTTTTTTTTTTTTATTTTTTTTTTTTTTATAAATATATGAGAATATGTATAAAAAATTCAATAGGGTCATTTTCATCTTGACTTGAACAATTTTGAAATAAAGTTAATTTGAAGTAGGTTTTAAAGAATAAAACAACCTTTAGGTTTATATGAATCAGCACAACAAAATTAAAGAAATCTCTAACAGGATTCTAAAGCTCTATTTGGGTTCTGAAGGTTTTCTAAATGTTTTTTTTTTTTTAATGTTTCTTTAGGGTTATCCGCAGGCTTTGCTTCCTCTGACAGTGGCAGGAATTCCTTCTATGCACATCTGTCTGGACTTTATCCCAGAACTCCTCGCTCAGCCACAGCTGGAAAAACAGGTAAGCAATTCAGTTTGTTTATTAATATTAGGGGCTTTCATACCATGTAGTTCTAAGAACTAGCTAACATGGTGGAATAGAGAATCAATTAGTTTCCTGATTAGTTTCCATTTTCCTGGTTGCATCTGAACAGCGTCGTCTTTACTTGCGGCACTACAAACCCCAACAACCGGTGTATAGAGGATGCCGTGATCAGAGCTGTTTTTGTTGTGTTTCGTAGGTTTTGTGATAATGGAGATGGAATATAAACACATGTGAAGTGAAGATGTTTACATGGATTTTAAAAATGCGTTTTAAAGGTGTTTTGTATACATTTGACCAATCAGCGTACACTTACGTCACTTGTAGTTCCTATAGAACTGTTTTACTACCTACGCAGAGGAAGGTAATTTAGTTCCTAAACTAAATACCTTCCTAGTTCCTGTGGTGTGAAAACGCCAAAAAGTGGGAATTTTTGCCAATAGTTCTAGGAACTATAAAAAAGTTCCTGTGGTGCGAAAGCCCTTATTATCAGCCAGTACTAAAATGAGAGTTGCCACTCTGAAATTCTGGAATTCTACATATACACTGAATATAATCACTCCTGAACCCATTATGTTTAACAAAACAATGTTTGTAAGACTCTTTATAGATTTATAGTATATACTACAACTTAATTTAGAGCTGTGTAGCTGTAAGTTGAAGTATTAAGAAGTACGTATTATGCCAGTCGAATTATAGACACATGGTGAGCCCTCAGGCTTGACCTCTGGGCTTGATGCTAATGGCAGTTTTGTTTTGTCTGGCACAGATCTTCGCCATACAGCTGTTGTCCCATCTGTGCACCCAGTACGCCCTGCCCAAATCCCTCAGTGTGGCACGTCTTGCCATTAGTGTGATGGGTACCCTCCTCACAGGTAGAAATAACTCTTTCATCTGTTGCTTTATCTCTTTATCTTTCTTCCATTTTCTCTTTACTTGGTCTCTGTTCTTATTCATTTATTAGGGCTGGCATTTTATTAAAGAGTGTCTAAAAATAACATCGATAATTGAAGATATTAGACTATTACCTTGACTTTTTTTTTCTATAATAAAAACCAACGTGTGCTAACTTGTTCCATTATCTTTGTGCACACTGCCCTCTGCTGGCCACTTTGTACTGTCTTTGACAAACCGTCATCTGCAGTGTTTATAAATTATGCATCAGCCATCCATTTATTGTTTTACTGAATGGAGTACCAGAGGAGTCTTGAGCACTTAAATCCTGCAGTTCCTGTGCAGTTTTGTATTGGATCGTTTAAGTTTTATGTTATCTAGTGCATCTGTTTTTCAAAAACATCTAAAAACTGCATGTAATTCTGTAATATATTCTACTTAAGTAACTAATTTTTGGTATCTTTTACAGTGCTGACCCGCACCAAGCGCTTTGCATTTTTCATGCCTACGCTGCCATGCCTGGTTTCATTTTGCAAGGCTTTCCCCCCACTCTTTGATGATGTCATGTCCCTGCTGGTTCAAGTGGGACAGGTGTCTGCTGCTGATGTCAGCACAAAGGCCAGAGATATTGACCCTCTCATTGCAAGTGAGTGTATTAACTTTGCAATAATCACTGGCACATTAGCTGAAGTATTTTCCCATTTATTTTTCTCAGAGTGAGTTTAAAAAGTCTTAAGAGCTAAAGAGTCAAAAGCCAAGAACGTGATTAGATTTTGCTCTCAGCCAGAACTATTCACTCTGGAACAAAAAAATAGATTAATGTTAATGCATAGTTTTTCCTTCTGGAGCATCAGTGATCATTTGAACTTTTTATAATAGTTGCATATGAGTCCCTCAGTTGTCCTCAGCTGTCAGAATTAAAGAGTCATTGTTAAAAATGGTGAGGTCAACTGAGGGACTCATATGCAACTATTACAAAAGGTTGAAATGATCACTGATGCTCCAGAAGGAAAAACTCTGCATTAAGAGTCAGGGATAAAAACTTTTGAACAGAATGAAGATGTGTACATTTTTCTTATTATGCCCAGAAGACAAAATAAGTTAAATTTACCCTGATTTTCAAATTCAAAAAGTATTCTAATAGTATTAAGAATCAGATGTAAAGGGGTTATTTTTTTTTTATAAATGTAATAAATGTAAACGTCTTTAATGTGAAATATCTTATTCAGGTCAGTACTAAATAAAAAAAAAATAATAAAAAAAAGAGAAATGCATTTTGTATGATCCCTTTTACTTTGGTAAAATGAATAACATTTTATGTAAACATTTGACCTTAACTGTATATGGCCTTTGTGTGATTATTTAACAACAAAAAGCCATAATTCGCATTAGCATAGTTTAAACATTTCTAACTACTACTAGTTATTATAGAAAACTAATAATGTGATAATGTGGCTCAATAAAAGATTTAGACATTTGAAATATATTGAAGCTCAAAGGCTTTCCTTCAGGCTTTTATGTTTCATTCAGAATATATTAATTATTTTAATATCAATATTTTGGTAGAGTTAGAGTAATATTGCATTTAGATATTTATTGTATTAAAACTTATATCTAATATTTCATTATTATATTACAACCACCTGAACCAAATTCAGTTACCCCATGAATCAAAACATAACTATGTTTGTTTTCACTCAGTTCACTTTTGGGTCAGTTAAGAGAGATCTGAGATTGATTTTCAGGTCTGATGACCCTTAAAGAATAACTGCACACTTTGGCAGACAAACACATGGCATTCTTTGCAAGTTTATAGTTTTTGCACAGTCTGTCGAGCATGTGAGCTTCTGTTTCAAAGTGTTCTGTGCCTTTTTGTTCTTTTATCTCTTATCTAAGCATCAGCAATATGAGGTTATCTTCTCACAGTTCATTTCTCTGTGTTTATCAATGGTGTGGCCAAATCACGTAGCCCTAGATTTAGATCTGATCCTCTGTGCTCTTGTGTTTAGGGCTCCAGTATCTGAGAGAGAAGCCACAGGAAATACCGCTGTCAGTATCCAAAAACTCTCTACGCAAGAGGTCTGCAGAAGAGCTGGGTGGAGCCGATCCTGATGTACAGCTGTGCTATCAGATAGAAGCCACCTTCATGAACATCATCAGCTCCAGCACACAGGCACTGTGACAACACAAAAGACATATAGAAATGTTAAAGGGACTATGCATAGATTGGAATACATTTTTGTTAAAGGACTAGCTGTATAATGATAGATGACTTACAGCTGTTGGACTAGTTCTGGGGACCAGTTGAGTTTAAGGTCAGTCCATTTAAAACACTGAACATGAATTTTCTCCTCCAGTTTGGCATCCCAATACCACAAGTTATGAAAAAATCTGGAATGAAGGTAACGAAAGAAATTCTAATTTGATATAGTTCTGTACTGTACTTATATGGTATATATGAATCGTCAAATCATGGGGTACCATATTTCAAAACAAAGGACATGATGTACTGAAAGATAAATATACAGATTGCTATTCCATATTCTGTTGCCAGCGAAACCACCATCTATATTTGACTCAAAATTATGTTTGCCTTTCAAGGAAGCATCTTTTGAGTCTTAAGTGAATTGGACATTCATTCTCTGGCCTGTCCTGAAGGATTGGAGTAATTCTGGTCACGAAGCAGCCTGCTGTAGATGTAGTAGACATTTTCTAAATAGTGTGTTAGTTGAATGTGTATTTGAGTGTGTGACAAAATGTCTGTCCAGGGCACTTAACAGTGATATTATTGGTCTGTTTTCTAGACCACCATTTAAAAGAGGCTCAAATTCACGTTTTCTTAAAGCGTGACGTCTAAACTTTGGTTACTTTGGTTTTTGTATACATGTCAATTTTACGTTTTGAACATTTGTATTAAAACATCTTTTTGGAAACTCTCAGTTTTGATTACAACTTACTTATCGTTTTATATTAAGTTGGGATTTTAAAATGACACACTTTTGCTTTATTTAGCACAAATTGAGGAGGACATAAGGCTGGCATTGCAAAACAAAACTCCTCAGCTCACCAACAGTTACTGGATACTGAAGACATTTGCATTAACTAATTTACATAGAATGCGACCTTGGACCAAAAAGCCAGTTTTAAGTAGCACAGGTATATTTGTAGCAATAGTCAGAAATATGTTGTATGGGTTAAAATTGTCAAAAATCATTAGAATAAGTAAAGATCATGTTCCATGAAGATATTTGTACATTTCTTAGCGTAAATATATCAAAACTTAATTTTTGATTAGTGATACGCATTTCTAAAAACGTTATTTGGACAACTTTAAAAGTGATTTGCTCAATATTTACATTTTTTTGCACCCTCAGATTCCAGATTTTCAAGTAGTTGTATCTTTAACAAATAATGTCCTATCCTAACAAACCATACATCAATTTCCAAAAATTGTTCCTTATGACTGGTTTTGTGGTCCTGGGTCACATTAATTTATCTTTTATCTCTGGTGTTAAATTAACATCATTTAGATCCATGTGGGGGCGCTCTTGTCACATGGAAAAACTCAGGTTCAACAGCCTGTTGTACACATGGAAACGCTTATGCATGTTCAATGATGACATGATCAATGATTGAAACATAACAAAAAACTTGGCCAATCACATGCTCCTTTTGCTCCAGAACAATGGTTTTCTGTGTTATGAGAGCTTTACAAAGTGCTCTCATTTAGTTTGCAATCAAATTTGGCCCACAATGCTTCACATTAAAGTAGAGGAATCCAGTAAATACAAGAATGTACTTTTTCAGAGCCAAATTACACTATAAAGCTTGACCCAACCTTCACATTACCTTTTTTGGGGTGGTTTAATGAAATTCTGTCATTTGTCATTCTTTCCCTTGTGTTATTCCAGACACGTATGACTTTCTTTCTTCCATGGAAACCAAAAGAATGTGTTTTGAAGAATTTTGATCTCATTGACATGGTCAAAAAAATTAAATGAAAGTCTCTTGAAGATCCTTCAAGAGAGACTTGAGGTTAAACAAATGTTTTAGCTCTTATATGAAAAGTAGCATTAATAAACATTAGTTCGTACATATTTGTACTGTCCTTTTAAGAAGCTGTGAAGTTTCTCTTGTCTGATGTGCTCCTACAGAAGCATACATAAAAATAACTATGCCACCCATGGCTTCTAAAAGCACATCTGCCCATAGGGTGATCATAGATGTTGTTTGTGTGCTGAAAGTTAAAGAAAAGGCACAAAATATGCATCCAGAGCGGGTAAATGCTTCTCACCACAGGTCTTTTGCCTCTACAGAGCTCTGACTCTGAGCTGCTGTGAATGGCCCCAGGCTAGCGAAGGCGAAATCACAGCTCCCTTTTGTTTCTCCTTTCAGGCGTTGTCAAGTTTAAACACCTTTTTTGCAGAAAAAACTTCAGTGCTCTTTTCTCTCTTTCACCTTTCCTTGCACCTCTATTCTTGCGCAAGTGTGCGGGCCTGAGAGAAATGGAAATGTTTATCACCTCCCCAGCAGAGCCGACTTTCTCTGTTCCAGGGCCATTTCTCGTTACTTGCTCGTTTGACCTGCTATTGAGTTATTTTCCTCACTTCTGGATGTCTTGAGTGGGAAGACTGACGTTGTGCGCATCAGTAAATCGAATTGCGAGACAAAGGTCTGGCGAAATCTAAAAGCGCCGATAATGTAATTCACGCTTTGATTTGGTAATTGACATCTGTTTAGTGTTGTGCTCCTCGCTGCACAGCATCCATTTGTGAAATCCGCCATGCCGAGTGCCAGCTTTCCATCTGGCGGTGGCTGGCAGGCATGTGTGCGATTACAGATCTTTACAGTAAACTTGAAGATTGTAGGTTGCGACCGGTCAGGCTATCTTTCCTTGCATCTTGTTGCAAGCGCTCAAAGATGGAGCCGATTTTTCAAAGGAGTTCAAACGAGAATGTCAAACAACTTTGTAAATCCTGCCAGTTGGAAAGGCGAGCAAAACCGAGCGAATTTGTCTCTTGCCCAGATAGTTATATCAAGTCTCTGATCTCAGGGACCGAAGCCTTTGGTGAAATTCAAAACATCTCGCTGCAGAACGCGAGGCTCTGCAGTGAGTTTGTGTGTTTTATTTCCCACTGAATCAAAGCAAGCTGTGCTGCAAATCGTGTTGTCAGCGTAGGCCGACTGAACTGGCAAAAGCTATTTACAGACGCTTGCAATCAAATCACCATATTTCAGCTCCGGCCCCACGGGCTCCATCTAAATGCAATATGCCTCGGCGTTCATGGCACCCTGGAGCCTTACATCATGTCTTTAGTATTGTTTATGAGATTAGAGATTGCACCATGTAAAATACTCCTTCCTTTGTTAGCTGCGGGCTCACGGTTGAAAGGTACCATATGCCGGCATGCGGTCTGCGGCGCGCTCGATCTAATTACCCCCGCTATTACAGGCTGAGCTGTGCGGCCCTGGTATGTAACCCCTCTGCTCCACGGTCGGCGTTGCGGGCAGAATCGGATGCGGAGGATCCTTCAGGGCTCTTCGATGCTATACCATCTGGAGAGACGGGAGAGTGTATTACATCCCACACCTGGTGAATGTGTGATTAGCTTCTGGTCTGAAGCATAAATCATTTGCAGCCGCTTGCTCTGGGCCCACATTGACTTCATCAGTCGCTCTGGGTGACTATGTTAGTGAAGGCAATAAAGCTATTGGATAGATCGTCTGAGGTTACGGCTGTGCGTTACAGGTGGTTTATCAGACAGAAGAGATATACATATTAAATATACATCTGTAGTTTACAGTTGAGATCAAAAGTTTACATACACCTTGCGGAATCTGCAAAATATTAATTTTATCAAAACAAGAGAGATCATACAAAATGCATGCTATTTTTTTATTTAATACTGACTTGAAAAATAATAGTTGAATTGATAAAAATTACCCTCTTTAGAAGTTTACATGCACTTGATACTTGAAGATTCAAAACTGTTTTTATTATTATATTTTTTTTTTCTTTTGATAGTTGTTCATGATTCCCTTATTTGTCCTGAAAAGTTAAACTGCCCGCTGTTCTTCAGAAAAATCCTTCAGGTCCCACAAATTATTTGGTTCAAATTCAGCATTTTTGTGTATTTAAACTCTTTCCAACAATGACTTTATGATTTTAAGATCCGTCTTTTCACACTGAGGACAACTGAGGGACTCGTAAGCAGCTATTACAGAAGGTTCAAACGCTCACTGATGCTCCAGAAGGAAAAACGGTGCAAATAAGAGAATGTTTGAAGGCTAAATGTAACTTATCTTGTCTTATGGGAAACATGTTAGTATATTCTGTAGCTTTTGAAGGGCAGTACTAAATGAACAAAATGGGATATTTAGGCACAATAATAAAAATGTACACATCCCCCTGCTCTTAATGTCTTGTGTTTCCTTCTGGAGCATCAGTGAGTGTTTGAACCTTCTGTAATAGTCCCTCAGTGTAAAAAAGATGGATCTCAAAATCATACAGTCTTGTTGGAAAGGGTTTAAATAAACAAAAATGATGAAAAACCAAAGAGTTTGTGGGACCTGAAGGATTTTTCAGACAAATAAGAGACTCATGAACGGCTAAAAAAAAAAAAACAACAAGAAGGAAAAGAACAAAGTGTATGTAAACTTTTGAGCGGGGTCGTTTTTTTAATAAATTCAAATATAATTTTCTCTTGTGGGTAAACGTCATTTATGTGAAATTATCTTATTTAGGGCAGTACTGAATAAAAAATAACATGCATTTTGTATGATCCCTCTTATTTTGGTAAAATAATTAACAATTTGCAGATTCTGCAAGGTGTATGTAAACTGTTCTTTGTAATCTTTAACTGTATTTCACTTAACAAAACATATTGTGGTCAGTACAGTTTGTTTAGTACAGTACATGTTTATCCTTATAAGTTGTCATGAAATGATTACACAACCTATTATTGTAGGCGTTGACTCGGAATTAAATCAAATGACAGATGAATTTGTGCTGTAATACTGTAATTTAGAACGGACGCAGGGCTTTCGACTTCGACAACAAAAGATATTGATAGTGTTTTCTACTCACTTTTTATAAGCCTGTTTATTTTGTTGTTTTTTATTATATGGTTTGTTGCACTGCATTATTTAGCATAGTTTTCTCCCAGGAGAAGGAACTGATTTACCTTGCATTAATTTCATAAAATTCTGACAGCAGTATATTTTTGTACAAAAAACATATATATTTTAGTGATAATTTGTTCACCTAATAAGTGGGGGAAAAAATATTTGTTTTGCACTATATAAGTGACCTTGTTATTGAAATAAAAAAAAAAAAAAAAAAAGTCAAACATACCTGTTGTCATTTTTGATGACACCTAAGCTGACTTAAATACACCGTAATCTTTAATTACCGAGCTGACATGGCGTATTACTTTTCACTGTTTCCCCTCAGAGAGTAAATTGCTCTTAACCAGCCAACCAGCCATTTAACGCCCTCATTATATACACATTTGACCTCGTTTCGACGGCTGTAAGCTGTGCAACGTGTCCTCTTAAAGTGCTGAAGAGCCTTTGAGCACCCCTCTCTCTCTCTCTCTACACAACAGATGGCTGCAGTGCTGAGAGAGTATACATATTAATAGCACAATTACAATGCTCTACATCAAGATTGTGTCATTATCATTGTGATTGAAAAAGCAATTATGGTTCTTGATTATCATCAGCCACTGTAAATCTCTGTTATTTTGTTGTTGCCTCTGGGCACGATCCCCCATCCGCTGTCAAGAAAGCGATCTCTGTGGTGTAGGGTTTGGGAGACGAGTACTCCTCTTTGACTGCCAATTAATTAGCTAGCCTTGCATTTGCATAATCGGCTCCTCGGGTGGTTTTGGGAGATGGCTCAGCCTCGTTCTGAAGCTGTGGAGACAGTTTGAAGGTGTAGATACTGTTCAGGCATCAGCTCGGCTGGCGCAGGATGTATGCGCTTTAAAATCAGCTGTCTTTGCTCGGGGTGGTGACGTTGTTTTGAGGCAATCGCTTGAGCTATAAACGCTGAATGCCTAATAAAAGAACAATGTACTAAAAAACATTAAAAATACATATGAATAATAAAAGAAGAAAAACTAATAAAACACGTGTGTATAATCTAACAGATACGCAATATGTATACATATTATATACTATACAGTTGAGGTCAAAACTTTACATACACCTTGCAGAATCTGCAAAATGTTAATTATTTGAGTAAAAATAAAGAGGGATCATACAAAATGCATGTTATTTTTTTATTTAGTACTGACCTGAGTAAGATATTTCACATAAAAGACATTTACATACAGAGAAGAGAAAATAATAGTTGAATTTATAAAAATGACCCCGTTCAAAAGTTTACATATACTAAACAGTTAAACTACCCGCTGTTCTTCAGAAAGATCCTTCAGGTCCCAGAAATTCTTTGGTTTTTCATCTTTTTTGTATATTTTAACCCTTTCCAGTAATGACTGTATGATTTTGAAATCCATCTTTTCACACTGAGGACAACTGAGGGACTCATATGCAAATATTACAGAAGGTTCAAATGCTCACTGATGCTCCAGACGGAACAACGATACATTAAGAGCCAGGGGTGTAAAATTTTGAACTGAATGAAGATGTGTACATTTTTATTTTGCCTAAATATCATATTTTTTTCATTTAGTACTGCTCTTCAGAAGCTACAGAAGATACTTACATGTTTCCCTGAAGACATTAAACTTAAAATAAGTTAAATTTAACCTGTTCTTCAAATGAAAAAAGTTTTCACCCCCCGGCTCTTAACGAATTGCGTTTCCTTCTGGAGCTTCAGTGAGCTTTGAACCTTCTGTAATAGTCCCTGACATGGTTCAAATACACAAAAATGCTGAAGAACAGCAGGCAGTTGAACTGTTCAGGACAAACAAGGGACTCATGAACAACTATCACTAAACGAAAAAAAAAACACTTATTTTGGTAAAATAATTAACATTTAGCAGATTCTGCAAGGTGTATGAAAACTTTTGACTTCAACTATATATAAACTATATAACAAAACTATATATTGACTATATAAAGAAAAAACATTTCTATTTTATATTTTTACATTTCTGTTTATTAAAGCCAAATATGAATCTCATCAAGTCAGTGTTTTTAAGTATTTTACATTTATTCCAAAATAATAGCTTAAGGCTGTAACAATTTAAACAATATATTTTTTTGTGAACATGTTTAGCTATTCTTTTTAATAGTTACATTTTAACTATTTTTGACATTTTTTTTTTTTTTTTGATCATCAGTCATCAAAGCTCAGTAAATATTGAGTTTTACATAAAATTTCACCACCTGATTTAACCACTAAAAACTCACTTATATCTAAGTGCGTGAGTTCTTTTTTAAATTGGTCCTCCCATTAACGCCGTTCTTCTGTGATTCAGACTGATTCACGAACCACAAGATGCGGGATTTGTCACATTATTCAATCTCATAACCAGTCTCCAATCATATCGCAATGGAGGCATTGCCTCCTGTCACATGACTTTGGACAACTGTCCAGCAGTGACTTTGGGGACTGTTGGACAGTGTTTCTAGACTTTTTAATGTTCTATTTGTAATGCATCTAATATTTTGAGGCACTGCCTCCCTTGCCTCCTCGGATGATAACGCCCTTTACAACATCTACCAGCAGAGACTAACATGGCTTTGCTTAGTTTACTAAGATGCAGTACTGATCCACGTATGTTAGTGCTGGTAAATAAATCGATGTGTTTGCTTTACCAGCACAACCGTTCCCAGAGCTGTATTCCCATCACATTATCTAAACGATTGCTGTAGATCCATTGAGAGGATATGTACTCTTTTGTTATGGGAGGCGGGGGTTGCTCAAGGGGAGTGTGCGTACCTTCACTTTGTAAAGTCACAGATCCAATCTGTAACGCTATTGTAACCTCAGGTGTGAAATCTCGTACAGCCCACAGCTCAGTGGCTTTAGCAGCTCAGCTGTGAAATTATATCTGTTCTACCTCTTGAGAGCTCCAGAGAGGTGGGATGTGTATGTGTGTGCATGTGTGTAGAAGACTGTTAGTGGTCTTTGTGAAAAAGAGCAGAGAAGAAAAGAAGGTATAATAAGCGGTAGGCCAGATCAAGAGTAAAAGATGTTTAAAATCCATATGTATTCCTCACCGCAGGCCTTGCTATTGCATTCCACAAGTGAGTGATTTTCAGCCTCCAGCCACTGTGTCTCTGTGTCCTTGGAACAGCCCAACAGAGGAACAGAGACTGTGAGCTGTGAGGTTAAAGGACTCACCCGAGGTGGCTTGTACTGCCAACAGTGCTTTTGGAACATGGCAGAGTAAAAATATAGTAAAGAGGCTAACAATTTAGACACTTGAGTCAAACTTTTCAAAGGGATAGTTCACCCAAAAATGAAAATTCTGTCATTAATTACTTCTCTTCGGAACACAAATGAAGAAATTTTTAATGAAATCCATGAGCTTTCTGACCCTGCATGGACAGCTACGCAACTACCATGTTCAAGGTAGTAATGACATCATTAAAATAGTCCTTGTGACATCATTGGATCATCTGTAATTTTTGTGCGCAAATAAAACAAAAAACATAATAATATGCAATTTTGCAAATGCGAAGGTGAAAAAGGTTCACAGTACAGCGTTGTAAAGATCTGTTGCATGCAATGATGGCTAATCGGTTGCATGACTGGATTTTGGAATGCCAGACACAGCTTTATAAAATGAACCATGAAAGCTAATCAAATTTTTACTGCAAGGATGATTTCATTTTGTGCAGAACCAGTGTGGTGATTAACTCCAAATTACATTAAAAAGGCTGCTTCACACTGGGGATAATGAAATATGAAATCGGTAGTTTTTCAGTTGATGGAGAGCGTGTAGGTGGATGGGAAGATGAAGGAGAAACTCTGTGGATATTGGGAGCACTTATTTGGAAAGCCTTTGTTATGATTGGAACGTCTACCAGCTGTCGTCACCTTTATTACCACCTGTTTATTGTAGCCCTGGGAGTGATGAGACAATTCAATTTTTTCCTTCCAAGCACATAAACACATGAAATGGGCTCTTTATGACACTTCTAATCCTTTATGAAGTGCACGAACAGACTGTCTGGACAAAGAAATATTAGGTTTAAGGCCTTCGAGAGACAAAGAAAAGGGGAAGAACTAAAAAAAATCCTGTTGTTAGTTTTTTCATTCAGGTTTGCTTGTATCCCTGCCCTTTCTATAACCACTTTAAGTGGTGTCAGATGCAAACAGACACATGAAACATGATCCAAGCCTAATTGCTCCTCAGCTCATTTAAATCGCTAATGAGATGCCTTGAAATCATTCCCATGCTGAGGTGAAGAAGACAACCAATCAGATGAGAGAGAAGAGCAATGCCTCTTTAATGTATACATGGGCCATTCTACAGAATTGGTGTAAACTGCTGTCCCAAAACCAAAAAAAAAACACAAACGCATTTAAAGGGTACGTAACATACGCAGTTTCACTTAATCTTAAGTACCTATAGAGCAGTACTGCATCCTTAATATCTCCAAAAAGTCTTTAGTTTTATCATATTTATAAAAGAAAAATAGAGCTTTTTCCGATTATCTCCGGAAAAAGCTGAGCTCCTGGAGGCGTGCAGAGGGCGGAGCTATAGAGTCAGTTGTACTTGCATGACTGGGATCTTTTATTACTGGGACCACTCTGTATTTTAATAGCAAACGATGTGCAAATCCAGCATCGACCTGGGCCTTGTTTATAAAACATTCGTCACTGAAATGATGGGAACACACAAATGCACTTGCTACACTCTGTTGCTGCCCCGGAAAAACAAACTGCATCTACTGTTCGTGTAACGCTGGGTTCTTTGGGAAGCTGAACATGGTAAACTTTCCCTCACATCCAAAAACACACTTATTTGGAGACATTCTCGAATAAATCCTATGCAGCGTCGTGACCGATTTCCAGATGAAGCGCATTGATGGGCGCAGTCTCGCTCTCCTCTGGTGAATGTGTGCGCGGGCACGCTTTTCCGGGAGAAATGCTCATATAAGGAGTTCCACCATCGTCTACGTCATTAGATCCACGATCTAAAAAAACAGCCGAAACTTGTACCAACCCAGAAGTAAGATTTTCGGCACAGAAATTCTCCATCATTCGTCCAAATATTTTTTTTTTTTTAAACTTTGGCCGTGTTTGGCATGAGAATCCAACTCTTTAACACCGTAAACAACTCTGAATACACAAAACACCATTGTACCCCCCCTTTAAGTATTCTAATCTTAGATGTTTACTAAGATCCTTCTATTATCTATTGAAACCCACAATAATATTTAAAATATTAGTAACCTTAATATATTTAAAATCATCATTTATTAGGTACTTTCAGTTGGGAGGTGGTTGTCATGAATCCTAACCCATAAATATCAACTTATGAAAATTTGTATTTTTTCCCATTGTTGTTTTAAAAAAATATCTTTTGGATTCTTTTAAAACGTGAAGTTCAACATTTTTATTATTTTGTATTTTCTTTGTTAATTAGGAAACTTTATGTAAAAAAAAAAAAAAAAAAAAAAAAAAAAAAGTGTCACTACCGAAACAGTGTATGTTAGGTATGGCTGAGACTGATTTTAACTACACCCCTAAATTTACGATCAGAAAATACTCCTGTGTTACTTTATCTCATAGGTACAAGGTGTGAGTAGATAGGTCTCATCATTTTGAGGTAAATGTGGTCAAAAGTCTGAAAATCTGTGTGTAACCTTAAGGAATGTCATTACCGAACACCATTTTTCTATAATTAAGCACACTTTTTTGAGAGTACAACTGTTCAGAACTGTGCTAGCTAACCATGCGCTGATTAGCATCTTTGAGTTAAGTTCAAAAGTACCTAAATTAATTGTTTCAGTAGTGACAAAAGGGAACACATAATCCTCAAATGCAAAAATCCCCGTTATGCAAATGTTTAGTATGTTTTAGTAGTGTTTTAGCTTGCAAGTTAAAATTCTGTAATGTGATGTGCTCGCTGCTAAAGCATAACTGTCACCACCGAAAACATACAGTCACGACCAAAACATGGGATGTTTTGTCAAAAATAAAGTATACTGATGGTTCAATGTATATTCAGACTAATGAATCCATAAGTTTAAAATCAGTATGATCAACTTTTTGCCTTTTACAAAGAAAAATTTGATTCAAAATACAACAAATCTCATAAATTACACTTGAAATATTGTTCAAAATGTAATTGTCGTTGGCGCCGATAGCCTTGTGGGCAGTGCGCCGACATACAGCGCCGCTGCGCTAGGGATGTCCTGAGTTTGAATCCCGGCTCGAGGACCTTTCCTGACCCTACCCCCTTCTCTCTCTCCCACTTCTCTTCCTGTCAGCAATGATCTGTCCTATTGTTATAAAACCAAAAAGGCTAAAAATAAATCTAAAAAAAAAAAATGTTATTGATTTAACTCTGAAAACATTTTAATTAAATATCAAAAGTATATATTTACAATGTAGATGTAAGCTAAATCTTAATAGGTCAGTATAACCCTTCTTATTAAGTTATATATTACTGTGTTTCGGTAGTGACAAATTTGGGAAGAGGACAAATATTTCAAAACTTTCTGAAAATACAATATGAGAATTAACTGCACAATTGCTAGAAATGTATACCTTGGATATTATACAATTTGCATTCATACACATTTTTTGGAAAAATACATATTCCAATACCAATTCTGTAGAATGGCCCATATACAATAACAGGTTACGATAAATAATAGTAGTTTTAATTTTAACAACATTAATGTTTTTTATAGCTTTAATTTTTACAACACTGCTTTCTTGTGCTAAAACCACTGCCTTAAACCAAATATTTCTCTGTATTATTGCACTGTAATTCTTTGTCTTCTAATACCCGGTGCAGACAGGATGTGCCCCTATTAAGTGAAGGTGTGGGGGTCGTTTCTTTTTAAGAAAAACTGTGCATGCTTTTTAAAACCTGCAAATGAAATTCCCAGGTTTTAGTGTGATAAAAAGTCTGTTAATCGGCTTCTGAAAAATGCTCTACATTTGTCTTCATGAACTAAGCCGGCGTGTAATTGCTCTTTTGACACATGAATGTGTGTGTTTGTGTGTGAGCGAGTGTGTGTGTGTGTGTGTGTGAGAGAGAGCTCTTGAGCAGCCCCAGAGGTAATTTTCACCCGTCTTTGCATGATTTTCTCTCCTGGTGAGATGTAGAGTAACACGGAACAAGTGTAATATCACCTTTCGGAGGTATCAGGGCAGCTTTTATTTAACACTCAATAAATAACACAAACAATTTCCACCATTTATGTGCTACTTTTTTTTTTTTTTTTTTTTTAATCAGCGGTGCCTGAAAATCATCTCAGATTTCTCTCTCATAAGCGTTCGCACGTAATGATAATAGCATAGCTGATAAATTGCTACATGTTGAAATAGGCAAACAAACATAAATGAGCACAACAACTTGTAATTTGATTATAGTTAAAGGAATAGCTCAGTCAAAAATGGAAATTCGCTGGAAATGTATTCACCCTCAGGTCATCCGAGATGTAGATGAGATTGTTTCTTCATCAGAACAGATGTTGAGAGTTTCAGCATTATATTACTTATATCACCAATATCACCAGTGGATTTATAGTGAATGGGTGCCGTCAGAATGAGAGTCCAAACAGCTGATAAAATCACAATGATCCATAAATAACCCACACGACTCCATTCCATCAATTAACGTTGTGTGAAGCGAAAAGCTGTTTATAGTAAACAAATTCATCACTAATGATGTGTGCACACCAAACGTGAAGAGAATATTGGCATTGCAAATAAAAACATAAAAACTAGTGGTGTCAAATGATTAATTGCAAATAATCGCATCTAAAATAGTTTTTTTTTTTAACATAATGTGTGTATATACTGTATATATTTTTTTGTGTATACATAAATACACACACACACTATATATTTTGAAAATATGTGCAAGTATTTACATTCATATAATGTATATAATATTTATTTTTAATATATACATTTTTTTTCTTAAGTTTATGCATGTTTGTGTGTGTATTTATGTATACATAATAAATATACACAGTATACACACATGTAAACAAACACTTTTATTTTGGATGCAAATAATCACGATTAAGCAGTAATAAACACAAAAAATATGTAAATATTGAGGTTCAAGCGCTTTAAGGCTTTAATCACTTAGCAAGCCTGTAACCACCTAAATAATTTATTTTAAAATGCATTTTTGGCAAATTCAGGTAATTTACCATAGAAATATTAGTTTTTAAAATGTTTATGACTGTTAAAGCACCAGCTGTGGACCGATCCACTTAAAATGTATGCTTTTTTTTAGAATCACCTGTTGCGTGTGCTCAGCCTGGTGAAGTTTTGAGTTTTCCTTTAGGCTTTATAGGATTTTGGGTAAATTTGGACAGGCCCCTTTTCTAAACAACCCTGTTATAGTTTCCCAAAGGGTAAATTTCAATTTTTTGATAATTATTGACCTTGAGAGTCCAGAGAATTGTACTGCAGTGTTTTTTTTTTTTGTTAGTTTTTTTTTTCAGATTGAGTGAAAAACCTGGGATGAGTTCACAAAAGTAGGTTTTCTACATCTCAATCAAATGATTTGATTGACAGCATTGGTTCTAGAGGCAAAGTTGCCCGGAATGAGGAGTTCTATGATATGAATACATTGTGATGTACAATCATTTTTAACCTTGAAAAAACTCTTTTTCAAATTTCTCACAGACCTTTGAGGCTGTGAGTCGAACAGGCCCACCGAGTGTCGTTCCGATCGGCCTCCGTTAACCTTATCTAACAGGTGTTTGTTTTGTTGGCCAGTGGCAGTCATGTTTTTTGAGATACGCATGTCCTTGTAGATACTTGTAGCACATGGGACCAAGACTGTGCACATCGATTTTCATGTTGATAGGTCAAATGTTTGTGCAGTTATAGCCATTTTTATGTTTTTTTCCCTCTTATAGTGCCACCAAGTGGCCAAGCTCTTTTTTTTTTGTCAGGAGTTATAGGCATTTTACTAAAAGTGGCCCTGCCCCTTTCAAATGTTTTGGCGCCTCTTAGTGACGGTGAGTCAAAAGTTCAACTTGTTTTTTAGAATTATTGATATTCACTTTCCAGAGAATCTTTCTGCACTGGTTTGGTTCCGATCAGGCGAAAAATCTAGGACTAGTTCGCAAAAGTATGTTTTTCAAAAAATGTGAAATACGGGCAAATGTGAAATGTGAAAGATGGGCAAATCTTGGTCACATTGTAGGCAGTGTGAGTACTACCATCCCTACCATCCCTACCATACCAAATTTACCATACCAAGTTTAAAGTCTCTACGACTTACGGTTTGGTTTGCACAATCAGTTTTATGTGGCTGATATCACTGATTCATGACCATTCTAACAATTACAATAGGGCTTCAGTGCTAAACGCTTGAACTCCTAAAAATTTCTTGACACAACCAGACACGTCTAACCAGACATGTCAATAAGCTCTTCGCTGATTGGCTTGTGCAACAACGCGTCATATGTGAATTGTACACTCAAGTTGAAATTTTTCAGCTTACGCGTAAAACAATTTATGAGGTGAATATCACAATTTCACGTCAATCGTGCTGCCCAATTTGTGTCACCCAGCTCAAATTCACATCTGTTCACGTCTTTGCATTGACTTTGCATTGTACGTAATATCCTCACTTAAATAATCAATTTTGCTTTTGGTGTGCACACACCATAACACATTTTTAACTTCAAGCCATTGCTTGCTGCTAAAATTGGAGTCCTCTATTAGTGTATTGCTTTGTCTAGTGAAAATGATGTCTTGACTGAATCAAAAGAGAAAATACACAGTTCAAGCATTATTTACAGCAAAAAAACAGTTCTAAACAAATATGCCAGTGGATTTTGTTAACAGGAAATGGACTTTTTTCACTGGAGGAAACATTATTATAAATTCTGGACTTGTATTTTGGCCAAAATTAACTTTTAAAGTTGCCCTAAGGATGTATTTGTTTCATACAAACACACAGCTTTTCACTTCACATGATATTAACTGATGTACTGGAGTCATGCAAATTACTTGTGATGTTTTTATCAGGTAATTGGACTCTCATTCTGACGGCATCCATTCACTGCAAAGGATCCATTGGTGAGCAAGTAACGTAATGCTAAATTTCCCCAAATCTGATCAGATGAAAAAACAGACTCATCTACATTATGAATGGCCTGAAAGAAAGTTCTTTTAGTTATTTTTGGGGTGAACTATACCTTAAACAGTGCAATTTGTTGAAGCTTTCAAGACATTATTGCCTTTCAATAACTGGTTGCCTTCATATTTTGGTCTTTCTGTTCTTTGTGTCATGTGAAACGGCTCTTCCCTCTTACTGTAAGAGGAAATGAGCTCAGTGGTGTGTGTTTAGTACCCCAACTGCTGCTGTAGATCAGGCTAGTGGCTCTCGGAGGGGCCGTCAATATGTCCTGTGCAAAAAAGCAGCCCGTCTCTAGCCCCCATGACTCTAAGTCTGATAGCTCATGTCTCTTACAGTTCATTTGCAGAGCTGTGGATGAAAAGTGTGTATGTGTGTCAGTTCGGGTATATTCCACTAAGGGTGAGTGTGTTAAACCAGGAGTCAATCTGGTAATGATGCATCCATATGTAGTATATTTTCTGCACTGGGGTTGTGATCACCTTGTCACAGCCCAGGCTACAAAGGCAATATCTGCGAGGAGATTGCAGGTGACCTCACATCCTCTGACATTATGCGTTCCGCCACAATAAGCCGTTTGTATTCCTCTCGAGTATGAAACTCCAGGCTGGCGAAATTACTTTCATCCAAATTATTTTTGTGACCCAAGGATATCCTATCAGTCCTTACCTTTTTAAGCCACCCTTTTCCCTCATTCCCTCTTCGCAGGCTCCAGTGAGCTGGCAAAGGGAATGTGTGTGTGAGTAGTTTGACTTTTTCCCCCTCTAAGCCGTCTGTTTCCTTTGGCAAACACTGCCGTGTGCTTTCACTGTTTATTAACTGCCTCTCGGGTGCTCTAACTTTTTCTTGGAGCCCTGTTCGTGAAGTTTAACAAGATCTCTCTGTTTTAAAATCAGCTTGATTTAGTTTCCAGACGCTGCGGGGTGAGACCTCAGGGGTGCTGCGACCCTCCTCAGGCTCTGCTGGGTAGCAGTAGAAGTTTAGTGTCCTCAGTCAAATGGGTAACTTTCAAGTGTGAAATATTTCTATACCTGATCTTAAGAGGGTGAAAGAAAGAGATGAATAATTTGCATTGTTTTGGTTATAATTGTCAATGTGGAACTTTAGCATAGTTAATGATTTCAAATATTTTTGAAGTCTTTAATGTTCACCAAGGCTGCATTTATTTGATCAAAAATGAGCAACAGCAGTAATATTGTGAAATATTTTTACAATTTCAAATAATTATTTTGTTTTAATATATTTTAAAATATGGCAAAGCTGAATTTTCAGCAGCCATTACTTTTGAATAGTAGTGTATTTTAACATAAAAATGTATTATAATAAATAAATACATACCTTAATTAAAATGCATAATAAGTAAATAAATTACTAATTAGTACATACATAAATAAACGCATTTAAATAATGTATTAATTTTTCATTCATTCTTAAATAACAAATTTAAATAAATAAAAAATATGTAATAAATGTAAATGAATAAAGAATTTAATAAATAAATATACATATATAATTTATTTAATAACTTAATTAAATACATTTAAATAATTTATTTAATAAATAAGTAATTAAATAAATAAATAAACATCATTTATTTAATGAATGAATAAACCAATCCGAATAAGGAATTTATTTAATAGATACATTTAAATGAACAAATAATTTATTTAATAAACATAAATACTTTCTTAAATAAATAAACAAACAAACAATTTATTTAATAAATAAATACATCGATTTAATAAACAAACAAATGGATATACTTGTAATTAAATAAATACTTTCTTTAACAAACAAATTTAAATAAATAATTAATTTAATAAATAAATGTAAGTAATGTAAGTAAATCATTTAATAAAGATTTAAATAATTTATATAATAAATAGAGTAAATGCATAAATACATTTAAATTAAGAATTTGTTTAAAACATGTACATGCATAATTTATTTATTTAATAAATAAAGAATGAAATAAATGTACATAATTTATTTAATAACCTAATTAAATACATTTAAATAAATAATTGCTTAAATAAATACATGTAAATACATCATTTATTTAATAAATAAACAAACAACAAAGAGAGAATTTAATAAATGCATTGAAATAAAAAAAGAACCAAAGAATGTATTTAATAAACAAATGTAAATATAAAATGTGTTTAATAACTAACTAAATACATTTAAATAATTTGTAAATGTAAATAAATAAAGAATTTGTTTAATAAAAGAATAAATAATTTCTGTAATAATTTAAATAAATATATTTTTTATTTCTTAATGAAGTATTTATTTTTCATGGCACACAAAAGGAGACATTTAGAAGAATTTTCATTACAGGTCAGCATATGGTTGAAATGACATTTAAGGTGAATAAATAAAAGAATTTAGTTTTAAACGACCATTAACTCTCATTGAAACTAAACTCATCCGCTATTTATTGCGTCTAACAGCTGACACAAAGCTTTTGTTCAGATTAGAGCAACCACTAAAACATTTCAGATTACAGCAAAATTGAGAATAACATGCTAAACATTCACGACAGCTCAGATTTACACAGCCTTGTGTTTAATTCAGAGCAAAAAGAGAGAGAAAGACATATTGTCAGCATGGTTTTGCTTTATAAACAGTCCCAATTAGCATGACGGATGGACCCTGCCTTCCATTCCGTCCCACGAGGACGTGAATATACCAGTCCTGTAATGCTACAAACAAACAGACAGGAATTTTACATTCTTGCCGTCTAGGTGCTTGCCTGCTGTTTTCTATCATACCTGACAACGGTGTGCTATTTTAGGGAGAGGACTTGTGGGACAGATCGACAATGGATTGCTTGAGTAGGTGTGGTGGAATGATGAGCCGGAGATGGAAGTGTGTGTGTGTGTCTGCACTTAATATTGAGCAAAGCCTCTTGTGGGATAGAGCCGAGACGTGCAGTGATGTTTTCTCTTTTCCCAGGGGATCTTTCCACATCCTTCCTTTCCTTAGCCACTAACCAGACAGGATGCTCCTCTCACAGCCAATCTGCCTGACAAATGGGAAGCAGAGTTAAAAAAAAGAAAAAAAAAAAAAAAAGGAAGTGCTCCATTTCATCTTATTCCAGCAGGTTTGACTTTGATATGCAGCAAAATAGCTCTGTCTCATTAAGCCCTGATTTTCTCTTTGATTTCTCTTCTGAGCAAATTCCAGCATATCTTCCACAAAAATATTATGTAAAATCCATGGCATCCAGTTTGTATCAAACTGATATTAATATAAACAACATATAATGTTCTTTGCCTGTTGCCTTTTGACTTTTTACTTCCTTTGACATTGTTTGAAAAATTGTCTTAAAATTGTCACACTTGCACAGATAACAGTCGAAAATGACCACCATATTTAGAATATTTTTTTTTTTAATGAAAAGTAAATAATTCAATTTTAAATAAATAAATATTTGATTTAATAAACACACAAACTAATTAAAAAATAAACAATTTAATAAATAAAAAGAAATAAATAAATAATAAATACATTAAAATAACCGAAGAATTTATTTAATGAACAAACAAAAAAGAAAGAAAATAAATGCATTTAAATAAAGGATTTATTAAATAAACATCAACGAAATTTAAATAAAGAATTTGTTTAATAAATGTAAATAAGTAATAAATTTATCTAACAAATTAATTAAATACATCCAAATAAATTATTTAATAAACAAATACATTTAAATAATTCATTTAAGAAATAAACAAATGATTTCTTTAATAAACAAAAATAAATAAATAATTTGTCAATCAATTATTTAAATATTTTTTTATGGCACGCAAATAGAGACAGAAATAAATAGTGCATAGTTTAGAGGAGTATTGTTTAGTACAATGAATTCCCCTATAAATACAAAATATTAAAAATATATATTTTAGAACTAAAGTACAGTACATTCATTTTAAAAATAAACGTTTTAAAATTGTATTGATGCAAATATTTCATAAAAGTCAAGAAACTGTGTTTAGGATATTGTTTTTTATTTAAATAAATCAAATAAATAAATACAATTAATAAAGAATTTAATGAACAAACAAATCTAAAAAGAAAAAAATTTATTGCATAAATAATTTTTTTAAATAAATTCATAAAATAAATTCATTTTAATAAACAAACATTTGTATTTATGGCACACAAAAAGACACAGAGTAGACTCAATTTATGCATTTTATTTTTTTTCTAATATTTGTATTATTTTAAATAGAAATAAATAATGCATTGTTAATCATTGTTTCGTACAATGATGCCCAATAAAAAAAAGAAAAAGAAAATAAAGAATTATATAATATAACTAAAGCACAATACATAAATAAAAAAAAAAAAAAATGTTTTCTGCCTGTTTTGACTGATAAAAAGTATTTGTGACCCCAAAATAAACAGCACCACATGGATAAGTATTACATTTTTATTGCTGCAAATATTTCATACCAGCCACGAAAACTGTATTTAGAATATTTGTTTATAAAAAATAAATAAATAAATATTAAAGCATTTAATAAATAAATAATTTAAAAATAAATTAATGCATTTAAATAAATAATGTATTTAATAAATAAATGTAAATATATTATTTATTTATTTATTTTATTTAAAATAAAACAAATACATTTAAATTAACAAGGAATTTATTTAATACATTATTAATGTAATAATTAAGTAAATACAATTAAATAATTGTAATAGATAAATGTAAATAAATAATGTATTTAATAAACAAATGTAGATAAATAATCTATTTAATAAATAAGTAAACATAAATTATTTAACAGATTTTTAATACATTTAAATAAATACATTACTTATTAATCAAGTATTTAAATAATTTTTATGGCACACAAAAGGAGACAGAGTAGAAATAAATAGAAAGCAATATTGTTTAGTACAATCAAATCTATTAAAAATACAAAATATTAAAGAAATATATAATATCTAAAATATATAATATTAAAATACAACTTTTATCTGTTTTGACTGAAAACTAAAAACAGTATTTGTGACCCCAAAATAAACAGCACTAGGTGTTTACGTATTAAATTTGTGTTGCTGTAAATATTTAATACCAGCCAAAAAACTATTTAAAATATTTTTTAAATAAAAAAAAAAACTCTAGAGTGATGCATGTTAAATGTCCCCAAGTAAATGTTGAATAAATGTATATTTGAAACCATAACCAACCTGGAATAAAGTTACCAGCCACTTTTTAGTCTCATTTAGTGTGTGTTAATTTTGGATCCTGCTTCAGATGCTTCATAATTATGCTAAGAAACTCATTATGAGGAACATACCCTGAGGACAGTAATGAGTTTGCCTTTTGTCATTCTATATTTATAAATGAATTTTGCTAGGGTCAGATTCAGCCCTGAGGACATCTGTTTCCACAGCTGTAAATCAGGATGATCATTTTGGTAAATGGCAAGTGATTCATCCCGTGTGTGTGTGTGTGTGTGTGTGTGTGTGTGTCTGTGTGCATGCAAATATCTGTGTGTTCTAAAGCATCTCATGCTAATTGAACAACACCGATTTATCATCATATATTCAAGTGTGTTTATATATGAACTGGAACACACACCAGTTTTGTATTTCACATAAAACCACACTCAGCCTTTTGACTGCTCATCTTCAGGTCTGATGCTTGATAAACAAGAAAGTAGAAGTAGGAAGAATTATCTTTAGTGATGACAAGAATTGATTTCCAATTTCCTCCAGAAAGGCTGCATTATCACGGGCGACTCAGGCCATTTGGTCTACATTACTGTGCCAGCCCGAGGCTGTAGATCAAGCCGACAGCTGTCGTAACCTGGACGAGTGCTCACACTGACGACGGACTGAGAAAGATATGCAGTCAGACTTGTTCTATCAAACACACTCCGGAAACAGACCCTCAAGAGAAAGAGATAAAGATGTAAGGGTTTTTTTTCTCCATTTGCATGATAGGAGCTGTATAAAATTATAAGAAGCTCTTCTGGTTTTCTTTGGAGCTTGTTGCCTGGGAAAATCGTCAATTATAAATGAAGGTGTCATTAAAGAAAACTAACAAAATGCCAACAGACAAGAAAGAGCAGGTTACTCCTGGTATGAAACAGGGTCTCAGCTTTAAAATAGTTATTTTTAATAAATTCAAACAATAAATACCATTTTGTGGCTCTTTAATGTGTCGTGACAGACCACTGTATTGCCTTATTAGATCAATCGACGTGTAAACCGATTGTCTTTTCTGTAAAGCATGAAAAAACATGAATTTCAACTGTGGAATGATGTCAATACCAGTGTTAATTTTGACAGCAAATTTTGATTTAATTTTAGTCATAGTCTTTTGACTAAAATGCCATTTAGTTTTAGTGATATTTTAGTCATCTGAATTCTTTTTAGTTTTAGTTGACTAAATATCATAACATTTTAGTTGACTAAATCGACAGTAAATTTAGTCGGCTAAAATTTAATGGGTTTAGTTACAGTGCAATGCATTTGTTAAAGGGATAGTTCACTTTGAAATTAATTTTTGATATGTTTTAGCTTACCCCAAGGGCATCCGAGATGTAGGTGTCTTTGTTTCCGCAGTAGTTTCAATTTTTATATTTTTAGGTCCAACCGTTCATGTCTGTCATTCATATAATGCATGCCTATGGTCACCTCATCAAAGAAAATGCACAGATTCAAATTAAACAGTCCAAATTAAACAATTCCACATCGTAAGTAAACATTGATGGCCTAAGACACGAAACGAGCGGTTTGTGTGAGAAAACGAACGGTATTTATATCGTTTTTTACCTCTTGTAAACAACTATGTCCAGATTGATGTGCCACGAGCGTCCTGGTGTGTGAACGCGCGTTCTGGCTTGGATCCGGAAGTAAACTCTCGCGCGTGCGTACGTAATTCTTCTCTTTTTCGTCGGTTTAAACATCCCGGATAAGCGCAAACTAGTACCATTTTTGTTAGCCGTTTTACCTACAATCTCTATTCTGTGTAAACAGTGAGTGACGTGCACACGCGAGAGTTTACTTCCGGCGCTTTGCGCTAGTCGCGCCGGCGCATCACTAAGCCAGAACGCGCGGTCACACACCAGGACGCTCGTGCACTTCAACCTGGACATAGTTGTTTACAAGAGGTAAAAACGATATAAATACCGTTCGTTTTCTCACACAAACCGCTCGTTTCGTGTCTTAGGCCATCAATGTTTACTTATGATGTGGAATTGTTTAATTTGGACTGTTTAATTTGAATCTGTGCATTTTCTTTTATGAGGTGACCGTAGGCATGCATTATATGACTGACAGACAAAAACGGTTGGACCTAAAAATATCAAAATTGGAACTACTGCGGAAACAAAGACACCTACATCTCGGATGCCCTTGGGGTAAGCTAAAACATATCAAAAATTAATTTCAAAGTGAACTATCCCTTTAAGAATTTCTCTAAAATTTCCAAACTCATTATATAGGTTTTAACTGAATGCGGCTGCTATCCCTTTAAAACCGAATGCACGAACGTAATAGATGCAATGCTTTGATACACTTTCTCCCTACTGTTTACAGTCATTTAAGACGTAATCGGCTGTGTTTACGTGAATACTCGTCAAAACGGACAATTCGAATCGAGGTAACTGTGTGTATTTCTCAGTTCATGCAAAGCGAAAGAGTGTGAGGTGTGTTTTCTGTGTATATGCTTCATTGTCTGCGCTCAGAAAACAAGACCGAATTGAGTTCTCTCTTGCGTCGTCAAATTCATCCATATGTCTGCACTTCTCCCACATATTGACATTTCTGAGTGTTTTATCAGACGTGCAGCAAGTGTATTTTAGCTTGTGTCCCGCCGGTTTGTACGCATCTAACCTCCTACTACGCAACTGATTTTTATGAATGAATCTCTTTCCAAATCGTCCCTCCCTAACATTTTCGTCTGGTTTTTATTCATTGACGCAAATGCCAGTAGATTGTTTTTCATAATTTTAGTTCGTTATCCTTTCGTTTTCGTCTGTGAAAAAAATGTTGACAAATTATTCGTCAACGAAATTAACACTGCAATACACACAATATTTCATGAATACGTCCACCGAAATAATCTACTTTCATGTCTGATTTTTTTGTCCGACAAAATTGGCAGATTCAGCATTATGATCGGTCAATCAAGCTGTTTGTGAAAGGATCAATTGACCAATCAGATGCAAGTATGATTAGTCAATCAAACAGTCTGGAATTTTCTAAAATAACGCATCTGTGTAACTGAGCTACTTTATTTATTGTATTCACATTTGAATAGAACAAACTAACATGTGAATAAGTCATTACAGAATAAGTTACAATGATTCATAAATTCAAATACATATTACATACAGTTTTTTTTTTTTTTTTTTTTTTTTGCATTTAAATTTCATTCTGTTCGTATACTGATGTTTAATACGGTGACCGGCAGGGGACATGTTCGGTTCACTTAGTTTTGTTGTGGCCACGACATATTAACTCGTGGGAACATCATAATATGTCGTGGCCACGAGTTATTAATTCGTGGGAACGTCATATTAACTCGTGGGAACGTCATAATATGTCGTGGCCACGAGATGCTATGTTGAGGGAACGACATCCTTTTCTCGTGGCCACGACTTATGTTCTTCCTCAGCTGGGATCGTTTAGAGCCCTTTGAAGCTGGATTTAAACTGCATTTTAAAAGTTCAAACTTTGGGGCACCATTCATATCCATTATATGGAGAGAAACCCTGAAATGTTTTCCTCAAAAGAACTATTTCTTTACGTCTGAAGAAAGAAAGACATGAACATCTCGGATGACAAGGGGGTGAGTACATTATCTGTAAATCTTTGTTCTGAAAGTGAACCAATCCTTTAAGTAAATGCGGTTGTCAATCCTAAAAAAAAAAAAAAAAAAAGCAAAACGATGAAGTAGTAAATTACAAAATTTGCAAATCATAATATACGAGCTTGAGTGCTGCTGTTAATTCTCCATTATACATCTTTCTCATGTTCTGTTCTTTAGCTGTCATTTCCAGAGGAAGCATATCAGGTCAGGCGTCAGAGTCAGATAGTGCTGCTCTATTAGAGTCTATTCTATATAAGAGTGTATTTTTATCTTGGGCTTTGGCAGGCAGAATAAATGGTGGCTCATTAGTTAGCTGTAATGTCTCTCACTCTGTGGTCTGTGAACACGCCGTTGTTTGGCATATTGAGGAATGACCTGAGCAGGGCTGTTTGTGCGTTCAGAGCTGGAACTGAATACCGGCTTGTCTCTGTGTTGTCGCATCAGGGGGGGATTTAGAGTTGATGCAGGGATTTAGTGGCAGTGGATAAATGTGTGTGTGCTTCTGTAAAAGCACTTTAACCAGGCTTCTGGGAAATGAAGTATGCGTGTCTGATACAGTGCTTCTGTCTCCACAACTGTTTGAACTCCTGTTCTGAATGTGTTTGAACACTAGTTTGGGACATTGGGGTGATAGTAAGGGCCTAGCTATTTAAGTGAACATAAATGTTTAAAACAGTGTTATATATAAAACAATTAAAAAAACAATATAGAAAATACAATATTAAAAATATTAGATAATTTAATAGAATATTATAATACATATGTAAAATATATTTATACATTTTATGTATATATTATTTTAGAAATTGTACATAATTTTATATTTTAATTTTATGTCATATATTTTTAATTTGTTAGAAATTAACTTCAATTTAATTATAAGTAAATGACAGTTATGTAAACTGTTAATTTATAAAATATCTAAATTATATATCTATAATTTCTTATGTAATACCTTTTACAACATTTTATTTGATATAAAAATACAAATATTAAACGTATTATAATACATATGTAAAATAAATTATTTAATACATTTATCTATTTTATGTATATTTTATTTAAAATGTTTTACATCATTTTAAATATTAATTTGTTAGAAATTATAATGTAATAAATATAAAAGTATAATATAAAGTAAATGACAATTTATCTATAATGTAATACTTTTTAAACAATTTTATATAATGTAAAAATACAAATATGTAATACATATTTAAAATATAAATTTGTATATTTATACATTTATGCATTTATATTATAAATTGTAAGTAGTTTTATATATATATATAGAATTATAATAATTTATAATAATTCAGTATTAAATTATTTATAATTATATATTAAATAAAAAATGTCTATAATTTATTATATAATCTTTACATCACTTTTATAATATAATTAAACATTTATTGTATATAATATATATATAATATCATATAATTTATATATATAATATATATATAATATCATATAATTTATATATAATTTTATATAGGAAAAAATATTGAATATAATAAATATGTAAAATGTATTATTTAATGTATTTATACATTTTATGTGTACATTGTTTTAGAAATTGCAAGTAATTTTTATATATATATATATATATATATATATATAAGAAAATGTGAGTGGTGTTCATCCAGTGTCTTTCTGATTTCTCTATATGACTTGTTTCGCTCCTGTAATGTAAGTTTATGAGGTCTTTTCCATTTTTGTCCCCACCCAAGAGGCATAAAACACAAGCCAGATTGTTAAGAAAAGAATTATGACACCTCTGCTCAAAAAGACACATTTACGTCTGTAAAACAAATGGTGCAGGACAAGTAAAAAATATCCTCAATATGTAGCTTCTAAACTGCCCTGTATCCTTTTAGATCATAAATATCATCCTGAAACCTCAAAGGTGACACAGGGCCTAGCAGTGTTTTTTATTGCCATGACTGAAAATAAAATCTACTGATATGTGAACAAAAGCACTTTCCATTTTATCAGGGAAATCTTATTTTGGAGGGCACATCAGGAGGGACATTTCCCTTAACGTCCTCGCCTCGCGACAGCTGCGGTCTGATATATTCCCATATAAAGCGATAAGACACGGACGATTCCTCTGTAAACCCTAGAGCTTGTCTGATAACAGGAACGCTGATGAACAGGCCTCTGTTAAACCGGTCTGGACTGTTTGCCACTTAATTCAAGAACATCAGCATAACCCATTAGTTTCTCATTTCAAAGGCTCCTATTTGTGTCGACAAGCATCTTGTGCGCAGGCTGTAATTTCCTGCAAAATGTCTGCCCGCATTTTACATCGTTTCAAATAATGACAGCCGCATGATGCATGAAAAGGGGAGAGTTAATACAGAGAGCCTTTCAAATGTCAAGCAGTCCGCTGTTCACATAAACACAATGCCTGAGTCACTGCATAAAAGACTTTATGAAGGCGTCTAATGCAAATCCCGTAGATGTTAAACCCTGTTCATTTTTAAGAGCATCCAGGGGGGCTGCATTTAAAACACCCCTCCTACTTACATTTTATGGATCATTTATAAATACAGCATTTACAATTGATAAATCCTAACCTCACAGCAGAATACTGCTTCGAAAGGGACTTTCTTTTTAATAGACCCTGTTCGTATGTTACTTCAATTACAGCTGAGCTGCAGAGTGGCTGTTAACTGCAATGTGCACACTGACCTCGCTTAAGAGCACTTCATTAATGAAAGCTGATAATGGACACAGACCAATCTACCATCTGAGCTCTTTAAATAAAGAAGACCTCTGAAGGGGCCCTGAAAACAGAAGGATTGTTTGAAGATTTAATTTGACACAGATTTCACAGTTCATTGACACTTTTGCCAGCCTGTTGTCATTTCTCAGTAGTACTCATGCATATAGTAATAAATGAGTTCACAAAACAGATGGTACTAGAGTGTTAGCTAGGGGAGTGAGATGTGCAAATGACAAAAAGCAAATTAGAAATAGAAATGGAATGCATTTTTAGTGCATTCGTACATATATTTACAGTTATGCTGAAAAAATAAAATGTGTTACTCTGTCATGCCAAATAGCTGTAATTCACCTCATTAAAGGAAAATGTCATGAAAGATTAATTATGGAACAACCTCTAATGATCATTAGATTATGAATTGTAAATTTAAAGAACATACAGAATTAAGATACACCATACATCACTAACAAACCATACATCAATAGAAAGCTTATTTATTCGGCAGGTGATGCATAAATCTTTTTTTTTTTTTTTTTTTTAAACTGACCCTTATGACTGTTTTTGTGGTCCAGGGTCACATACAGTTGTGCTCAAAGTTTAAATACCCCTTGCAGAATCTGCAAAATGATAATTCTTTTAGCAAAATAAGAGGATCATACAAAATGCATGTTATTTTTTTAGTACTGACCTAAATAAGATATTTTACATAAAAGACATTTACAGATAGTCCACAAGAGAAAACAATAGTTGAATTTATAAAAATTACCCTGTTCAAAAGTTTACATACCCTTGATTCTTAATACTGTGTTGTTACCTGAATGACCCACAGCTGTGATTTTGTTTAGTGATAGTTGTTCATGAGTCCCTTGTTTGTCCAGAACAGTTACACTGTCTGCTGTTCACCAGAAAAATCCTTCAGCTCCCACATATTCTTTGGTTTTCCAGCACTTTTGTTTATTTGAACCCTTTCCAACAATGACTGTATGATTTTGAGATCCAACTTTTCACATTGAGGACAATTGAGGGACTCATATGCAGCTTTGTAGAAAAACTGTGGTTATACAAATGGTAATCAATATGCCACAAACCATGGTTACTATGCTTTTACTATAATAAAACCATGATTAATTTTTGTAAGGGTAAACAATATTACATGAATGCTTTTCTCAGGTTAAAATAGCATGATTACAAGTGTTATATTTCTTTCTAAACAAAGACAAAGACTCAAACTAACTAGTTACTAGTTATTTTGTCTGTTTTTGCTCATCCAAACAAATCTGAACAGAATTTTGGCCAAGAGAACAATGTGTGAAAGAGGATAAACCTTTTTTCACCAAAGAGCTATTTTTTATTTTTGGCAAGTGCATTTTTTCAAAAGAGCCATTGAAAAAAAATAAAATAAAATAAAAATACATTACTATAATAAAAAATAAAGGTTTTCAATAACAAAACCTTTATTTGTCCATGTACAACTCAAAATTAAACAAATATGAAGCATCACATGCTGAATGCATGAATGAAAAATGTTTTTAAATATTTTACCAAAAAAAGTAGCATTTACTTATTTCGGCTTTCCCTCACGGGGTATTTTGTTTACACCCTTTCACGTTATGCTTTTTCTCTGATTTGATATTCTATTCTATCTGCTTGTGAAAAGACCAGGTGTAAATGCCCTCTGAAATGCTTTCGAGACGGATTTAAATCCGATCTCTCATACCACTCCAGGAGGTAGTCTGGGCAGCATTCCAGACAAAACTGCATCTGGTTGTTGAGACCACATATGCAAAATTTACTCCTCCCAAAATAACAAACGTGTGAGAGCTTTTTATAGGCTAAATGGCATGTTATAGTCAGATATGACAGCGCTAATGCAACAAACATTGCCACAAATGAATAGCTGAGTATCTCTTCAGCAAGCCGACACGCAAACTGCTACAAATGAAACTGAAAGTAAGTTGCAGATGCTCACACATTCATCTTTATTAAAAGTAGTGAGACAAACTTATCTTTGCAGTGCGGATGCCGCATTCTCTCCTCTTGCGGCCTTTCATCTTGAAATTAGCTGATAATTAATAAAAACTGTATTAATTAATCAAATAATTTCAGGATGAAAGACCGCTTATGTGTTGCATTCCTTGACGTGATCTCCTTTAAATTGAAATATAATGCGAGAATTTGTGACGACAATTGATCTGAGCAAACCAGACAGAGCAGACATAGCTTTCAATAAAAACAAATGTTTCTGTCCACTCATTTTGAAACTTGCTGGTCGATGCTTCTCTGAATGTTTTCTTTTTGCTATCACCATTCGCGGTTGTTGCGTTTGTTGCTTGAATCTACGCACTCACTGCTTGAACACAGCACCGCATACGCACATTTGTCGGAACAACATAATATTATTGTAAACTGACTCTTTGTTAAATTTGATTTACTGTACAACAAAAAAAAAAAAAAACACTTTTATTTTCTGCAGGGAACTGATTTCTAGTGACGGTTATATTTTTTACTGTAATGTTAGTGAAGGGGATACAGCTGGCGAGCCGCGTCATTTTTGTCAAAGAGCCACAGGTTCCTGACCACAGTGAACGAGTCGTTGACTTGCTTTTGTTAGAAAATGAATTAGCATTTTTTGAACAAATCAGTCGAGTGAGTCGCTGATTCACTCATAAATACAGTCACTTGCCACCACCTACTGGTGTAACAAGATCATCACAAATACACAAGTTCTGTTTTGACTCACATCAGACTCTTGTGAGTCTTTCTAATGAATAGTTTTTAAAACAAATGCAAATATTTGACTTTATCCACCTTTTTCTTCCTGTAAGAGTAAGTGCAGCTATTTGTACATTTTATGGGTCTGGCTTCCATGTCCAGCTATTTTTAGCTGTTCAAAACAGCTCGTTTTGCTGCTTGATATTGCAAATTGGTGTGTCTTACCATACTACTTTAATGTAATGTTTTAATTATGAGAACACTGGTTTGTAGTGCAAACAGTTTTACCGTTTACTGCATGTTGTTATTCTTCTCAATATTTTACTATAGCGGCTAATGAACCGGAATATTTTCACGCAGGCTTACATCCGCCTTAAAGAAAAAGGTGGGTACATAAGAAAATAAAACCATTTGGTGTTTATCTAATAATTAGGAATGAGTATGAATCTGAAATGAAATAACGTTGCAACTCAAATGAAGGCCTTGTGGGGGGGTCTCATAATGGAGGAAACAACTCTGATTATTGAGTGATGATTTAGCTTTTATGGTCAGCTAACATCGGATCGATCGAATAATAAAGACTGTGAGATTAAATGAGGGGCATCACACAGCCACAGGCAGAAAAAAAGATAAAGTGAGCGACTAAAAATCAATAGAAAGAAATTTATGCTCAGCAGTATTTTTTAAAAGCATGTTAAAAACTCAGGATGGCAGAAAGGGCACTTATCACACAATGACTGACCCGCAGATATAAGCCCAGTTTAATGGGGTGTCTGGAAAAGCCATTAAAAGTGCCCAGCCATCATTAATGGAGATCTCATATCGTGTCAAATGGGCTTGTTCAGGCATCAATTCACACATTGTAGCTGTTACAGCTAAATTCAATCAAAATCCCAATAACCGCTTTTAGTGGTACTTAATCAAAACACAATCAGAATATGGACAGGAAATCATCAACAAGTGTAGAAAAATGACTAAAAATACAGTTTACTCCTTGATCTGGAAATATTACAGTTGTGGAGTTATGAACGGGAAGCGCAACAGATTTCCACAACACTGGAATGCGTGTTGTTTACGAAGTTGAACACATCCTTGTGTGTATGTTTATGAAATGTTTTGAATAGTGCTTTCACTTACCAATAAGAGAGCACTACTTGCAGCCCCATTCTAAACCCATTAAGCAGATTTCCCCTTAACATAAGCTTTGAAAATGTGGAAAAATCCCACAGATTCTGTTTGGGCCTGGATGTGAAGTGCTGATGGAAATTGAGTCTGAGCTAAAGCTGTTTCTCACTGCGAGGGAATGTCATGGCCTGAGTTTGTAGCCAGGCTATATCCTCATTTTTTTGTTCTTGGCTTACTATCATGCAATTTATAGTGTCATATAAATGCTCTCTTGCTTTTAGGCCTGGTACTAAACACAATTAAACAGCAAGTTAGTTAGAGTTTGGAACTGAATGCTGTGTAACCATTTTTTCTGAAGGATATTTTTGAAGTTTTTACGGTGGTGAGAAAATGAGCACAGCTTCTCTGAGCATGTCAGATCAAAAAACAAACATTACTAGTCTCTATATCTTATAAATATATAAAAGATATATATAACTTTAGTTTGTCAAAATATTACGCCCTTTCCTGCTTACTAAGTCCTTCTCTAAATTATTTAGCAGCTTCCACATGTTTGTTGTTTTCCCGTGGTTTAGACAGCATAAATTAGCAGAACAATGTATTCAGTAGTACATTAACTGTGCAGTCTATACTGCTGTTTACATCCGAGTATTGCCAATATGGCTGCACATCTGGGTAACTGACCAAAAACATATATAGACACAAACACAGTAATACAGATATTTTGAACTCTAGACATCTCAGGCCCTTTTCTCCGTCTTTGCTGGACATACATCTTTTCACTTGTGAAGGTCAATTCATTTCACAAGTAATTGCACTTCAAGGTTCTTAATTTTAATGAGATAGTTAATCATTTAATTCCCAACCATATCAATAAACCCTGTCAAAATTATTCTTTATTAACCTCATAATTGTCAAACCTCATTAGAGCAAATGGGCAGTTATACTGTATAGCTGAGCCCAGGTAATGAAGGGTGGATCCAATCGCTGTTCAGGGCCTTTAATTCCTGTTTCTCATGCTGTGAATTATCCGTCCTCTGTGGAAAGCATTCTGATGCTGTAGACCATCATAAAGACCCTGGAGCTGGAAATTACATGTTTAAATCACAAAACATTAATCACCTTTCCTCATTAAGCCCAAATCAATCAGGACTTAATAGCTGTCCATCATTATATAATTTAGACAAAATTTAGACAAGAGCAAATATAATTTAATACTGTCTGCAACTCATTTGTTAATTTCCAGAGAATAAAATGTTGAATGAATGAGTGTAAAAACAATGTATCTTAAAATTATTACAATAAAAGGAGATGATTTTCTGTAATCATTTTTAATAAACAGAAAATAAAAAATAAAAATAATTTTCACTACACATCATCAGTTGGCCATATTGGCAGCACTGAATGTAAACAATGCCACAGAACTAAATGGAACGCACATATTTTGCTGATTATTGCTGCTGAAAATGGTCAATTATTGTCATGTTTTGGGCTGTACTATTATAAGACTATAACAAATCAAGGAGAAGAGTGCAAATAAACTGTCTGACGAACAAAAGGTGTTTGTGGTTGGCCAAACTGAACCGATTCCCAGGGCAAGAATCTTGACAACATTTGTGTTTGTTGTTATCATTTCCAGTCAGGTAGGTAAAATATTAATACTGCTCATATGCATCTTTATCGCCTATTAGTTTGTCAAAATATTGCGCCTTTTCCTTCTTACTAAGTCCTTCTCTATATGATTTAGCAGCTTCTACACGTTTTTCCCTGGTTTAGACGCCATAAATTAGCAGCTGTTGTTTACATCCGAGCATCACTAACATGGCCGCGCATTTGGGTAACTGACCAAATCGTGACAATCGTAAAATAGACGTTTGTTGTTGTTTTTTTGTCTTGTTAAGACCCTCAGGTGGCCCAAAGTCTAATATAAGTGTATAAAAAGCCTATGATGTCAGACCTAAAATCAAGGTGACCTCATAAGATTCATTCTTTATTCTGCCTTCTTGTTCAACTCCCAAAACGCATAGACTCTTAATAGATTTCATGTTCACCTGCGCATGTCAGCGGAAGTAAAAACCTGGTGAAGCACACGGCTCACACTTCGCTCCTGAATATTTCAGTATTTAGATTACCTGCAGCAGCAGCAGCAGCAGCAGCAGCATTGCTGAAGATTTGTCGGAGCACCTCAGACAGGAGTGTAACGTAAAAACCAAGCAGGTGGGTTTTGAATTAAAGATGAGCCGTGGGGTTTAAGAAACGGATTCGACATGAATTTTTGATCTGAATCTGCCAGATGAGCAGATTCCACTTACCAGATGCAGTTACACACTTGGCCACTGGATGGTACTGTTCACCCGTGAATATTTGTGTTGAGAGCTACAGAACTAAAAACCCTGTTTTGTCTGCGCTTGTACTTGGCCTATGCTTGTTTGTTCCGATATATTTTTACTCAGTATCCATATTAGCAGTAATCGCATAATATAAACTAACAAATAAATGTTAAAGAAATCCACCAAACTATTTTATATGGCTCGTAAAAGCCCTCAGCCACAAAACGCGCGCATTCTAGGCCTGGATTCTGATTTACATACATGACGCAAACATGGCATTTAATCAATAATAATCATTACTGATGTAGAAAGTAATATACATTTGGATTTTGATATGTTTACATTTTAAAATTAGGTGGAAGTTCCACAATGAAACATTTTTCACAATTAGTTTGATAATAAACAAAAATCGGAGGGTACCTTATTGTTGTAGACCTGCTGAAGAGCCCTTTCATACAGGTAGGTAACCTATCTAAATCTTTGTTCTAATGGATGTAAACATATTTAGGATTTGGGTATTTAAAAACATTTTTTTGAATTTGATATGCATAGATTCCTCTCAGTGTCTGTAGTACCTTACTAGTTCACTCAGAAATTAAAATCCTGTCATTGTTTGCATACATTTTGTTTATCGTGGAAAAAGCAATATTGTGGATTAAGGATTTACATTATAGCCGAAAGCAATAGTTTTAAGTTAAAAACGTCTTAAGGATGAATTTATAACAAACATGGAGCTATTTGCTTCACAAGCTGTTATGGATGGATTTGAGTTATGTAGATTACTTGTGGATTATGTTTTTATCAGCTGTTTGGAGTCTCATTCTGACAGCACCCATTTAATGCAGAGGGTAGACTCATCTACATCTAGGATGGCCTGAAGGTGAGTCACTTTCAAGTAAATTTTCATTTTTTGGGCAAGCTATTCCTTTACACAGGCTGTAAATAGGTTCGCCATTACATATAAGGTTGGACTAACTGTAATGAACAATATGTTGTACTTCAGAGAAGAAAACATCTGTATCCTTCTATTCTTACATCCTCTGGTACTATTTTTTTTTTTTAGTTTGTCTTCATTTATATCCTTAGGTATCTGCTGTAATTATGATAACATATGCACTTTCCACAACATAACATATGCAGGTTGCTTTGGCAGTCGTCTGCCAAGAAAATAAATGCAAATGTAATTAGGCGGCGTGATTGGATTATACAGTATGGCACAAATATCTCTGAACATGAATGGAATTAGAACAGCGCTTTATTGCCACTCTAGTGTGCAGTAGCTTTGGGTTTCGAGCTGAACGCAGGGGTTCTGCCGGCCTGCTTGTCTTGGCACAGATGGAGTTTGTCTTGGATTGCAGAGTCGACCATCAGAAAATCAATGAACCGTACTGCGATCTCTGAGTAGTGTTCATTTCCATAATCACACAGGCTTTTAATGGGGGGTGCTGAAGGATTTTGTGGCCCTCACACTTTCTCTTTCTCTCTTTCACTCTCATTTCCTTATGTAAACACGCATATTCACCCCCATTTTTGATTCTCAATTTAAATGAGCCTCAACAAACAGAATTCGATAATCCTGCCCAAATTCAGTGTGAATCCCAGCAATCTGTGGACCCTTTTCAGACACACCATGTGTTCTGTGTCTCTCTCACTGTGTGCTTGCAGCACGTTCAATTGTATTTCAACTTGATTTACTATTTATTTATTTATTTTTTAAGAACATTAGCCTTTTGACTTTGAATTGATTAATGATAGTGCTGGGTATGCACATTTCTGGATTTAAATCAGTTTCACAAGCTCTCGATTCAATAGCTGTATGCACAAAATATTACATCCATACATCCTGCAATATATTTACACTACCAGTCAACAGTTTTTGAACAGTAAGATTTTTAAAGTAAAGTAAGTTTTTTTTTTTTTTTTTTTTAAGAAGTTACTTCTGCTCACCAAGCCTGCATTTATTTGATTCAAAGTACAGCAAAAACAGTAATATTTTGAAATGTTTTTTTCTATTTGAATATATTTTAAAATGTAATTTATTCCTGTGAACAAAGCTAAAAATTTTTTTGCATTATTACTCCAGTCTTCAGTGTCACATGATCCTTCCGAAATCATTCTAATATGCTGATTTGCTTTTTAAGAAACATTTATTATTATTATTATTATTATTACTATTATTATCAATATTTAAAACAGTTGAGCACATTTTTTAGGATTCTTTGATGAATAGAAAGATCCAAAGATCAGCATTTACCTGAAATAAAAAGCTTATTATATCCTATATTATTCACAATCTTGGAGTCAGTATATGTTTTGAGGGGGAGAAAGAAACTCTAGAAATGAATACTTTTATTTAGCAAGGATGCTTTAAATTGATCTAAAGTAATGATGAAGACATTTATATTGTTACAAAAGATTTCTGTTTCAGATAAATGCTGTTCTACTGAACTTTCTATTCATGAAAGAAATCTGAAAAAATGAAGACTTCTTTAAAAACATTACAAATCCTTTTGAATGGTAGTGTATATACTCCACCCACAAGTAATTATGTTGTCTTCATATTGGATCTGTAACTAGTTTGTCAAATTGAGTTTATATAAGGAATCATCACATTGATTCAAACAGCTAAAAAGACTTAAATAATTCCTTAAGAGAACTGGCTAGAAGAATCGTTCGTTTGTCAGTCAGTAAGGCTACATTGGTTGCACTGTGTTATTCAGGCTGTAGATTTATCAGCCGATTATTTCAGAGTGGATTTTAAGATATACTTCTTGGGTTAAAACCTGGGTTAAAATGTTGATTCGTTAAAAAGTTTTGTATTGACTAACATTAATAAACTGAAGCATTATTAAACTGAATTAGTTTTTTTTTTTTAACATTTACTGACATTAGCTGACCGTAACATTCGCCTACATGTACTTCTGATTTAATTGTATCTGACTGATTAATTTGGTGTGTCAACAGTGTTTGAGGCAACGTTTCCAAGCTTTAGGCAAAGCGTTTTCTGAATAAATAAGCAAAACCCACAAGTGTTACAATTATCCCAGCTCCCTGGTACATAATCAATAATAATAAGCTTAGATAAATCAACTTCTGCTTCATCACAGCAGGGACAGAGGAGATGAAATGGGCTGCTTCAGATTTCCACAGCTGTAAATTCTATATCACAGCAGGTTGTTTAAATTCCCATCCAGTAAGGCCACATTTCCTCTTCTCATTCAGCATTCTCTGAGCTCTTTCTGAAACCCAGATGGACAGGCAGACAGATCCGATGAAGGTGTATTTGTCCATAGGCTCCCTTTCTCTGCCTTCCTCCACCTCATTAAATACAGCGTATCGCTTCCCTTTATCTCTCCTTCCTCCCTTTCCTCTGTTTGCTGCTCTCTGTCTGTATCTGTCTCATGTTTCCACTTTTTAACTTGCTATGTCAATGCTGTGTAAAGATGCTGTCTGTTGCTCTGAGGGGCTGTTTGTGTTTGAGTGCCTGTGTCTTCATCTTTGCTTGAACGTTGCTATGTCTTTCTCCACACGGGTAGATACAGCATGTCTGAGATTGAAGCAAAACGTTGGTCGTTTGTTTTTCCCAGTGATCTTCTCAGGAGAGAGTTTCTAGTGAATGCGGTGCATCTTTATAAAGCAAGCCAGTCCTGGCAATGTAGTGCTGAATATTGTAGCTCTTTGTCAGTGAAAACAGTGAAAATGTTTAATCTCTGTTCCATGTAATTTTGCTAAATATTACATATTTGTTTGTTTTACCAATTCATTTCTTATAGGGTCTATAAAGGAGCCAAAACAAAACACCAGTCAAGAATTAACAATACAAAGTGAGTATTTGTAAAGACAAATGACGGTGGATTTCAATATAAGCTGAGAGGATACTGGTTTTCCTTTACTGTAAACAAAACGTGGTTTTGGCGAAACTAGCATATTCTCACTGGAACTTATGCTACTCCTATGTCCTATGTCATCCACTGGAACACTTTCTCGTGAATGCGCCTATGACATTTAGCGGAAGCATTGATTTCCTTCAGAAGGCCTTTATTAACACCCAGGAGCCATGGGGAGTAATTTTTATGATAGATGGATGCACGTATTTGGGCTTCAAAATATCAACACCTTTTCGGTTGGAAGAGGCAGGACATTTTTTTTTATATACAGTACTGTGCAAAAGTTATAAAAACAAAACAAAATGATTTTAAGTCAGCTATTTCTATTTTTTCCTGTAGTGTGTCAGTATGAAATATCAGTTTACATTTCCAATTATTCATTTTGCCATTAATTTTAATAATCCAGTGAGATTTTGGAGTCTGACACCAGTCAGTGCTCCACACAGATCTGATCTCATCATCATCATCCAGTCTGTCTGGAATGACATGAAGTAACAGAACAAACCAAGACAGACTAAATTCAGAAAAACGGTGGCAACGTCTCAAAGATGCTTCAAGAAACCTACCTGCAAAGCTACAATACAAGGTTTTAGGCACTTGTGTAAAAAAAAAAAAGTAAAATGAGGATGCTGTCAAAAATAATGTCATAAGAAGATTTTATTTGTCAATTAACTTCTATTAACTAAATAAAGTCAACATTTGGTGTGACCATCTTTTTCAATTTAAAGTAGCTTTTGCCCTAGGTGCAGTTGCGCATAGTTTTTCAGATGGCTTTGCAGGTAGGTTTCTTGAAGCATCTTGGAGACATTGCCACAGTTCTTCTGGATTTAGTCTGTCTCAGTTTGTTCTGTTTCTCCATATCATTCCAGACAGCTGATGATGATGAGATCAGATCTCTGTGGAGCACTGGCTGTTGTCAGGCTCCTTGTACAAACAAAAATCTCTCTGGATTATTACAATTAATGGCAAAATGAATGTTTGGAACTGTAAAGTGATGTTTCCTACTGACACTCTATAGCAAAAAGATGGAAACAACTGACTTTAAACCATGTTTTTCTTGGTGAAAATTCTAGTGGCCTAAAACAAGTCTGAAAGATGTGTCATATACACCTAGAATGGGTGGAGGGTGAGTAAATCATGGGGTAATTTTCATTTTTGGGTGAACTGTTCCTTTAAAGCCTAAATGATATTTACGTAAATTGGAATTATACAAGTTATTGTTCTATATGGATTCACTTATTGGCCTTTGAAAACCTATATTAGTTGATCTACTACTAATATGATTTGGTAGATGGTCATTTTGAAATAGCCATTATATTTTTTGCTTTGGTTAGATGAAAAGGAAGACAAAGTAGTAATTTGAAACCAGAGTAGCCCCATCCTATTTACACTTAGTAGCTGTTGTATTTTGAACACTCATGCATCACTCCTGTGTGTAAAGTCTCCTTTAACCCGTGTAATGACTTCTGTGATATTGAGGTTGTTTGAATGATGGCTGGTTTGAGCCATGCTTTGATGCTTGTGGAGTGTTGCGGCAGCATCAGATGACCTGACAGGTATCAGGTAATAATGGAGCTGTAGACAGTGGCGGCATAGCAAGGTAGGATTGGTCTCAAGTGCGCTCTCTCTCTTTTTCATTGTTTCTTGCGGTGTGTTTCACCTCTCGGTTCTGTGATGAATTATATATAGGATTCAGTCTGGCTGTACATTGGCTTTGGATCAAAGCTCAGGTTCGTGCATGTGTGTGAATGACAATGGTCTGTACCTTACATTTTCTTTACAATTATGCTTTTTAAAAGCATATTTCCAACACTGATTATTTATTCTCTTTCTTAATCTAGTGGCCTGTCCAAAACAACATTGAACCAAGTTTTTGAGTCCAAAATTTTGCATGTTAAAAAATAAATACAACCTCACGTCGTGTCAATCATGTTTACACTCTACCTCCGAAATGTTCATCCATCATAAAAAAAGTTTGGATCAGGTTAGATTTTCTGTGTTTTCGCATCCGTAGCAAGCATTTTAATAGGAATGGATGACACAGACGAAAAAGGCGCAGGTGTGCAGTGACCTTAAGAGGGATTGTACAAAATGCATGTTATTGTTTATTTAGTACTGACCTGAATAAGATATTGAATTTATAAAAATGACCCCATTGAAAAATTTACATCACCTTGATTCTTAATACTGTGTTGTTGTTACCTGAATGGTCCACGGCTGTTTTTTTTTTTTTTTTTGATAATTGTTCATGAGTCCCTTGTTTGTCTTGAACTGCCTGCTGTTCTTCAGAAAAATCATTCAGGTCTCACAAATTCTTTGGTTTGCCAGCATTTTTGTGTATTTGAACCTTTTCAACAATGACTCTGTGATTTTGAGATCTACCTTTTTAAGACTGAGGACAAACGAGGGACTCATATGCAAAGTATATTACAGAAGGTTCAAATGTTCACTGATGCGCCAGAGGGAAAAACTATGCATTAAGAAGAGGCAGAAGAACAGCATTTATATGAAACATAAATCTTTTGTAACATTATAAATGCTTTTGTAACATTATAAAAAAACCTTTGAACAGAATTGAGATTTTTCTTTTTCTTTTTTGTTTCCCAGAAGACCAAAAAAGTAAAAAAAAAAAAAAAAATCAGTGATCTTCAAATTCAAAAAATATTTTAATGCATGGTGTTTCCTTCTGGAGCATCAGTGAACCTTTGAACCTTCTGTAATAATTGCATATGAGTCCATCAGTTGTCCTCAGTGTGAAAAGATGGATCTCAAAACAATACAGTCATTGCTAAAAAGGGTTCAAATACACAAAAATGCTGGAAAACCAAAGAATATATGGGACCTGAAGGATTTTTTCTGAAGATCAGCAGGAAGTTAAACACTTCAGGACAAACAGGACTCATGAACAACTATCAACTAATTAAGAATCAAGTGTATGTAAACTTTTGAATAGGGTCATTTTTTTTAATATAAATTCAACTATTATTTTCTCTTGTGGACTATATGTAAACTTTTTTTTTTATGTGAAATATCTTATTCAGGTCAGTACTAAATAAACAATAACATGCATTTTGTATGATCCCTCTTATTTTGGTCAAATAATTAACATTTTGCAGATTCTGAAAGGGGGGTGTAAACTTTTGACCTCAACTGTTTATATTGTAAATATTTCTGTTTGCCAAATTGTTGGTGGATTGTTAATTAAAAATGGACTGTTTTCCAATATTTGTGTGTTTCAGTGTGGTAATGTTAAAAGTCAGTGACTTTTATTGTATTAACAAAAACAGTTCTTCAAAACACCCTTTGTTCCACAGAAGATCAAAAGTCATTCAGGTATGGAATAAGTAAATGATGACATAATTGTGGATGGATCTTTAAAAGGATAGTTCACCCCAAAATGAAAATTTACTCACCCACATGCCATCCTAGATTAATATGACTTTCTTCTTTCAGACGAGTACAATCTGAGTTATATTTAAAATGTCCTGGCTTCTCTAAGCTTTATAATGCCAGTGAATGGGTGTTGAGAATTTGAAGCCCAAAAAACTCTCCACCCATCGTAAAAAGTACTCCATGGCTCCGGGGGGTTAATAAAGGCCTTCTGAAGTGAAATGATGCATTTGTGTAAGAAAAGTATCCTTTTTTTCATATAACTCAGATTGTTTTTGTCTAAAAAAAGAAAGTCATATACAGCTAGGATGGCTTGAGGGCGAGTAAATTTTCATTATTGGGTGAACTATCCCTAAGTCATATTAATTATGCTTGATTGCAATAAACAAATTCAGAATGGCAGAAAACTAAGTTTTTTAGTTTTTTGGGAAATGTTTTGTAAATAAAAGTGGAAGTTTTTACAGAAGTTCACTAAGTCTCACTGTAATTATAATTTTACACACGGGAAGGTAAATGTACCTCGCAGACATCCCAGGTCACACTGTTTCCATGGCTGGACCACAGAGGATTGCGTTTCACTCTTGGCCAAAGTAAATGTGTTGAAAGATTTAGAGCAGTCTCTATCCAAGAGAGCTCTTCAATACTCCTAGGTTTCCTGTGTAAAACAGTCGGAGGAGTTCATCTTTGTGACAAATGTGAACTCTTGGCTTGGTGCTGATTAGCCCTGTCAAAACATCTTTGTGTTTCGTTTATGGCCCGCCCTTTGTCTCCTCTTTCCTTTTCCTTTCTAGTCGGTTTCGGTTTTGACCTTCCTGTGTAGCAAGTGAACTCTTCATGCTGTTATTCTCTTGTTTTAAAGGCCTCCTGTCTGGGTTTAAGTGTACAGGCTGCTCGTATGTGTTGTCTGCTGCCAATCAATGTCGTTACGTCTGCTTCTCAGAAGCTCACGCTGACATCTCAAGTGCCGGCCCACCTATAGATTCTTCTCTTCAGATGAAGTGAGCCATTTTAAAAAATAAGATAAGCTTAAACCGAGGTTGAAAGACCCGGGTTTCATGGTTGATTAGGAGATTGCTTTTCCTACTCCAAGCCTTTTCAGTATTATGACTCTAATCAGTTGCTTTTGAAAGGTAATTATGGTTATTCCACTGATAGCGTGTGTGTGCGAGTGCAGTTTCTGCCCAAGTATTTGTTTGTTTAATGTGTGAATAATCTGAGAATGGTTTACGAGCATGTGTGTGGAAAACTTGTTTGTGTGTTAGCGTGTGGGTGAAAATGAGCTACGCAGGCCTCTGTAAATGGTGAGATTTTCTCTAGTGACAGACAAGCATAGTGAAAAATAAGGCAGGGATAGATGATAAACATATTGAGAACATATGAGTCCCTTGTTTGTCCTGAAAAGTTAAACTTCCCGCTGTTCTTCAAAAAAATACTTCAGGTCCCACAAATTCTTTGGTTTTTCAGCATTTTTGTGTATTTGAACTCTTTCCAACAATGACTGTATGATTTTGAGATCCATCTTTTCACACTGAGGACAACTGAGGGACTCATATGCAACTATTACAGAAGGTTCGAAAGCTTACTGATGCTCCAGAAGGAAACACAATCTATTAAGAGCCAAGGGGTGAAGAAATTTGAAGATCAGAGAAAATGTAACTTATTTTGTCTTCTGGAAAATATACAAGTAGCTTCTGAGGAGCAGTACTAAATTAAACAAATATGGTGTTTTGGCAAAATAAGAAAATTGTATAGATCTTCATTGTGTTCAAAAGTTTACACCCCTGGCTCTTATTGCATCGTGTTTCTTTCTGAAGTGTCAGTGAACCTTCTGTAATAGTTGTATATGAGTCCCTCAGTGTGAAAAGATGGATCTCAAAATCATACAGTCATTTTTGGAAAAGGTTCAAATACACAAAATGGTGAAAACCCAAAGAATTTGTGGGACCTAAAAATCATTTAAGAGTCATTTTTATAAAAAGGAACAAACAAAATCGTCACTTCCTGATAAACTGGCACTAAATATCAATAAGAAAATTAGGAAAAGCCACTGAATATAACAATTGTCATATATAATAAATTACTTGCGCCTCAGATGAAACGCAGTCATCTGCAGTCACAAATAAATGCAGTCACTGCTTTCAGAGGTGGATGCCTGCTGTTTGGGAATGCAGTCGTGTAAGACGTTTCCATTGTAGTTTATGCACGGTGTATGGTTTTTTTTATATATATATATATATCTATATCTGTCTTATATATTTGTTTCATTCTTTAATATTTTTGTTATTATTAATGTTCATTAGGGTGTTTTGTATTACATTTTCTGGTATTAATGTATTTTGCATTATTTTAGTGTCTTGAATTTTAGCCTGATGTGTTGTTCTTGTTTGTGTGACCCAGTGTGTGACATCTATATACAAATGTTGGCTGTTTTTTACACAAATAGACAGACACCAATGTAATACCGAAAGTTGTCTACAGTGAATTTCTGGCAACCACATCTGCCAGTTTTTTAATCATAAATTTAATAGGATATTTTTTAGTGTACTATAGATGTAGTCGTAAAAGCGTTTTTTCTTTCAGCCAGCTAGATTTTGGAAAAAGCAGAGGGAGGTGGAAGAGGGTGTTTGAAGAGGGCGCTGAAATAGAATTCATTAGTTCTAACGATTCGCCAGTGAAAGCGTTTCCTCCATTTCCCGCTTGCTTCTTTTCATCCAGATGGAACGTAAACAAACACAATCAGAGGCAAATGGGTGCAAATGCGATGTGGCAGAGGAATTGAGCTTAATTTATTAGCAGTGTTTACACGGCCCCTGTTTCCTTCACCCAGCTAACACAGCTGACTGAGTGTAAATGAAGGAAATCATCAGGTTCATGCAAAATGTAAATAATTAATCCTGACATAAATAGATGGTGCCATTATGACAAGCAGCTCTGAGCTGATTCAGCCTGGCTGCTTCAAATGGGAGTATTGTGCAGTTTGACAGTGAGAATTCAATTCGGAGCTCTCGTGTGGTGTATAATGTCGCTGGAGGAGCGAGACATCAATTGGCCTTGAAGGTGGCGGTAATGATGTTTTTCCTGTCAGAGCTTTGAAAGAATAAGAGGTCAGACCTGCTCGTGATTATTTTTCATGTAATGGTGCAGCCAAGAGCAGCAGATCCAACAAACAGTTTCAAAACAAATCATACTTCTTATCATTCTCACGCTTAAAATTCATGGAAAAGATTAGATTATAGTGTTTGTGCTTTGAGACATAATCTTGTTATTACAGAGGATGAAATGGCTTAGATTCGCAGGGTCAAGCTAAATGACTCCGCTGAGGGAAAGTGGTTATTGATGGCTCCGGCGTTTCCTCATCAATATTTGTTCCCGGCAGAGAGGCACTGTGTGAAATATTTATTTCAGTTCCGTTCCATCAGTGGCATTCCATTCTCATTCGCATTCCACTCCATCGTGTTCCATTAGAATTCTAGAGGGTTCCAGCCTTTCGCAGGGTCTTGATCAACTCTGTTTCCTTGGGAATCTTCGCTTTCTCTAGCAGGCTCCAGCTGAGAGAAGAGCTCTTCCAGCACATTCTGTGCAGCCGTCGTCTTGCAGAAAACCCAACGAGTGGTATTTCCTGCTCTCTTTCTTCCTCAGCCTAAGCCCTATTCACATGCTCTCTGCTTTTCATCAGAGAGGGAGATTGAGAGAGATTGGGAAGTCAGACCTTAGCTTTTTTTAAATGACTGAGAATACATTTCTAGTGAAGCTCTACAAATATTTGATACTGGTGGATTAATTGACACAAGATTAGTATTCATTTACAAAATAAAGTGTGGGATTTCTTGCTTTGCAGTGCAGTGCCTGTTTCACACTGCTTTCATGACTACAAGTAGCAGTAATTTCCTCTGTTGTAGGATAGTTCCCTCAAAAATTAAAATTATTATATGCCTTTCTTCTTTAAGACGAATACAATTAGTTATACTGAAAAATGTCCTGGCTCTTCCAAGCTTTATAATGGCAGTGAATGGGTGTTGAGATTTGGAAGCCATTTGGAAAGTGCATCCATCAATCATAAAAAATTGGTTACGCGGCTTCAGGGTGTTAATAAAGGCCTTCTGAAGTGAAGCATCATATCGAAATGCTTCAACAGTACTTCTAATTCATGACTGGTGTTTTGTTTTACTCTCTCCTCTCCTTTTCACTTCCACCTTTGCCACTTCTCACCAGAGTTTACGCTATGCCTACATCCTATATCATATGCTGGAAAGCCACTCTCTCGTGAATGGGTGTACAACAGTTAGTGAAAGCTAGAGATTTCGGTTTATAACATTTTAAATGTAAATATTTTTCTTACACGAATGCATCGTTTTGCTTCAGAGGGCCTTAATTAACCCCCTGGAGCACTTTTTATGATGAATGGATGCACTTTTTTTGGGCTTCAAAATCTTAACACCCATTCACTGCCTTTTTAAAGCTTGAAAAAGCCAGGACATTTTTAATACAACTCCAAGTGTATTTGTCTGAAATAAGAAAGTCATATACACTTAGGACAGCTTAAGGGTTAGTAAATCATGGGGTAATTTTCATTTTTGATTGAACTATCCCTTTAAAGATATAGTTAAAATGATCCAACCACAATTATGTCATTACTTACTCAAACCTGTATGACTTTTGTTCTTCTGTGGAACAAAGATATTTTGAAGAATGTTTTTGTTTATACAATAAAACCAACGCTGGACCTCACTGACTTTTACATTACCATACTAAAACACACAAATATTGGAAAATAGTCCATTTTTAATTAGCGATCCACCAACATTTTGGCAATCTGAAATATTTAGAATATACAGAACACGACACGAATGAAAGTCAGTAGGGTTGTTTTGGACAGCCCACTAGGTTTCGGAAGAAAAGGGTTCATTTTTGCTTTGGACAGCCCACTAGGTTTCAGAAGAAAACAAATAAATACAAAGTGTTGGAAAGATGATTTAAAGAGCATCATTGTAAAGAAAATAGATTTCGGTTTCTAAAGTTTTAAATATGGATATTTTTCTTACACAAATGTATAGTTTTGCTTCAGAAGGCTTTTATTAACCCCCTGGAGCCACATGGAGCACATTTTATGATAAATGAATATATTTATAGCAATGTCAGATCTGCAGCAACTTCAGCAGTGGCAGCTTTTAAAGTAACAGCCAAAGTATCCTAAGAAGCCAAAATATCCTAATAATCTGCTGCTGTGATGTCTGTTAATCAAATAACAAAATTAAAAAGAAGAAATTTACAACTTCTGTAGTTTTTAGCTTTATATTTATGTCATTTAGAATTTTATTTAATTTGGTGATTGTTCGCTTTAGGCTATAATTTTTTGATGAAGGGCACAGGTTATAATGGATTTTTGTGAAGATTGTTTCAAGTTATAAGTTACTTTTTAAAGTCTAATAAATGTGATAAAAAAAGTGATAGCTCTCAATTATACTGTAATGTTAAATGGTTATATTCAATGGTGAAATATTAAGAAAAAAATCATAGAGACATCATTTGGAATCAGTGATACTTGCCTTCAGTCATAAAAAAGATGGCATTAAACATACTAAAAATATATATTCTTTATGATGTTTCTACATTAATTTAAAGCATAAATGTGAAATTATTGCAATATGAAAGTATAATTAAAAACGTTAATGTCAGGTAGGATAAATCGTGATTAATTATTATTATTATTTTTTTTTAATCGATTGACACCACTATTTTTAATAAAACTCAAGATTGCATTTGTCAAGCCATAAACACCTAGGATGGCTTGAGGATGAGTAAATCATGGAGTAATTTTCATTTATCTCATTTTACTATCCCTTTAAGGTACTAATATGTACCAATAATATGTACTTTTTGGGTTTAGACATGCAAACTTTTGATTTCTATCTCAGATATTAACCACTAAGCCACCCACATTTTTAATTAAAAAAACACTTGATCATTACATTGACCATGCAAATAGTGATATAGTCGTGCTAGGATTTTGAAAAGCTGGTTTTTACGGGTTTTTTTTCCTCCTTGTATGTAATTTACTGTTGGGAAACACTGTTGCGATTTGGCAAAATGTTTAATTAGCTGAATTAGCATAATAACAGGTTTGATTGCACATGAAAACATCAGAAAAACAATGAAACTGAATTAATTAGCTTCATGAATACTGTGCCTATCATGTCCGGTTGGATGAGATTGTATTGATTCAGAGCTGGTACACTGATATTAGCATGACTGCTACTTTACAAAGGGCGACATGCTTGGTTTGTAGTGAACTGAATATACTAATAAAAATAATCACTATTGGTATGCAAGAAAGCAGCTCTACTGCTTTGGATGGAAATTAAAATCACACAACCCAGTATTTGTCATAAAACAATAGGCAGATTGGCTATAAAATCAACTGCACTTGTGTAAATGCTAAAATCATATCACATCCCCATGTAAATACAATTACTCACTGTGAATGTACACTACGTAGCTGAGATATGTAGTCTGTAGTGTTCATTATCTTTATTGCCTTAATATTTACTCTTAAAGTACTGTGTTATTGGTTTCATTGCTTGCAATCTAGACTTCTTATAAGACCACCATGAGAGTATCAATTTTTCCGCTTGACTCTTACATTGCTGACCGTAATAACATGCAGGATCACACACACTCATATAGGTATAATTGTAATCTCCTAATATCATTCACAGTCACGCAATCTTATCCACCATGAGGAATATGATACTGATTTTAAACTAATCAAAGATGTGCTTTGTGTTTTGTGATAAATCTATAATGACAGATAAAGTTTTTGATCTTCTCTGCTAATTGAATGTTACTCCTTGGTTATTGTTGCCATCAATGCAAAAGTGAAAAAAGATAGTTGACTGTGCTGGTAAAACTTCTCAGCTATAATTAGAGTAACTGAATGCTTGCTTAAATCACAAGAGACTTACATTTCTTCTGATCTTTTATTACAGAGAAACATTTTTGCTTCACTTAGAGCCATTGCGTCTGTGTTTACAGTGCTAGGGAAACTGGCAGTGTGGTTTTACTCTCAAATGAAAGAGATTTTTTTTTTTCTGCTTCCCTACCAAATCATTTAAAGACCTTGCTTCTTGATCTTGGTTTATCTTTACCATATACCAAACTTGGCCGAATTGAAAGCTTAGTGATTGGCTTGAATGCTTGATTTCATGTTTGATTCTTTGTGGGGACTCTCTTATGCAATTATGCACATACTCTAAAACAGCAGAGATTATTGTCACTCTGATAGTTGAGGTCAAAAGTTTACATGTACCTTACAGAATTTGCAAAATGGTAATTGGCTAATAATGCAATTGAAGAAACAGGTTCTTAGTTTTTCAAGTTTGGAGACACAAAGAATAGTTTTAATTAAACTCAAAGATTTGAATTACTTTTTTTTTTTTTTAGAATGCGGGGGAAATCAAATGTCTCTTATCTTTACTATTTCTGTATCAAAGTCTCCTTCATCCTTTTGTATTTCTATGATTTACAACATATTTATCCTCACATTTATAATTAGCAATTGAAATGCATACTCTGAGAATTTCTTTCTCTAGACTTGTGTGTTGTGATGTAGAGGTGCTTTGCTTGGGTGAATTGGGCCTAGTTACATGGTGAATTTGTAAGACCATAGAGACTGAACTAATCTGGGTTAGTAAGATTCTCATTTAGGAGTGAAGAATGATGGAATGAGCATTTGGGGACTATGAAGGACAAATATAATAGATCACACACTTTTAATTTCTGTTTTCTCTATATATTTCTATTTTATTTACAGAAGTGCTATCTTTTTCTCTTTTTTTTTGTCATAATTGTATTTTATACTACATAGATTATTTATAACTAAATCCACTGAGTGTTCATCCCAAGTGTCTGAATCTCAGCTGGGTGAATCTGCGCCTTAGGACCCACTGATAGTTCTTAGTGAATGCAACCTTTTCATATCTAACATGGAATTAGTGTTAATTCTCTAATGGTTGTCTTTGTTTGTTTTAAAGACATAAACTAATGGCCACCTTGTCAGTGGATTTTTCCAAATGGGATGCACGTTGGAGGCGTCAGCTAATATTCGCCTGTCTGTTCTAATTCCCCGCCCTGCTTTCTATTAGCCTGCAGACGGGGTGCAGCGTGCAAATTACTCATCGGAAATGATTAATTCTGCACAAGATTAATAGCTCTGGCTCTATTTCACCCAAAGCTAATTTAGCAGCCAGGGAGGAGATTGGCTTTATTGCTAAACGAGGCTATTTTCTTTCTTCTCTTGTTTCTTAGCGACAGGTTTAGAGAAATCACGCAAATTGGCTAAAGAAAAGGAAAGATTTTGGCTGCTTTGGCACAACCGTTTGTCATAAACCGTGCATTTTGCTGCTTGAAATCATTCCTACGCTCAGATGCCAGTCCTGCATGATAATTTGATACAAGTGCTTTATAGCTAGTGTTGGTGAGGCACTTTCAGTGGAATAGTGCAAATTTTATAGAGAAATCTGAAGCTGAAAAAAAAACACTTATATTTGTGTGTTAAAACATGCATATAGTGTTGAGGTCAAATCATACAAAATACATGTTATTTTTTAATTAGTACTGACTTAATACGATACATGTAGTCTACAAGATATTCATTCAAGTCCCACAAATTCTTTGGTTTTTCAGCATTTTTGTATATTTGAACGCTTTCCAACAATGACTGTATGCTTTTGAGATCCATCTTTTCACACTGAGGACAACTTAGGGACTCATGTGCAACTATTATAGAAGGTTTAAATGCTAATTAATGCTTCAGAAGGAAAACCGATGCATTAAGAGCTGGGGGTGAAAACTTTTGAACAGATATGAGATGTGAACATTTTACTTATTTTGCTTAAATATCATATATATATATATATATATATATATATATATATATTTTTTTTTTTTTTTAATTTATTTTTTTTAATTTAGTACTGCCCCTCAGAAGATACTTACATGTTTCCCAGAAGACAAAATAAGTTACATTTATCCTGGTATTTAAATTCCAAAAGTTTTCACCCTTGGCTCTTAATGCATTGTGTTTCCTTTTGCAACATCGCTGAGCATTTGAACCTTCTGTAATCGTTGCATATGAGATCATCAGTTGTTCTCAGTGTGAAAAGAAGGATCTTAAAATCATACAGTCATTGTTGGAAAGTATTCATATACACAGACAGGCTTAAAAACCAAAGAATTTGTGGGAACAGGGTTTTTATAAATTCTACTATTATTAACATACTATTATTAGCATATATCATATAACATATTTTGTATGATCCTTCTTATTTTGGTAAAATGTACATTTTGCAGATTATGCAAGATGTATGTAAACTTTTGACTTAAACCTTAATTTAACAACTACGACATTGTATATAATTAATTTTTTTTATACCAAAATCATAGCAAACATAGTATTATGCATGTTTTGTAATGAAACAGACTTTAAATACATGAAATACACTTTCATTGAAACTGTCACTCTTTGTTGGATTTTAGCTTTTTTTTCCCCCTCTACTATGAAGCTAGAATTTAATTTTTGTGGTAATTTTTGCTGTCAATAGTACTTAACCCAAAATATTCCTTGAACAGTTTATCTTTGCCAGAATAGTGTCTTCTATTTGAGTGAACAAACTGAAAAAAGTGTTTCACAGCTCTACAGCTTTGGATAAAATTATCTGTCAAGTGCTTAAATAAAAATATGTAAATTCTTATTCCTGAAGGCCTTCTCTTGCACTGTACACTCTCTACTTTTGTAGACAACCAGATTCATCCTTTCTCTGTTCCCGTCCTTCATGGCAGACACCATATTGATCCCTGCCGCCCTGTAATAGCTCTAATTGAAGGCCGTCACGCTCTGCGTGTGATATATATCCGTCCATCTGACCATTAAAAGGCGTTTTAGCTGCTGTCATGGACGCTGGGATGATCTGTGATTCGGTATTGATGAAACAGCGCACCCTTTAGCCGTAGCGCTGTGTTCAGACCATGACCTCCCGATGGTCACAGACGTCTGGCCGTGTGATTTGGGAAGGTGGCTTTTAGAGCAGTTAGTTACAGCAGTTTGCTCCATGCTGTTTTTTCGGTGTGTATGATGGGGTCAGAGCTTGTCTTTTCAGCGCTGTCAGGAAGACTGATCTTTGTCACGCTACTCTGGGAGATTGTGTTCTCTTGATGTTGCCTAGTTGTTGTTTAGAAAAGCTCCCTGGGGAATATATGAACCTGGTCCCTGCACACCAATTCAGGCTTTGTGTGTGTGCGACTCTTCTCTCCTCATACCTTCATAAAGGTTTCTTGCATTGAACCTGGTTTGCTTTGTATTATTTGACTCACTGTGGCATTATAATTGAGTTCTGCTGCATTATAATTAGGGCTGTCAAATGAGTAAAATATTTAATTCTCATAATTGTTTTTGTAGTTAACTTGGTAACACATTCACTTCCTCTTGAAAGGGATAATTCACCTGAAAATTTAAATTCTGTCATCATTTACCAACCCTCATGTCAAAATTATTTTTCTACAGAATACAAAAGGATATAATTTAATGAATATTCTGTTAGTTAAATTCAGTACAATGGCAATACATCACATTTGGCTTGGAAAATGAGCAACACTTGAAAAGTGAGCTGTGCACCGCATATATTTTTAAATGACACTCCTTTGGATGTTAAAGTGAATTTAGAAGAACATGAAGAAGAGTACATGATGACAGAATTTTGAGCTGAACTTTCCTAAATTTTCTGCATTTAAAATTAGGCTGCAGTGCTATGATGCACTTCTCATTAATGTTTGTACCAATGACAGCATTTGCTTGTGAGTGGCATTTCATTTGTCTTTACGGCAATAAAATCTTTAATCTTGGCAGCCTAATAATTAAAATGCAACAGCAATGAGCAAAATGCAACTTCTAAAATATATTCTATCTAACGATATCACCACTTAAAAGGATGGTTCACACAAAAATGAAAATTCTGTAATTCATTACTCACCCTCATGTTATTCCAAACCTGTAAGACCTTTGTTCATCTTCAGAACACATATTAAGGTATTTTTTATGAAATTCGAGAGCTTTCTGACCAACATGGACTCATTGGAAATATGAAAAAATGTTATTCACAACTGATTAACACACATAACTAAGATGTGATACAGAGTAAATACGAAAGCTCAGATGTGCGTGTGAGTTTAGTATCAGTTTAGCTTTGGTCACATAATATTTGCCTTTGCATTTCAAACAATCAATTGAAGCAAAAGTTTTACTATATTAATTTTACTATCAATAATATGAGGGAATGTTTTTCCCGTGCCGCCAACGGCTAATAACGGCGGCAGCCATAAGCGAGACAGAAATGTATATTTAATGCTTTTTCTTTGGCTGAGTCTGAAATCTGAAAATAATCGGAGAGAAGAAGATTAATAACGTGATTTTGAATACTTTAACTGTAAGAATAACACTTTACAGCAAAGCAACTTTGGTTAAAATTCTTTAGGTAAGCTGACCTAACAGTATTACAGCACTTATTAATCTGTCAATAATTAGTTCTAAATGATAAATGAACTAATACATGTTTAGTTTGTTAACAATACTTACTAAATTGTTTTCAATTTACTTATCTTTTGAGCCTGATTATTTGTAAACTATGGTATCGATTTTGTATCGTTACCGAGGTATTACATTCTGGTATCGTACCGAAGCCAAAATTATGATATCGAGCCATCCCTAGTGCCTCTCTATACATTTCTGCAAGACTGAAAAAAACATACCTATATATACAAATCACTGCAGTTTCTAGTGTAAATAAACACTATAGGCAGTAAAAGTCTGACAACTTTCATTCCTTTTCACACAAAGTATGATTTACAGGTACAGAGTTTTGATTGATAAAGCCCAATTTTCACACAATTACTTGCAGAATAATATTATTATGACTTAAGAACAATTTTAACATCCTGCAGGATTTTTAAAACTGATACTTTTGAACGTTGTCATCACATATACAGCTTCATATGATTGAGTTTTCTAATTCAGTAGGTTTGCTCAGTAGCTCACGCTATATGGTGTAGCCCCGTGAAACTACGGTTCGACAAAACACCTCAGTTAAAACAGCTGCATCAACAAATGTTTTTATATCTCTTTTGCATTTGTTAACTTTCGAGTGGGTTTAGGGTATTTTCCAACATGATAGAGCATTGACCTTTAGCGACACTCCCCGGATATTTGAATTCTGAACAGCCGCAAAACATACCTCCAAGAAGCATAATAAAAGTGCAGCAATACTTGCTTGTACCAACATAATAAAGCTTTATTATGATAGGTAGTATAGGTACATAATTACATTGTTGCAGAAATGTGTATAGAGGCACGTATTTTCGTGAGCCTGGGTTGTTTCTGACCCTGCATAGAAAGATTCTTAAAATAGTCTATAAATCTTTTTTACAGACAGGTGAATCCACATGTGTTGTTTCTTAACCTACAAGCATGAGGATTGTTTAAAACATGACAGAACTGCTGCTAAATACTTGAGTTTTTGTGTATGCACAAAGATCTTACTGTCATGTCTGCCCTTTTCAAAATGGCACCCAAACATGTCAGATGAAAGGTCAGCGATCTCAGAATAGCACTGAAGACATCGCAAACATTTGACTTTCATATTAGCGTTATTAGATAGGAGTAATGTCCATCTTGAAGTATTTATTTCCCATGGTTTCTATTTATTTAATGTTTTAATATCTGTGATATGCAGGGATGCTTAAAGAAGAGCCTTTCTGACATGGAGTCTGATCTCATTTGTTGGGAGATGAAACCCCCAGTGCCACGTCTCACCTCAGGTCTCCATTTGCCTCACCTCCCTCCATGGGTAGTTAAAACAGTAAGCATGTCGCTGCAGCACAGACACAGCAGGTCAAGTGCACCCCGCAAGCAGACCACCGTTAGCTTCACTCTCTGAGCAGATGTGGACGGTTGTAAATCACACTAAATGGCACTCAACAGCAGAGCGTTTTCAAAAACATCTTTGTTACCCTCAATAATTTATCGACAAAGGCTCAGCGCTTACATTTGGTTCTGGGTGGAAATATAATCGCAGGCCTGTGGAAAATTCACTCTGCACATTTAGCCTCTGAGACAATAGCACACTGCTTTTTTGTTTTAAAGGTATTGTAATAATGCACCTCAGCATAATTTGTTTTTTTAATGCTAATATTTTATTTGTACATAATAGCCTATCATCGGTGTGAAATAACACTGTTTGCACAGTGATGTGTTATTTGCATAATGATATTGTGCTTGTATGCTGTCGTATTACTATATAACTATACAACAAAGGAATTGTGGATGATTTATTGTTTGTGTTTTAAAGCTTTGTTTATATTCCATGAAATACTTTTACATTAGAGTTAGCTTAAATGCTCAGCTGTGGCAACATGCTCCTGTTTTATTAATTAGTTAATTGATTTATTTATTGAGACACAGAAACACCAAATGTGGGAAATGTGGGACTTTTTATTTATATCTTGATTTTAAAACAAAATTTAGAGAGGAGTAAATTTGCTTAGAATTTGGTGTCTTCTCTATTGTCCTTACAGTGGAGGGCGCTGTTACTCTGTAGGATCACAAGGAACCATGTTTCCTCTTTTCACTTTGTCCTTTGCATTTGTTTGACCCCTGTACACCATCAAGGCTGAAAGGATGGATGTGTATCTGTTTTGAAAAATGAAAAATGTTCATTTTAGATGTCTTGGTCATTAGAATGGGTTTAGTAGTTTTTTTTTCCCCAAAAAAGGTACAAAAACTGTCGAACTTATAGTAGACCTTAATGGTGGGCAGCAGGTGGAAAGTCCAAATTACAGTCTCAGTGCATCTTCAAGGGCTCTACACAATCCCAGATGAGGAATAATGTTATCTAATGAAACAAAAACATACAATTAAAAAATAACATGCATTTTGTATGATTCCTCTTATTTTGGTAAATGTCTTTTATGTGGAATATCTTATTCAGGTCAGTACTAATAAAAAAATAACATATTTTGTATGTCAACTTTTGACCTCAACTGTATATATTAGTAACTAAGGTGTACGTATTAGTTTGTAAATTGTACATGTTAGTACCTTTGAAAGGGTACTGCCCAGTGACAGTTGTTGTACCTTTTTAGTGAGTGTACAGTTAAATTTTTCACTTAGATGCCCTTCATCAGTATCTGTTTCCCGTTGCCATTTAATGTTAATATTCTTGAAATAGGGTCTTAAACTACTTCAACTAATTGTGTACAGAAATAAATGTTGCATTTGAATAATGCTTCAAACAAGAAAACAACTATGCGTAAAAAAAAAAAAACACTTATGTCAGGTCTTAGACTGAAATTAAATACATTTTTCTTTAACACATTGGCAGATAGTTTTCTTCATTTCTCATTTTAAAGGAAAATTTCTTTTTACAATACATTTATCTAGTTGGTAGCCACATTTATTAAGTCACTTGGATTGCATTTTTCAGTTCCTGATTCCCTGGGATTTGAACCCATGCCCTTGGGATAGCATTATGCTCTACCGTTTGAGCTGGAGGAAGGCTATTTCATGATTTTTCATCAATGCGGAAAGAAAAATAAACTGAACGTAAGACATTCTGTGGAAAAGTCTTATTTTCTTACACTATTTAGCTTCTCGGGTAAATTTATTTTGCTTTAAGAATGACAAAAAATGATTTAATAAAATGTGTATCACTTCCTTGCTGATCGCTGATCCATTGATTTTGTTTCTTTTCATGCTCTTTTGGGCCTCAGTGCATTCAGTATCTCAGTAAAATTGATCCAGGAAGGCTGTATTTTTGCTAACTCATTCTAGAGGAGCAGATTGTAAAAGAAGCAGTGTAACAGCAGTTCTCTAGGGAATGGAGTACGGTTATCAGTCTGATTAACAGTGAACTTGCAGCTGGAGGATGTTTCTAAAGGATGCAGACAGCTGTTCAACCTTCCCCTGAGAGGGGAAGTGATGGAGTTCGGCCTCACTGAGAAAAAAAGAAACCTTGCATGATTAAACCGAATATTACATTTATTTAAAGTTTGATAAAGTCTTATTAATCTTTAATGCTCTTACATCATCTATTCAGTGATAATTAGCACCCTTTCTCAAGCTGAAGGCGCACTGACTCGCGTACATTAGCTCTGTGCTGCTTCTGCTGAATGAAGGATGTTTGATTGACACGCTCCTCGACTGCTTTGTTTCTGCTGTCAATTCAAGAAGAAGTGAATGTGTGTACAGATGCTGTCTGTCAAAAACCATGTATTTTGGAGGCTAAATAAGCTGTTAGAGAAACGCTTCAACCGAAAGGCGAAAATTCTGATAACATTTACTCAACCCTCCTTTCATTTCAAACCTTTCTTGGAGCACAAAAGGAGATGTTCTGGCTGCTGTGTTCAGTGTAATTACAATTAATTGGCACTGGACCTTTCAAGTTTGAGAAAAAGACGCACAAAAGTGGTCCGTGCACAAATTTCCAAGTCATCTAAAGCAATTGGTTACCTTTGGTCGAAAAATAATGATTTAGTGATTTAATTTTCATTTTTGCATCAACTTTCAACTTTAACATCTTTAACATCAAGTTTTTTTAAAGCCATTCAATACTGTTAAAAGTTAACAATTAATAAACCTCTATTTGTATTTAGCAAGAATGGGTTACAATGATAAAAAAAGTAACAATTAGAACATTTATACAATAGTTCTTTCTGGTCCTTGAATCTGAATCAACCATTTGCATCACTCCTGATGAGCTATTATTCACAGCAAGTGTCATGGCGGACGCCCAAATCCACTATAATTTTGTAAATAATACTGTTTTTGTGTCACGGAATGTAGTTTAAGGAGCTTTTTTAGGCGAGAATGTACATTTTTAGATTTCAGATATGCTGTTTTAATGATGATAATGTCTGTTTGCTTCAACATTTTCGAAGATGTGAGCTCAGGGTATCGGTGGCCGTTCAGTGCTCATGAACCCACTGAGAACAGCCTTACCTCGGCCAGATCTTCTGGAATTTACAGCTGGCTCTGATGTCTCTATAGTGGTTAAACATGAGATATAAAAATCTAATGATATTTGGTCTCATTAATTTATTATTTGTTCCAGAGCACATAGTCTCGGCTGAGGGCAAAATCTCATCATGTTAGATTTGATGTAACTTTAATGCTATATATCAGAGCGCTGCCTTTGTGCTTTTGACTGAATTACCTAGTAACTTTTATGGTGGTTGTTGTTGTTTATTACTTATTATTATTTAATAAATAATATTTTATATAAATAATAATAGTATTTAATAATAATATTTAGTATTGGGAAACAGTGTGTATGTTTGTGATGGTGATTAGTTACGCTAATTGTTCCGCCATTAGGTGGCGACAAGAGACTGTTTTTATGAGTGAGTCAGCAGTAAAGACCTTTATATTGAAAGAGACTGAAACAAGGAAGTTATGATTAATTTTAACAACACATTGTAAGATGCAGCCAACAAATGCACTTAGCAGCACCGTCATCGGAATACACATGAAAGGCAAGTACGACAAAGATATCGCATTCCTAAGGAGACGTTCAAACAGATGTTTTATTGTGAATATGAGATTGATCTGAAGAATAATGAATGTGGTATCAAATGCAGGTAATCACACTCGCTCAGTCCATCTCTCTCTCTCTCTCTCTCTCTCTTTCTCTCTCTCATGTAATACTCTATGTAATACTGAGCTTTTGATAGTAATAGTAATACAATAAGCTTTCAATGAAGCAACTTAATGTTCCTTGTTACTAAAGTGACATTTTCCAATTAGTAACGGAGGCTTGAGCTTAGCTGTTAAACTGTTAACTTAAGATTTGAGTCTGTGGTGAAAGGTAGTTTGCACCAAAAGTTGTTTTTTAAAGACACTCTGTTGTTTCTTATGTATTTACACACTCGCGCCGTTGAACTGTTGTATAAATGCAATATCACACTCGCAGATGTGCAATATGGTGATATATCGACACGCTGATTATCTATGGCATATATAGCCATATCGCCCTGAGATATTTAAACAGTAGAGTATTTAGAAAGTTGGGTTCACTATTCCAATGATTTTGTCTTGAACTTTCCCCTGATTTGTGCTCCATTCATTAAGTCTGAGGTTTGATAAAAATGATATTCCATAATACAGTCACATACAACTTGCACATCTGGCATTGGTGCGGTCTGAAAGAAAAGAGCTTGTAAGTGAAGGTGTGAACAAAAATGTTAAGTGCTACTTCTGTAGTTTTCCGCACCTTTTCCTCCTCTTTTCCTGTCTTTTCTCTCGGCAGTCTCTTCTGCTTGTGTCTGTGCCTCTCAGCAGCCCTCCATCCATCCCCTTGGGTCTCCTTACATTCCTGTAGTGATAAGTCACTCCTGGCTCTTATTTCCCACTGCTACCCCTGTAGAAAACACACTCCAGACAAACACACATGGACATGGTTATGTGTACCAGAGGCCATGTAATTCGACCAGCTTCCTTTTGATTTCAACCTCCCCCTTTCCTTGGATCAAACATGCGTCGTTTGAGTCGTTGTTGGTTCAATCAAGGTTCAGTACCAGTCTGTTTGGCTTGAGGTCCTCACCCTGGTAGAAATGTCCTCAAGGTATTATTTGCAGGCATTTGTACTGCTGAAAGAAGAGATCACAGGTATGCAAGACCACCTACTTCCACAATTCAATACGACAAAAAAAGACCTTGATTCTGTGTGGGCAGATAGAAAGGTTATTCTGAATGGAGGGCATGTTTTGTTAAAGCAAAATTGTGTCTTGCTTAAAGGAAAAGATTTTAAGCCTGTAAAATCAAGCTTGTAGTCACTGATTATGGAAGGTAAATGTTTACTTCATGTGGTTTCACTTAGGGATGCACCGAAATGAAAATTCTTGGCCGAAGCCGAAAACCGAAAAAGAGGAAACCAAGGCCGAAAACCGAAAACCGAAACACCGAAAGAAATTATGCCAATTATTAGTAACATTGCATTTATGGCCATGACTGTGTACTAACTTTACTAAAATCAAGGCATTGCAATTGCATAAATTAATATTAAAGTTTCAAAGAATAAATCAATTACAAATTATGCAAATATTTATTTAGCACATTGCAACAATGCACAGTATAAAATAAAATTCAAACTAAAATGTTTAACTTGACCCCACTCATGTGTACATTAAATAATAATGTACTGGCCGACTTTAATTATCCATGTACTAAATTCCTTATTCGTTTTGTACACGTAGTCTTGTTTATGGGCATGTGACTTGCGTGTACAGAGCGCTGACATTCGCTGTTTATTTTCGGTTTCTCTGCTATCCGCTATCTTCAGTGAGTAGTAGGCAAAATGTGCGTGCATGAATGTAAATCAATTTATGTTTTGTCTTTACCCGTCATATTGCGATAATGTTACCGCTGCATGTCTGATTGTTGTCATTAGTCTATACTGTAGTTCAGTTCATATAGAATGTGGAGAAGCGATGCGCGTGAATAAGGAGCTAAGAACCGCGGAAGCGTCGCGTTTTTAAGGTGGAACGGATAGCGTCAATAAGAAGCTGGATTCAGCCTTCTCACATACGTTTAGCGCCATTTCATCTCATCATATGTGAATGTTTACTATATGGACGGATTCTGATCGTATTTGTTTGTTTCAGCCTAAACCACCTCGGTGGTCCTAATGACTGTGCAGTGCTGGATAATATAATGCTCATATTTCCTTAACGTTAGCTTTAAAAAGCAGCTACAGAAAACGAGCAAAGAACATTTGTCAGAGAACATCACTGGCTTTGTCTAGCGCGAGTTTATACACTTTTAAAAACCACTCGCGTTATAATCAGTAAAGCTATCTGCACTATATGATGAATAAATCTCTTACCCCTTATTTTCATTGTGCACGTTACGGCTCCGACGCCCCGCGGCAAGTTTCTGAAGCATCCTAGAAGCGGTTCTCTGCGCTGCTTTGCTAAACATAAGCGCCTAGTTTATTTTTGACGGATAATAATAATAATCGTCTTGCTATTGTCATAGGCATCAGCAACAGACGATATCTCTGACTATCGTCGATACACGATAACATCCTGTTTCGGCCGTATTGTTTCGGTGAGAAAAGTCTTTCGGCCGAAAACCGAAAATGCACTTTTAAGCCATTTTCGGCCGAAAATTTTCGGTGGCCGAATATTCGGTGCATCCCTAGTTTCACTTTGGGTCAGTGCTTTGAATAGAGAGATGTGTTTGAATACTAGTCGTGGCACGTTATTGCTGTTTTGTAATGCTGGTGAACTGTCTTGGACCAGCTACCTGCTGATAGAAATGATGTCATAGAGAGGACCCCTGCAGGCCCTCATGACTTTTTGTCAAGGCCAACAAATATTAGCTAATTTGATCTTTTTATGCCAAGGCAAGATTGTTTGATAATCAAAGGTTTATAAGGTAGAGTTTTAGTTTGGAGTCGGTAAGATTTTTAACACTTTCATTCAGCAGAGTTGTATTAAATTAACAGTAGATATTTTAATATTGTTATTCTATTTCCAAAAAAATGTTTTTCTTTTTATTAAGCCCCCTTTTTAAATTAAAGAATCCTGAAGAAAAATAAATAAATAAAAACGCAGCACAGTTTCTATGAAAATATTATGCAGCACAACTGTTTTCAATATTGATGATAATAATAATAATAATAATAATAATAAAAAGATGACATACTTTTTGAGCTCCAAATTTGAATTTTAGAATAATTTATGAAGGATCATTTGACTGGAATAATGACTGGTGAAAGGAATAAATTACTTGTTAAAATTAATTGAATTTTTTTTTTTAGAAAAAAATCAATTAATTTTAACAAGTAATTCATTCCTTTCACCAGTCATTATTCCAGTCAAATGATCCTATATATATATATATATATAATATATATATTTGGTTTATATTTGATCAAAGAAATGCAGCCTTAGTAAGCATAAGAAATTTCTTTCAAAAACTTAAAAAAAAAATCAATAAACTGCCCAAACTTTTTGAATTATAGTGTATTTAAAAATATATATTTTTTATTGTTTACATCCTCATAACATTAAATTTAATCAGGGCTGTGCGATATGGCCCAAAAAATATTATAATAAAAATTTTCATATCTGTCAGTATCGATAATTATCTTGATTAAATTTCAAACTTTTTTTTTTATGTTTAAAGCCAGATATTTGAAAGGGAAAGTTGTAAATTACTCTTTATGGTCAGAACATGACAAACATTTTGATTTCATGACACACTTCCAGTCATATTCCAGTCATATTTTCAGTAAGAAAAAAATATTTCTGTTCTAATGAGTAATATTGTTTCAAATCATGAATCATGTTTGTGTTGCCTGACTTTGAGGCATATCTTTTTGCAGTGCAGGCTGCAATATTACAATATTAATAATATTACAAATTTTTGCCTGTTAGAAATGCACATTTGACAGTAGCTTGAGTTGACAGTAGTAGTAGCCTAAGCTACTAAAACCCCATTTTTAAATGGTGGAATTTAAGTATTCTGGCTGTTTGAGTTTTAATAACATTAACCATTGGTCTTCCATAGCATGCATTTATATCATGATAGCCACAGTTAAAACCACACATATAGCACCTTAACACCATGGTAAAAATGTAACTAGCCTATATGGTTTCTAGGTATTTGTATTAAAAACGGTAGTCTAAAAACATTCAGTATAAATGCACAAATGCTATAGAGGGTTTGCACTTACCCAGTGCAGTGACCTAGATTCACAGCCATATTCGAGATTCTCGGATGTAAACAACAGCATAGATTACACGATTAATGTACTACTGAATACATTTTTCTGCTAATTTATGGTGTCTAAACCACAGAAAAAAATGTGTGGAAACTACTATAGATGGACTTAGTAAGCAGGAAAATGTGCAATATTTTGACAAACTAAAGTTAATAGGTGGTAAAGATATGTACAAGAAGTATTAATTAGTTTAGATATTAATCTCTTTATTCCTTCCCTTTCTAGCTTGTACTTGTCTGAAGCACCACTTGAAATCTGGTATTATAGCACTGCCTGTGTCTGTTTGTCTCCTTAAGAAGAATCGCTCTATGTTCTCCCAACTGTATGTCGCTTTGGACAAAAGCGTCTGCCAAATGCCTAAATGTAATGTAAAATGTAAAATATTAAACTAGATATTAGTTTAGTTACTAGATACCTGACCAGAAATAAGAACAAACACAAATGATGTCAAGATTCTTGCCCTGGAAATCTTGGCTCAGTTTGACCAACCACAAACGCCTTCTTTTCCTCTCTTCTCCTTGATTTGTTATAACTTTTGCCAGTCAGTAGCGCTTCAAATGTTTTTCCCAGTCCGACCGATTAGTACAGCCCAAAACACAACCATTTTCAGCAGCAATAATCAGCTAAATGTGCTGTCTGCTTCTGTGGATTTGTTTATGTTCTGTTCCACCTATGTGGCTGACTGATCTTGCGTCGTGAAAACAACACTCTTTAGCTTAATCACAAAAATACTGTAATTATATTCCATTACTCCTTTAATACATGTCTTCATTAATAATACAATTTAATTTGATGTGATTATCCCGCATTTCTGCCACAATACCATGGTGCGGTTAGTGTTACTACAGTAAGTGGTCACAAAACAAAATGTGATTGGTTGCTTTACCTGTCAGTCATATGGCCTCTTGGCGTTTGGGAACTCAACGCCCACCAGTTATACTTTTTTTTTACGGCAGATGGGTTTTCCTTCAAAATAAAAGCTCTACTGCAGTTTCCATCAAAATAAAAGTATAAAAATATCTCCTTCAAGTGTAGAAATTAATAAAGAAGCATTGTCATTTTTTCACCTGTTGTATAAAGCAAATATAATAAAGTTATGAAATATTCATTTTCAATTATTTAGCAGTGCAGTTGTTTTACAATATATGGCTATTACTGTTGTTGCTCTTGTTGTTATTGTTATTATATTCTAATTTGTTTGACTTCCTAAAACACCAGTGTGAATGTAATTTAGACTGAGACAGTATACCACAAATAAAAGAGGGTTGAGTCCCCTTTAAACTTCAGATACAATATAATTCACTTTTTTCGGAATTAAGTTTTCTAAGTTAAAAACATGGGTTGGCGCTCTTAATTTTTAACTTTCAAAGTGCAATGGATAGAATTTTAATTATTATTTTTTAACACTGCAATAAATACAGCATCGTATTTACGATATTATCGTATCGTGAGATTTTGATATCGTCCCATCACTAATAGCTACCAGCTTTAGCTGTTTTTCCCAGAGAGGAGAGGTGGCTGGTGCCTCAGGACCTTGTGCAACCACAACTCGCCCTTGATTGTCCTTGACCCTAATTCAGATCTGTAGGTTGCATAACTCTGAGTTCTATTTGGGACACTATTTGCTCTGACTTCAGATCACGTCTGCCATTAATTTGGGGGTAATGCTACTGAGGACCTAAAACTGTCACATTCTATCCATTTCCTTGGATTGATTCAACTGGTTAAAAAAAGCCTAGAGGTGAAAAACGATGAGTCTCTCCTGAGTACGGCTCATTTCAGCAAACCAATGAATTGTTCTCTATAATTATTTCCCTTCGCCCCATTAGCCAGTGTGCTGTAAAGGTGATAGTAAAAATGTAGGCTAAAACACATTTGTTTTGATCAACATGACCTCAGATAACAAAACGCGCCAGCGGGTGAATCACTGGTGCTGCTGTTATAACAGCGTCTCTGCGGCTCGACAGCAACAGCTGTGTTGATTTATTATTTTATTTAGAGCCTCACATGTTGTAATTTCCACAACAGTATAATTGCTTTTGTGTGCTCTTGATATGAATTGACAGTCTGCTCTGAATGAGTGGTGTTTAGCGTCTTTAAGTGGATTCTCTCCAGGTGTTAAAGTGCTTGTGACTGACTCATATTTTTTCGCTTGAAGCGACCGGTGCTGTGCAGTTTGCCTGAGCGCACTTCTGAGAACTTGTCAATCATGTTTTCTCGTCTGTATTTAAATCATAATGGTGGCGAGGGCCCTTTGGGTTTAGTTGAAAACTATGCACAAAATGTGACTAGTTACTTGCTTTAAACCATTTGCTGAGGTGCATAAGTGCTCTTTCTCTTTCTTTTTCATTCGTGCTGAAGTGGGCTGCCAGTATTTCATCTGCAGTATAATCCTCTACAATTTTAACATTGTGCCCTGGCAGTCTTTTGAGCCTAGCTATTAGATGTTCTTCTCAAGGTTCTTCTTAGTAACCAGTGGGGCTCCATTATAAAATATTCCTTCACTTTCCTCCTACTGTTAGGTTGCAACATGACTGAATTCAGCTTTACCAGTCTGCCCAAGGGGATTGTGGGGGGATTATGGTTGGTCTCTCTCCACTGGAGAGGGCCTGAGGCTGATGTTTCAGCTTGTTTACCAGTTGAATCTCTGTGAAGGAGCAAATGGTGGATTGTAAGCACTTTGTCCATTTACTAGTGTGTGTGTGTGTGTGTGTGTGTGTGTGTGTGTGGGGTAATGGGACGCATGTTACGCTTGATAGTGTTGTTGTGAAGTAAATCTGTATTGCAGGCCAGATTTTAATGCCACGCTTCAGATGAGATGAATTTTCATTTTTTAAAAATTCTATTCTAAAAATCTATTTCTTTGTTCAAAAATTTGTGGTCAGTATGATTTTTTTTGTGGTCAAGGCTGCTTTTATTTAATAAAAAATACAATAAAAACTGTACTATTGTGAAATAATATTACAATTAATTTTTCGGAAGCCTTTAAAATTCGTTTTTATATGATTTGATGCTATTGGATTTTCTTTCAATTATTTGTTGACGTTGTTGACAGTGGTTGTGCTAAAAAATATTTTTTGTGGAATGTGATGATGAACATGGTTCTCATCACGTGAACAGTTCACAGTGTTATTGTGTTTATGGATTTGTTGTATATGGAGTCTATGTCTAGCATTCAAATTGTGTTTTGTAGAAGAGTATAAAAATTAACAAGAGACATCAAGGTTTCTTTTTTTTTTTTGTTTAGTAAATGCGTTGTTTAACACATTATAATGAATTACCTTTTGAGTCCTGAGTTTGGGAGGGGAGCGTTTTGATGACGTCAATGATCTGAATTTCTCTGTTAATGAATGGTGATACCATTTATGGGCACTGGGGTTAATTTGAATGCTTTGAAATAGTAATTGTCTTATTCAAAATGTGTATTGCTTATGTCTGGTTAACTGATATATTTGCGGTCAAGAGTATTAGCTCAATGTGTGCATGTTAAATACTGATGTTTAACTAAACATGTATTCTCTGTCATGAGTGGAGTGACATCTGCTAATGGTATGATCCGCTAGTGTTTTGTGGAAGGGTTGAATATACCTGGGAGGGTGTCTGTGTGAGGAGGCTAGTCGGGCCACGGGCAGCCCAAGGCTCTTGTATGTGCAATCAAATGCTGGAATGTGGACGTGTGATGTAAGTCTGATCAGCATATGTGACGAGACGGCTGTCATAAATAAAATCTCTTGGAGTTTATTGATTTCTTTCGAAAGTATTCAACTCATTCATTCTTATTCCAGGCCCTATGGCAAAAATACACGATATAACTCTGTCTAGCTGTACAGCAAGCAGCCCACCGATCTCCGGTGGCAGAAGTTTTCACTTTTCAGGACTCTGGCCGCAGTGGTTGTAGCAGCATTCTGACATGGAAACATTACTTTGTTCAGGGTTCTTTCAATGGAAAGTTCAAAAAATGTTTACAAAATCAAAGTATTTTATGGAAGCCAGTTTCTGCCACTGAATATAAAAAATGAATAAAGGTAATTGTGACCTTTATATCTAACAATTCAGACTTCTTTTTCTTGCAATTGCGAGTTTACATCTTGCAATTCAGATTTTTTTCTCAGAAATGTGAGATATAAACTGGCAATTCAGACTTTTTTCCCTCAGAATTGTGTGATATAGGCTTGCAGTTGCGAGTTATAAAGTCAGAATTGAGAGAAAAAGTCAGAATTGCTGAATATAAACTTGAAATTCTGAGAAATAAAGTCAGAATTGTGAGAGAAAAACTGGCAATTTAAAAAAAATTCTCAGAATTGTGTGATATAGGCTTGCATTTGCGAGTTATAAAGTCAGAATTGCGAGAGAGAACTCAAAATTCCAAGAAATAAAGAATTGCAAGATATAAACAAAATTCTGAAAAATAAAGTCAGAATTGTGAGATATAAACAAAATTTAGAGTAGTAAAGTTAGAATTGTGAGTTGGCAGTTCTGACCTTTTTTTCTCAGAATTGTGGGATATAAACTCACAGTTGCGAGAAAGTCAGAAGTATGAGGAAAAAATTCTGAATTGCTGAATACAAACTTGAATTTCTGAGAAATAAAGACATAATTGCTAGATTTAAATTTTACATTTCAAGAAATAAAGTCAGAATTATGAGATATAAACTTGAAATTGTGAGAAATAAAGTCCAAATTGCGAGATATAAACTAAAAATTTCGAGAAATAAAATCAGAACTGCAAGATATAAACACAAAAATCCAAAAAATTAAGTCAGAATTGCAAGATATAAACACAAAATTTAGAGAAATAAAGAATTAAGAGATACACTCTTAAAAATAAAGGTGCTTAAAAGGTTCTTCAAGTGATGCCATAGAAGAACCATTCAATCAAAGGTTCTTTTAGGTTCATTAACCTTTTATGAAACAGAAAGGTTCTTCAGATATTTAAGGTTCCTTATGGAACCATTTAGACAAAAAAGGTTCTTCTATGGCAACGTGAAGCACCTTTATTTTTAAAAGTGTATACTCGAAATTGTGACTTTTTTTGTCAATTTATATCTTGCAGTTCTCATGTTATAACACGCAATTGCGAGTTTATAGCACAGTTCTGAAAAACAGTCTCAACTGCAAGATGTGAATTCGCAATTGTGAAGAAAAAAGTCAGAATTGTAAGATTAGTCACAATTATTATTTCTGTAATTATTATTAAGTAGTGGAAAAAAGGCTTCCATAGTATTTACTATTTAATGTTTCCTAGCTGAACAAAAGTATTAGTAAAAGATAATTTTATGATCATTAACTTTTGAATGCTTGTGTACATACACATATATTATAATAATTATGTAACTTATAAAAATTTGATTTGGCTTCAGTACAGTGACAATATAAAAGCTAATAATTGATTTTTGAAAACCAAAGTTTTTATTGCCATATTGTTTTTCTTTAGACGAAATGGGTTTTTATTCATACATATACTGTATAGCTGCCTATTTATAGCTGCCTAAGAATGGTTCACTTATATTTAACTTACATTTGATTCTAAGAGTCATTAAGCACCAATCAATCAAGCAGACATTTTAATGCAGGTAATAGATAATGAAGTATTTAACCACACCATCCACTTACCTGCTCCTCACAGACATAGTTTATGCCATTTGCATCACTGCTCCTCCTGTCATTCATGATGCAAAAGATATGCAGAATGCAGATATGACTTAGACTGAGCGAGACAGAAGACTTGGAGAGATATGCGTGTATGAAAATAAGTATTTTGCCCTCTGTTTGTGTTACTTTTATAAATATTTGCAGGTACACAGTTCTGCAACCCAGTTGGCATCCATATTTATTTCATCTCAGCCGGCTGGTCATGAGTGGCAGAGTGATGTTCCCATAGCAACCCTGCTGTTTGGTTAATGACTGTTCTGCTGTTAAATGGCATGGGAAGACTGACGGCAGGCGAGACGAGAAAGCAGGAGAGGCAAGAAAATATGATGCAGGAGAGGAGAGAAAATATGCTGTTGCATCTTTAGGATAACTTGATTATTTTGGTGGATTTGTTTACGAAATTCGTTTTGCATGCAAATGAAGGATGCCTTCCAGAAAAGACTAACAAATACTTTCTCCTATGCATCATATCTCATACAAACGAACGAAAAGTTCAAAGCTTTGAATCAAACAGTTCCAAATGGATAGGTTCAGTAACAGTCACACCATTATCTCTTACCTCTAAAAGCACTTTGATTGACATTGATCTGACTCCACCCACTGAGCTGAGGGCCTCTGCAGTGAGGGCTGCTGGGATAGAACAGATGGAGTGAATCAGATAACATTGTAGGTGGATTCTGGCTTCAATGCTAAAAAAATGAACGGCCAATACTACAGTTATGCATCCAGTGTAGGTATAATAGAAAACAGACCTACACACACCTTCATCGCTCATGTACTCTGTTTTATCATACAGTCTTATGAAATTTAGTGCTGGTGTATTTCATCTCTTTTCATTTAACATAATGGTACCTTATCAAAAAAGGCCTCTTCCATTGTATTTTAGACAGAACACAGTATTTTCCAGACAAAAAATGACACTGTTGTTTGATCTATGATTAGACTGATTAAATGCCTCGAATACTGGCCTTATTTGTCTTGAAGGTACAGTATGATGGAAACGTTTTGGATCACATTGTGGCTCATCCTTTAGTTTAATGCTTGTAAATTTATTCCACATTTTGCCCTCTCTTCATTTCTTAATATCACAGAGCGTAAAACGAAGTGCGTGTTTCAGAATTGAAGCTAGCCTCAGCATTCTAGGTCAAAGAAACCAGATTAACGTTAAAGCAGGTAAATCCAGGCCGTGACCAAGCTGGAGCCAATGAGAGACTGAGTTTTGTGAATAGCGGTGGACCCTGGGGGACAGATGCACTGAAGGGGAATCAGGAGGAGTAGCGAGAGATATTGAGCAGAGGAATGAGGCTTTAGATGGTTTCCAGGAACCCCTGAGCTCCCCAATCTCTGTCACACTCTCTGTTTTAGACACACATCCTCCAGGGGATGGACTAGGGCTTGGTGTCTCTGTCTAGCATTGTTTCTTTTACATAGGATCTCATCCTACGTTTTCAGTGTGCTTACCCTGGGTAAGCAGTGGTGTCAATCTCCTAAATGAACAAGTTTTTTTTTTATTTCTTTGATATTGTTGAATGTTTGGTTGAATTTGCACTTGCTTATCAACTAAACGGTTGTTTTTTGTCAAATAAAACTAGATGGCATTTTGACATGACATGGAATATTGGCTACATTTAAAGGAATATTTTGGGGTCAATACAAGTTATCCTCAATCAAATGCCTTTGAGGCATAATATTGATTTACCACAAAAATCAGTTTGAGGTGTCAACCTGGTCTCATGACAAAAACGTACCTGTGGGAACTTTTTTGCAAGATGTGAAATACGTACTGCCATGTACATTTTGCAACATATTCAATGTGAAATATTCACTGAGTGGTGCTAAAAGAATGTTTGTTTTTTTCCTGGAACAGATCAGTGTACATATGGTATGTTTTATGTGACATTGGTTTTGTACGCGTCACCACAGATCTGACTTGAAATGTCCATTGAGTGACACTATAACTCTAATACTCTGTGAGATTTTAAAATAAAATATACACTCTTAAAAATAAAGGTGCTTTAAAAGGTTCTTTACAGCGATGCCATAGTAGAACCATTTTTGGTTCCACAAAGAACCATTCAGTCAAAGATTCTTTAAAGAACCATCTCTTTCTTACCTTTTTATAATCTGAAGAACCTTCTGTTGCAACTTTTGTGAAACAGAAAGGTTCTTCAGATGTTAAAGGTTCTTTATGAAACCATTTAGACAAAAAAGGTTCTTCTATGCCATTGTGAAGCACCTTTATTTTTAAGAGTGTATCATCTGCACTACACCTAAATCTAACCGATAATATGAACAAAAGTCTGTGTTGTAAAAACTAAATTGCAAACATGCTGTTTTAGCTTGTTTTTTTATCTTTTCAGCTCTTTCATTTTGCGTCATGTTTTTCACAGGGTTTGTACCCAAGGATTCCACATCCAATTTCCACATCCAGTCCAATTTTGTTCTGTCCTGAAAGCGAAATATATAGAGCCGTAATCATAACTATCTACAAAACAATTGATTTCTATTGGAAACAGTAGTAATATGCACTTAGGGATACGTGTTTTGTGTCATGCGGAAAGGTTCCCACAGTTGTTTTCGTCATGAGATCAGATAGCTTTTTTCTTTAAAACTAAATGAAAATGGAAATTCTGTCATTTAAATGAATTCATTTAGTCATTCATTCTGTATGTCTGTCTGTTTGTTTTGTAGAGCTGTACAAGTTGGCCCAAGATTTTGTGATTTAATATGTCAGTTTGACTGTTATGGTAGTGTTGTAATATTTCACTGAAATATTATTTTTAATACCGCTGTAAATTTACGATTCTAATGTTTATGCTATCTTAATTTTTAAAAGTTTCATTCCTCAAAATATCATCTTTTTTGTTCTGAAAAGGAAAGACAATCAAGGTGGTGGTAAGTCTTTTTTTTTTTTTTTTCAATGTCAGGCATTTTTTTGGAGAGATTACAAGAAGCAGTTTACTGTTTATAACAGTATTTACTTTAAAGCTGTTTATGTTGTTGCACTGAGTTGTGCCAGAGTTGTACAATCAAATATAGCTTAGGTTAGCAATGTTAAAGGGATAGTTTACCCAAAAAATAATATTACCCAATGATTTACTCACCCTCAAGCCATCCTAGGTATATATGGCTTTCTTCTTTTAATGTGTTTGTGTAAGAAAAATATCTATATGTAAAACCGTGCTAGCTTCTGATATTTTTTTTTTTTTCACAAACGCATCGATTTGCTTCAGAAGGCCCCCAGAGCCATGTGGAGTATGTTTTATGATGGATGGATGCACTTTTTTGGACTTGAAAAAGCCTTCAGAAGGCCCCCAGAGCCATGTGTAGTATGTTTTATGATGGATGGATGCACTTTTTTGGACTTGAAAAAGCCTTCAGAAGGCCCCCAGAGCCATGTGTAGTATGTTTTATGATGGATGGATGCACTTTTTTGGACTTGGAAAAGCCTTCAGAAGGCCCCCAGAGCCATGTGGAGTATGTTTTATGATGGATGGATGCACTTTTTTGGACTTGGAAAAGCTTGGTAGAGTCAGTACTTTTTTTTTTTGTTTTTGTTTTTGTTTTTTTTTTAATGTAACTCTAAGATTTCATTCGTCTGAAAGAAGAAAGTCATATACACCTTGGATGACTTAAGGGTGAGTAAATCATGTGGTAATTTCCATTTTTGGGTGAACTGTTCTTTTAACAAATGATATTGAATTCAGAATATTCCTTTTAAAGGATATTTTTGTCAAAAGGCAAAAACTATTATTAAAAAAAGTAATAACTGGTAGGAAGTGATGGAAGAGAGAATCTCCCTATGCTGCATCATTAAGTTGCCTGTGTTCATCCCCAGTGACTGTGCAGAATCCTGGGGGGGTCTGTGTGGCCCTGTACATGTTAATGAATGATGCTGCTGTTACTCACATCCCCTCTGGTCCTCCTCACGCACTTCTCTCTGCAAAAGAGGCCAGTATTTGGTGGTCTGTGTGGTAGTAAATCAACCCTAGCTGTTCCATTAACTGGATTTGTGGGTGGTCTAATACCCATGAGTAATATCTTAAACAAAGCTTTTTAGCCTTGTAGCTCATTTTGGGAATGTGTGTATTTGTGTGTCTGGTAAGAGTGCCATGGGTAATGACTATATTTGAACCAGTGAATGGTGCTTTCAATCAGAGCTTGCACTTTGAGCTCAGACTCATATCCTAAAGCTGGTTTGCAAAAATAGGCTATTGGATGAAACACAGGTCATTGGGTTTGTACACCGGGCAGTGGCTGTAACAGGCACAGTATTGAAAAACCTTCCTTTCGTGTTGCCTAGCAACCTTGCCCAAAAAGTTGCCCCGTGTATCATCACCTTAAGACACGGAGCTACATGTTTTCTTCTCTTGCAATTCGGGTTTGCGATTCTCCCGCCTGTTGCTTTGGATTATTGTGTGGTTTTAGTGAGTTTAGGCATCTCTTCACGTTACTTCATTGTTTCAGCATTACTGAATTTTTTTGTCTGACAGGCATATTACCTCATATTGCATCAGCGCAGTTTGTGATGGCAAACTAGTCAGTCTGGATTGAAAAGACTTCTTGCATGTGAGCACACCTGGAATACATGCTTCAGGATTGAGAATGTCCCCTTCCTCTGTAAAATATATATTTTAAAACTTTCTTTATTGCATATAATACACAAAAAAATGTTTAGCAGATATCTCATAAAATCTCTTTTTGCTTTTCCAGCAAGAAAGAAAGTCTCAGAGTTATCTATATGTAAATGCTTGCTTTTCACCATTTACAGGTAAAGTCAAAAGTTTTCATACACCTTGCAGAATCTGCAAAATGTTATTTTGCCAAAACAAGAGGGATCATACAAAATACACATTGTTTTTTTACCTAGTACTGACCTGATCCTTCACATAAAAGACGTTTACATATAGTCCACAAGAGAAGATAATAGTTGAATTTATAAAAATTATCCCGTTCAAAAATTTACATACACTTAATTCTTAAGACTATGTTGTTTCCTGAATAATCCACAGCTGTGTTTTTGTTGTTTAGTGATGAGTGTTCATGAGTCCCTTGTTTGTCCTGAACAGTTAAACTGTCTGCTGTTCTTCAGAAAAATCCTTCAGCTCCCACAAATTTTTTGGTTTTTCAGCATTTTTGTGTATTTGAACCCTTTTCAACAATTACTGTATGATTTTGAGATCCAGCTTTTCACACTGAGGACAACTGAGGGACTCATATGCAACTACTACAGAAGGTTCAATGCTCACTGATACTCCAGAAGAAAACACAATGCATTAAGAGCCAAGGGGTGCAAACTTTTTGAATTTGATGATCAGGGTAAATTTAACTAATTTTGTCTTCTGGGGAACATTTAAGTATCTTCTATAGCTTCTGAAGGGCAGTACTAAATGAAAAAAAATATGATATTTAGGCAAAATAGGAAAAATCTTCATTCTGTTCAAAAGTTTACACCCCTTAATGCATAGTCTTTTACTTCCGAAGCATCAGTTTTAAATTTTTTCTTGTGGACTATATGTAAACGTCTTTTGTGTGAAATATCTTATTCAGGTCAGTACTAAATAAAAAATAACGGTGAGCATTTACGGTGAACTCTGATTCATCATGGTTTTGTATTGTGTAATGCTTTTCAGTTCATTTTAAGGTATAAAACTATTTTGGTAGTTTAGATAGCTTGATATATTAACATTATATTACTTAATGAAAAACAATTTCACTTGACATACAAAGTTGTATAATATACAAGCATTAATATGTCATTCCTTACAAGATTAGTTCACTTACAGAATAACAATTTCCTGATAATTTACTCATTCCCGTGTCATCCAGAATGTTTATGTCTTTCTTTCTTCAGTCTAAATAAAATTAAGGTTTTTGAGGAAAACATTCCAGTTTCATGTATTACGTAATCACGTTGGAAAGGTCAGTGTGGTTAGCAGTATATAATATTTTTTTACACACACACACACACACACACACACATATATATATATATATATATATATATATATATATATATATATATATATATATATATAGTTTTGTTTTGTTTTTTTTTAATGACCAATCTTTTCACTAGATTAGACCCTTATTACTTGGCTGAGATTGTGTAGAGTTCCTTGAAGCTGCATTAAAACTGCAGTTTGGACCTTCAACCTGTTTATCCCCTTTGAAGTCCACTATATAGAGAAAAATCCTGGAATGTTTTCCTTGAAAACATTAAATTCTTTTCAAATGAAGAAAGAAAGAGATGAACATCCTGGATGACATGGGGGTGAGTAAATAATCATGAAATTTTTATTCTGGAAGTGAAATAATCCTCTAATGCTTAACACATTGTCACAGTATATTTACGGTGAGCTTCAGACATATAGCTGCTCCTTTTTAACTGTTTAACTGTCAACTTAACATGATAGTTTTTAGTTTATACAGTAAGCAGACTCTGACAGTTTAATAGAGATACCCCCATTGTTATTTCAAATGAATTGATTGTCCCTAATTCTTATCTCATCATGCATGCATATAATTTTTAGCTCTTTGGCTGTGCTGTTTTAACAGCCATCTTTCTTGTTTTCCAGCCCCCAGAGTGTGCCGTGCTTTAGCTGTGTCTCTCTGGTGGTTTGTTAGATAAGATGTAGGTGAGGGACAAAGCTCTCCTGTGGGGTCTCTCGCTCTCTGTGGGGAGTGATTCTCTCACCAGCTGACACTTCAAGGGATTCGCAATCTTCTCACCCACATCCCGAGAGAAACTCCTGTCTCTGTGAGACATGGGGAAGAGAGAGAGAGAGAGAGTATCTCTGTCAGGCAGACTGAGAGCAGTTTTAGTGCTTGGATTAGGGTGGATGGATTCATATAGTTATGAATATGATGATAAACTACAGATTTATTTAGCTGTCAAAATTTATCTTTGACTGTAACAGTGTTATCATAGTATAATATTTTGAATTTGTTTTTTAAATTTTCACTTTTTATTGTAGTTTCAGAAATTTTGTGCTTTTATAGTTTTTTTTTAAATTAATATTTTAATGTTTTTATTCAGCTTATCAGTTTTAGTCATTTAGTACTTCGACTTTTTCAGTTAATTGCCATGTTAACATTTCTAATTTGTCATTTTTTAGTCTTATATTTATATATAACAGTTAAGTTTGAGATTTAATTAACAGCACTGAATGCAAAATCTCTTCATCTTCTCCAGCTGTTTCCCAGCTTTCCTTTCATCTCGATTACTGCTGAGTTATGTGGCGATACAGCTTTAAATGAAACAAAACTCCATTGTTTCAGTGTTTCCTTAATTGCCCCCTCCACCAAATGTCATTCTGAAGAAATCTGGCATCAGCTGCAGGGCTCTTCAAAAAGAAATAAACTAGATGTAAAGTCTATTTGATTCTCTTTGCCAGAGTCTTAAAACCCCAAACAATCTTGTTTACTGTGAGGAGGAAGGGCTTCATTGCCTTCATTTACAGACTTAACTACTAAAAAGCGAACAGCATGTACAATTTTGAGACTTGAGGGCCTTTTAACCTTATTTTTACAGTGGAAGTTTAAACACATGAATCTATAATATTTCTCCCTGCTTCTACAACCATCACATCCTCCCTAATCTCTCTCCTAATGCCTCTTTCTCTCTCTCCACGTCTCCAGAAGAGCACAGCAGGAAGAGTAACCTTGTGGAAAATGACATTATGTGGAGTAAAGTGTCTATAATTTCGGTGTGGATATGGTTGAATGAGCTCTGTCTTAAGCATGTGTTTTATGCTAATATGGAGATTACCTCTGTAATTGCTCTTACAACACTCGCTGCATATTACTGGAGTTTTAGACTTGAATGGAACTGAAGGAATGTTGAGGGTGGATTATGATATGATGATACAGGTCAAGACAAATGAATACACTTCTTTGTAACTTAGTGTTTAGCACTCACAGATCTAGGGTGTATAGAAATACATGTATTTATGCATCTGGGTGCATAACATAAGTGCTATAGCCATGCATTATAGTCAAATGTTTAGATGCACCTCGCAGAATCTGCTAAATGTTACTTATTTTATCAAAATAAGAGGGATCATACAAAATACATGTTATTTCTTATTTAGTGCTGACCTGAATAAGATATTTCACATAAAACACGTTTACATACAAGAGAAAATAATAGTTGAATTTATAAAAATGACCCAGTTACATATCCTTGATTCTTAATACTGTATTGTTGTTTGTTTAGTGATAGTTGTTCATGAGTCCCTTGTTTGTCTTGAACAGTTCATCTGCCTGCTGCTCTTCAGGAAAAATCCTTCAGGTTGGACAAATTCTTTGATTTTTTTAATTTATTTTTATTATTATTATTTTTTAGCATTTCTGTGTATTTGAACCCTTTCCAACAATGACTGTATGGTTTTAAGATCCATTCTGAGACGCTTACTGATGCTTCAGAAGGAAACACGATGCATTAAGAGCTGGGTGAAAACTTTTTGAATTTGAAGATCAGGGTAAATTTAACTTATTTTGTCTTCTGGAAAACATTTAAGTAGCTTCTGAAGGGCAAATAAAATTAAACTAAATAAAAAAACAAAAGAAACAACAACGATATTTGGGCAAAATAATAAAAATATTTCAAAAATCTTCATTCTGTTCAAAAGTTTTCACCCCAGGCTCTTAATGCATCGTGTTTCTTTTTGAAGCATCAGTGAGCATTTGAACCTTCTGTAATAGTTGCAATTTATAAAATTGTTTTAATAAAACAGTCCAATAAACAGGAAGTTATTATTAATTGACTTACATTTTAGACAATTTCTGAGCAACGGTTTTTCATTACTGAATCAATCAGCCGTTTGAACAAATTAGTTGAATGAATGATTCAATGACTCAATCATGCAGTGATTGGCCACCACCTACTGGCTTTTGCAAATATCAATATTCAAGTGTTTTTTTTTTTTTTGTTTAACATCAAAACATTCAATTGTAATTGCAGTTAAATGTTTAAATGTATCTGAATGCAGATTCTGTGCTACCTTTGCATTGCAAACACACATTTTGTTGATACTGATTTCATTTGATTGGTAATAACCCTATAGTGTCTTACTATTTGAATTGATTGATTAAATGTAAGAATTTGACACAAAAGATAATCCATACATTTAATTAAGTTAGAAAATATGGCCTTATAAAGGTAAAAATCTATTTAAACTTTTTTGAAAAGTTAATTTCTGTTACTCCTGCAAATTGTACAGAATATGAAGAATATTGTTTTTTTCAGCATTCTTTGAATAAAAAGTTCAAAAGAACAACATTAATTTGAAATATAATTCTTTTATAATATTATAAATGTCTTTACTGTCACTTTTGATAAATTAAATGCATCTTTGCTGGGAAGAAAAAAAAACATTGTGAAAGCTAAACTTTTGAATGGCAGTGTATGTTTAGGTGCTTGGATCAACAGGTATGTTAGTAAGTTGTTATTTAGCAGTGTTACAGTAAACATATTACAATGACAACCTTTCTGGAGCAACCTGAGGTTAACACACTTTCCTAAACAACAAGTGTTTCCATATTGAAAGTGAAAATGCAGTACAGCACAACACAACACATTCTCAGTCAATCAGAACATATTTTTGAGGCAAGTAGACAAGACTACCTAGCATGACCCTGCAGAAAAGTACACAGAGTACATTCCACCAGTCTCAGCAGGTTAACCCTCCTTTTTTGTCCATTTCACCTTAACTAGAAGATGTGGCATTCCACCCCGTTTCCATCTTAGAACCCAGGAGCTGCTGTGATGGAGTGAGGGGAGGGGGCCTTCTGCTGTGATTGAGGATGTGCAGCTGGCGTCTTCGTCCTTGCCCGAGTAAAAATCCATCAGAGTATTAACCTTGTGAAATAAATCAGGAGATGCAGGCAGACAGGATGAATAGCACCGTCTGAATATAGGCTGTCATGTGAATAGCGAAATGAACAATGTCCGCGCCGCCGAGGGGCCGTCTGAATGCTGTTGCTACACTATTGTGTCACGCACAATGGACAAAGCTACATCAGGGCTTCATTGCGATTTCAGCTATTTTGACATTTCGACTGCTTTTTTCTCTTTTGCGTTCTGGATCACCTTTAAAAGCCAGAGCGGTACAATGTGAGGAGGCTCATTCACGATTAGGCACGCACTCCAATAGTGTTAGAGAGTGAAATCAGAGAAAGAAAGTGGAAGCAATAGAGAGGGAGGGCTGGAAAGGGTGAGAACTTGATTGATCTGGATCCTTTTGACCTATTTCAGTAGTGGTTAATGGTGCTGCTTTAAACCACAGAGTAAAGGAAAACACCTGTTCTTCTTTCAATACACACTTTGCTCTCTGCCAGGTGCAGCGTAAGAGGTTTTAGAAAAGAACTTGGATTGGAAGCACCTGGTTAGGGAAAGATCAGCACCTCTCCTGGATATTGCTGAAATGCACAGAGATATGATAGACTCTTGTTCCCTTTAAATTAGGATCTGTTTCAAATCTTTATACCCTGTATAAATGCTGTGAGGGGAAAAAATGGAAAGACAGTTCTATGTGAGCTAAAGGGATAGTTCAACCAAAAATGCAAAAGACACTTTTTGGTCCCCATTGACTACCATAGTGTTTTATCCATAAAGTAGTAGTCCATAGCTATGTTTCCATCAACCTGTTTTTATGCACATTTTGAAGGATCACATCAGAAACAAGTTATGGAATTGGCAAATTCCAAATATGGAATTGTGAAAAAAGTTAATGCAAATAATGGGAAATGGAAATGCATTTGCTAAATAAACTCCTCCATGCACATCAAAAAAACTCATGTGACTTTGTGCAATGGGATGGCATAACCGATCATGTGGTGACTGTTAAGATGTAGCAGACCCTTGGAAGCAGCAGCACCACCACCTGTGGTCTCCAATAACACCTCTCTTCTCCTCTCTGTCCTCATGTCTCTCCCTCCACCCGCATCCACACCTCCACTGTGAAGCTCTAAAAGGCCTCTGCAATCAAGATTTTAATTAGTATGGGGAATAGAAGGCAGATGAGACAAGAAAAAAGCTCAATTGGCTGCCCTGTGGGGTCTGTAATGGAGGTGGATGAGGAGGCCCTGGGTGGTAATAGTTCAAGACGCATTCTTAGAGGCTCTCGCTCCTGCTCGTGAACAAGCCTAAATGACTGTCCGCTCTGAGTCCTTTAATCTTTGTTTCCTGCCCTCACTATAATGCGCAGACAAGGGCACAGGGTTCTGTTGGAGCGGTTTACTGGCGTATGATTTTTTTCAAGTATTAAAAAAGAAAACAGTTATTTTTAGCGTTGCGGTCACTACGGTAAAAACGCTAAGGTCACTCAAAAGACATTAGATACTTTTAACTTGGAAATAAAGCACATAATTAATACCTGAGATTATCTTTGTTATAGCTTGTATGTTGTTGTTCTAGCCACGACGTAGCAGAAATAGAAACTGTTTAAAGGAACCCCAGGTATTAAGACTTGTATGGCTTTATATAATGTAAATGATGTCTGAAACCCATGAAAGACTTGCATTATTTTAAAACATCCACATTTTATACATATTTTAGACTATGGGGGTGCCATTATTTTGATGTAAAATGGCTGCATTCAGGGATCTATTGCAGCTACGTGTTGCTATTTTTACCACAACACTACTCAGAAAATAAAATACTCATACGATGCCATATTGTGCGGCTTTTGGTTGTAATTTTCAGTTGAAGGGCAATGAGAAGTGAAGTCTTCACTGTTTTTCCAAGCGATAAGAAGAGGAGCAAACAATGGGAAGATGCCTGTGGATGAATAAAACTTCCTAAAGACCCTCGTCTCTGTTCTCTCTACTTTAGCCCTGATGCCTTTCTGGCTTTTAGTAGACCACAGCTACTGAAAGAGCTTACAAACAGCAGAGACCAGAAATGCTAGATGCCATCCTGGCAGGATGTAAACATGCCGAAGCTTGTTGTGACATCATTTACATTATATTAAGCCATACGAATCATAATACCCAGGGTTCCCTTTATTAGAAACTTTGTATATTAAACAGAATATACAATACATTATAAATAACAATAGTAATAAAAATATGCAGAAAAAAGGAAAAATGTCCATAAACAGAACTATGAAAATATGCATATATACCGAAGGTGGATTGTTGAGTTATGACATACTGACACACAGTTCAAATGATTTGCAGTGGTCACTTTGTCACGTCCAGTGTGGACAGCCTTGGTAAGGCTCGAAGCAACAGGTGTAGACACGAAGCAAACATGGTTCTTTATTTCCACCTTTTTGTTTTTCAGATCTGTAACTGTCAAAGCAACCTCCTTACTGATTTTCTGGAACTCAACCATTCAACTACACTGACTGTCAACACTGTCAACAGGTAAATGATTTCTTAAAATATCAAAATTTTAACTTCAAATGTCTACCAATTATGTCTTTTTTTCTTTTCAGTTAGCATCACATGCAATCTGGGTATTATGACATATGGCTTAATATAACATAAATCGTGCCTCTTACTGAAATATGTAGTAGAAAACCCATGAAATATTTACATTATTTAAAAAATCTACATTGTTTTATACATATTTTTGACTATGGGGGGCTCCTTTTTTTTATGATGTAAAATGGCTGCATTCACCTGTTGCTATTTTTACCACAACACAATTCAGAATACACAGCTCTGAAAATAAAATAAAATTGATATAAGTGTATGCTTAATACAAATGTCGTACCATCGGTTTTCCCCACAAGGAGTCTAAACGCTCTGGATATCGAGTAGAATCTGCACTGAGAAACTCCTTCTGTGGCAGCGGTGTCACGACAAGCTTCGGCATGTTTACATCCTGCCAGGATGGCATCTAGCGTTTCTGGTCTCTGCCGTTTGTAAGCTCTTTCAGTAGCTGTGGTCTACTAAAAGCCTCAAAGGCATCAAGGCTAAAGTGGAGTGAACAAAGACGCGGGTCTTTAGGAAGTTTTTTTCGTCCACAGGCCTCTTCCCATTCTTTGCTCTTCTGCTCATCGCTAGAAAAAGCAGTGAACACTTACATTACTTCTCTTGTTGCCCTTCGCCTGAAAATTACAACCAAAAGTAATGTATCAGCGTTTTATTTACACAGTTGTGTCATGGTAAAATGCTAGCGGCAGTAGCTCACTGAGTGCAGTCATTTCACGTCATTGAATTAATGGCGCCTTCCATACTCCAAAATATATATAAAATTATGTGGATTTTTAAAAAAATAACCTAAGTCATTCATGGGTTTTCTGCTACATATTTCAGCATCATTTATGTTATATATTAAACCATACAAGTCTTAATACCTGGGGTTCCCTTTATAAGTGTATGTGAACAAGCAAACAAACCAGTAAATTAAACAACAACACTGTGCTTACGTTTCTGCCCTAGAGCTTATTTTCAGTGTAATTCATCATCTTCGGATGGCATGGCACCCACTCAGGAAGTGTTGATTGAAGTTGGTACTTTCACTGTGGTAGAGGTTGGTTGGCTAAAGCTTTCACTGGGCTGTGACCGATAGCGGCAGCAGAGGCTAATGCCCGCTGAATGCCAGTGCACTCTGTATGTAATGCAAATGGCCTGACATTTAACTGCTGTGGGCAGGGTGTAATTAAAGATGTGGCCTTTAACAGCGCCTGTCCTCCCCTACTGATGAGAGAGAAAGAGAGAACAGCCTATACTCCTCACTTACAATGGAAACAGGCTGAGGCGTTTCTCATCAGTGTCTTTGAACAGTTTAAGAAAACGAAAATGGTTAAAATGACCCTGATTAGTTATTTAAGTCCTTTACTCCCAAGTAAGCCTGTATAGCCTGTGTATATTGTTTTCTGTATAATGTTTCCATGGTGATAAGTGTTGTACATTTAATTTATGTAGAATTAAATCTTCTATATATGGCTCTATAATGCACAAAATGAGTCAAGAAATAACTTCGCATCATTATAGTGCATCTGATTAAATGTGACAATGTAACCTGCTAAATGTAATTTCTTTTATAATCAGCCTGCTTTCTCCCATTAGCTCAAGTACTGAACTTTCCAGAGTATTTGTGAAACAGATGGATGGGTATAATAGAGAAGCGCAAAATAAAACTGAAATATTCATGTCTGATTTTGCCTTTAAAATGAACCAAGATGAGCTCCTCAGAGAGGGAGAGGACAAGCCAGGCCAAGGAGAATATACTGCTATCGTTATAAAGGTGACATAACATGGCTGTCCCTCTGTGTCTGTGCGCCACTGCCAGCCATATATCACACAAGTGAAGATGTACGAAGAGCAGAGCGAACAAATCAAGGGCAGAGACACAAGGGAAATCTACTGCCGCCGAGTCACAGGCCAGGTTAAAGCCCTGCTCATCTATACGCTGTTTCTCCATCGCCAGTGACCGTGTCGAGGGCTCAGGGAAAAGAGCCGAGCAGATTCTTAGATAGCGTCCGTGCCGAGGGATGCCGAGCCCACAAGAGGGCAGCTTAACCTTGAATCCCCTTACATGATGCTCCGTTTAGACTCTCCAGATAAGTAGCCAAGAAAAATTGCCTCTGCCAAACACTATCTGCACTGTTTTACTGGATCTGAAGTATATCTTGCGTTCAAAGCTGCACAAAACTGCACCTTATTGGATAGCTTTGTGGCTTAATATAATGTTCAAGTTTCCTGATTCGGAAACCAGTTGATATTTTTAGGCTGATCTATCGAAGTATAAATGTTGGTTGATTAGATATAAACTAACGTTTAAAAGTTTGCAGTAGGTTAAAAGTTTTGAAAATTATGCTCATTCGGAATAGTAATACTGTAAAGTATTAAAAAGAATATTACCACACTACCAGTCAAAAGTTTTTGAACAGTAAGGTTTTTTTTTAAGTTTTTTAAAGAAGTCTCTTCTTCTCACCAAGCCTGCATTTATTTGATCCAAAGTACAGCAGAAACAGTAAAAAAAATATATATATATTTGTACTATTTTAAATAACGTTTTTCTCTTTGGATCTTTTTTAAAATGTAATTTATTGCTGTGATCAAAGATAAATTTTTAGCATTACTCTAGTCTTCCGTGTCACATGGTCCTTCAGAAATCATTCTAATATGCTGATTTGCTGTTCAAGAAACAGCAAATCAGCATATTTGTATTATTATTAGCAATATTTAATACAGTTGAGTAAATTTTGATGAATAAAAAGATCCAAAGATCAGCATTTATCTGAGTATAATTTTTACACTGAAATTGTAGAAATTAATATATTTATTTATCAAGGATGCTTTAAATTAATCAACAATGATGATAAAGACATTTATAATGTTACAAAAGATTTCTATTCAGATAAATGCTGTTCTTCTGAACTTTCTCTTCATCAAAGAAACCTGAAAAAAAAAATAATAATAATAAATGTTTTGTGAGCAGCAAATCAGAATATTAAAATGATTTCTGAAGGATCATGTGACCACAGTTATTTTAAATTGTAAAAATATTACCAAACATTATAATATTATCAAAATGTTACTGTTTTTGCTGTACTTTGGGTCATTAAATGCAGGCTTGGTGAGCAGAAGAGACAACTTTTGAAAGGTAGTGTATGTATTTTTTAGGATTCTTTAAGTAGAGAGTTAAATAGAATAAATTTTATTTTAAATATTAACATTTTATAACATTATAAATGTCTTCACTGTCTTGTGTGATTAGTTCGTCTTTGCTGAATTTCTAAATAAAAGAAATTTGAAAAGCTAAATAAATGTATTTCATATTTGGCCGAGATACAGCTATTTGAAATTCTGGACTCTGAAGGTGCAAAAAAATAAAAAAATTAAAATGACGAGAAAATCACCTTTTAGGTTGTCCAAATGAAGTTCTTGTTTATTACTGCTAGTATCAGAAATTAGGTTTTGATACATTTACGGTAGGAAATTTACAAAATGTCTTCATGGAACATGATCTTTACTTAATATCCTAATGATTTTTGTCATAAAAGAACAATTTTGACCCATACAATGTATTGTTGGCTATTGCTACAAATATACCCATGCTACTTGGCTTCATGGTCCAGGGTCACATATATACAACTTATTCTGATATATCCTCTTTGATGTTTTTGTAAGCTTCAGTTTCCATTTATAATGTCTAAAGGAGCAATTAGGACATTTAAGTGGTAAAGGATCATACAATATGCATAGAGTTTTTGTTCGCATGCTTTGTTTGTTTTAGCGGCCTTCTCTTACTCTCTTCCTCTCTCTTTGGCTCTGTTTATATGGTTAAATGACTTCTGTACAGTTTCAGTGGCTTGGTTGACCTTATCAAGATGCAATAATAAGCTGAGTTTATTACTAAGTTTGTGTGTGTGTGTCAGTGTGTGGAGAGTATTGAACTTGTGCTCAGTCTCTTGTAGCTAACACATTAGGACAGCTCCTCAGCAAACAAAGGGCACATTATTTTCTCTGGGTCTGACCCAGACGGAGGTTATTAGAGCCCATGGACTATGTTATCATACTTCTAAAATCTCTGCCTATGCTGCACACTTAGTGTTTTGTGTAGGTTCAGCCTCTGCACGGGAATGTTTTAGTATGGTTTTGACACTTTAAGAGCAAGCATTATTTGTTGTGGTTTAATTAAATATTTTAGTTTTATTTTATTTTAGATTTGTACCATTGAAAATTTGATCCCACTGCAAATTTGTATTAAAAAAATAGTACGTAGTACACATGATCCTTCCGAAATTATTGTAATATGCTGATTTTCTGCTCAAGAAACATTTGTTTTACTCCCACAAAATGCATATTTACTGACAAGATAAATAGATGGATGGATGGATAGATAAATAGATGGATATAGGTAGATATGGATGAATAGGTATAGATGGATATAGATAGATGGATATACACGTAGATGGATATACATCAGGTAGATATGGATGGATTTCCTTAGAATTCTTTAGTGAATATAGCTTGAAAGAAAGTTTTTCCTTTTACTTTTGTGAATTAAATGATTTTAATCTGAGTAAAATTCATATATATATATTTTTTTTAATTAACAATTGTTAAATAAAAAAATTGCAATTACTGGGAATTTTTACAGCTATAACTTACAGTAAAACCATCAAAAGTCATTCTGAATCAATATTCAGAAAGGATAATAAAAATAATTTTAAAAAGTTGCTTTTTAACACACAAATCTCTGTATATCTAAAATAAAAATTAAAAATCTAATATATATATATATATAATTATTATTATTTTATTTTTTGTTTTATTTCTTTTTTTTTTTAACCTTGTATTATGATCTTTCACAGCGTTTGATTGCACCATACACTGCCATTCAGATATTTTTTGTTTATTACTATTTTTGCAATTTCTAATATTGGTTTTCTATTTTAAAATATACTTTAAATACTTTAAAATATAATTAATTTCGGTTACACCGTGATGAATTTTCATCAGCCATTACTCCAGTTTTCAGTGTCACACATTCATTCAGAAATCATTATAATATGTTGATGTATTATCTGTGTTGAAACTATTGTGCTGCTTAATATTTTTGGGGGGACCTGTGATACTTTTTTCTGTTTTTTTTTTTTTTTTTTCCTGTTCTTAAAAAATAAATAAATAAATTGACTGACCCCAAACTTTTGAATATATTGTAACACAAAATTTATATTTTGAATAAACACTGTTCTTTTTAACATTTTATTTATGAAGTAATCCTAAAAAAAAAGTATGACAGGTCCAACAAATATTAAGCAGACAACTGTTTCCAACATTGATTATAAATCAGCATATTAGAATGATTTCTGAAGGACCATGTGATACTGAAGACTGAAGTAATGATGCTAAAAAATGTAGCTTTGATCACAGGAATAAATTATATCTTATATATAAACTGTTATTTTCTATTTCACAAAATTACAGTTTTTTCTGTATTTTTGATCAAATAAATGCAGCCTTGATGAACATAAGAAACTGTTAAAAACATTTAAAATCTTACTGACTCCAAACTTTTGATTGGCACTGTATATTGTACAAATTTTGATGCCATTTCATGATTTTTGGTTTTGAGTGTGGGGACTAAATCATTAGGATTAATAAAATTATAAAATTACACTACCATTTCAGTTTGGGGTCTTGGAACCATCTGTCCACATCTGAAATTTTCAATGTTGTTAAAACATAATCAAAGTTGTCAGTTAGCCATTAAATGTACGCTCATTTGGAACTTACTTGCTAAATGACTTGATTTGCAAAATTAAGAAGGCAGAGAGCATGCCAGTCTGAGATCTGTCTGTATGTAATGCTGCTATTAGATCATACTGGACCCAGACTCCATGCAGTTAAGCATGAATGCATCCCTCCGCTGCATCAGGCTTTTGCAATAATAAATTAGGGCGAAGGCTCACACTCACTTCTGTGAATCGATAGTGTCCCTGTTCACCTGACAGCTTAATCGTGTGCACCGCCTGACCAAACAAAATAAGGTTCACCCTATTTCTCTTTCATCCTGACCTTGCTTGTGCTCTGTAAAATGCTCTCTCCCCCAATTCCTTCATGTCATGTCCATGCATTGCTTTCTTCCCTAGCTTATCGCTTTCCTTTCATCCCTTTCTTTTTTCCCCTGTCTCTCTCTGTCATCAGTGCTCTTATTTAAAGTGTGGGTCTGATGTCATGCATAATAAGTAACTCTGTCTCTCATATTGACAGAAGTGTCAATCCAGAGCAGCAGTTGTTAAAACAGGTAGAGAATGAATTTACTACCTCCTGCTACAGTATAGATGTGAGTGCCAGCAGTCACAAATGTGCTTTGAGCCAGACAGGCGCTGTTAAAGCTCTATTGTCTGTCGGCCCATAACTTCCTGAAGACATAAACTACCCTAGACTGTAAAATCAATTCAGTCACTGGTGCTCGTAAAAAGCAGCAGCGTTCTACTCTTCTCTCTCTCACTCTCTCTCTTTCTTTCTCTCTCTCTCTCTCTCTCTCTCTCTCTCTCACACACACACACACACACACACACACACACACACACATGCACAAACACACACCTGCTGTGTGAAAATGCGCAATCCAATCACTCTCCTCTGTGTTCACAGTGTGCAGTTAAGTAATTACCGCTTATTTTGGCTTTTGTTGGCACCGAATGAATTTTACACTTGAGGAGCCTTTAATATGTTTGCATTTCTGTTTAATGGGTGAATCTACCTTGGCTGGGCTGCAAACACTGACCTGTAAAATCTTCTGTGTTGTGTTATACCATGTTGAAGCAGAGGGAGAGAAAATGTTACATTTATTTGTGTTTTTATTAGTGCTGATCAAGTTGATCAAGAGTTTAACAACTTAACTTAATTAGTTTTGTTAATCAAAATAATACTAAATTACTCACACAAAATGCATATTTACTGACAAGATGGATGGATAAATGGATATAGATAGGTATATTGGGATGGATACATTCATTTTATTAAAGATTAATGTATTAGAAATAAACAACTTGAATGAAACAACCAGGACTCTTCCTAGAGCTGGCCCCCTGGTCAAACTGAGCAATTGATGCAGAAGGGCTTTGGTTAGAGTGGTGACCAAGAACCTGATGGTTACTCTAGTTGAGCCTCATGATCATATGTGGATAGGAAAACCTACAGAAAGACAAACATCGCTGCAACACCCCACCTATCTGGGCTTTATGGTGGTGTGGCCAAACTCAATCCTCTTCTTAGTGAAAATGCATTCAGAAACACCTAAAGAACACTCAGATTGTGAGAAACAAGATTCTCTTGTCTAATGAACCCTAATTTCAAGCATCATGTTTAAATGAAACCAGGCACTGCTCATCACCTGCAGAGTACCATAGTACCTCATGCTGTGGGGCTGTTTTTCAGTGGCAGGGACTGAGGGACTTGTCAGAAAAGAAGAGAAGCTCAATGCACCAAAATATTGAGATGGCCTTAATGAAAACCAGAGCATTCAGAACCTCACACTGGGCAGAAGGTTCACCTTCCAACAGGACAATGACCCTAAGCACACAGCAAGAGTGGCTTATAGACAACTCTGTGAATGTCCTTGAGTGGCTCAGCCACAGCCTGGGCTTGACCCCAATTAAATATGGAGAAACCTGAAAATATGTGTCTGCCCCCATCCAACCTGACAAAGCGAGGTGAGGAGAAGAATGGCAGATAACTGTCAAATGCTGATGTGCATAGCCTGTCGCATCATACCCAAAAATACTTGAGGCTGTAAATGTGCTTCAGCTAAGTACTCAACTAAGGATATGAATATTTATGCAATGTATTCATTTCATTTTTTTAATACATTTACAAAGTTGTGACTATACTGTTTTTGCTTTGCCATTATGGTGTACTGCCATTAAGCAGTTTAAAGCAGTTTAAGGCTGCAACATAACAAAACGTGAAAAAATGAAGGGGTATGAAAACTTTCGCAAGGCACTGTAGATTGATGGGTAGATATAAGAAGGTAGATATGGATGGATAGATATAGATGGGTAGATGGATATACATAGATGGGTGTACAGATATAGATAGATAGGTAGATGGATAATCACCATGTTATGGTTACCTTGTTACAGTAATGGTTAACCATAGTAACAAGGTAACCATAACCATCATATGGATGGACGAATGGATTGATATAGATAGATGGATATACTTAGTTAGATATAGATGGATAGATATAGATGGGCAGATGGATACATGGATGTATAGATAGATGGGTACATGGATGTACATCAGGTAGAGATGGATGGATGATGGATAGATGAATGGATGAATTAATGGATGGATACAGATAAACAGGTAAATGGATATATATAGATGGGCTTTATAGAGGTAGATATAGGTATATGGATAATCATTGGGTAAATATGGATGGACAGATGGATAGATATACAGTTGAAGGCAAAATTATTAGCCCCCTGTGAAATTTGACTTTTTTTTTAGAATATTTCCCAAGTGATGATTTTCACATTATTTCCTATTATTTTTTTCTTCTAGAGAAAGTCTGATTTCTTACAGTTGCTTGAATAAATAAATAAATAAATTAAAAAAAATCTGCTAAGGTCAATATTATTAGCCCCCTTAAGAAATTATTAGTTTGATTAGCTATAGAACAAACCACTGTTGTCCAATGACTTGCCAAATTAACCTAATTTGCCTGATTAACCTAATTAACCTAGTTAAGCCTTTAAATTGCACTTTAAGCTGAGGATTAGTATCTTGCGAAACAACTAATAAAATAATATGCACTGTCATCATGGCAAAGACGAAATTAGTTTGGACTTGAGAGAAAGAATTGTTAATGCTCATAAAGATGGAGAAGGATACACACGTTTATCAAAGCGTTTTCAAGTGTCAAGAACTGCAGTGAGATGCATTATCAAGAAGTTTAAAGAGACCAACACAGTGGAGAACAAGACGGGCAGAGGCAGGAAGCGAAAGATTTCAAAAACCTTGGAAAGAAAACTAGTGTTCAACCCCAAGAACACCGTTTCCACTGTGAAACATGGTTTTGGGAGTATAATGCTGTGGGGATGTTTCAGTGCGTTTGGAACTGGGAATCTTGTCAGGGTTGAAGGAAACATGAAAAAGGAAGACTATAAGAAGATTTTGAAGGACAACCTCAGACAGTCTGCAAGAAAACTTGGTTCTGGTCGACATTTTGTCTTCCAGCATGATAACGACCCAAAGCATACCTCACTTCTGGTGAAGAAATGCCTTCAAATAAGCAAAGTGAGTGTACTTGACTGGTCTGCACAAATCCCAGACTTGAATCCAATAGAAAATCTGTGGGGCACACCAAAGTCCAGAGTTTGTGCCAGAAGAACAACAAATCTGGAGGAGCTTGAGAGATTTGCTAAGCAAGAATGGTCTGTCTTTTCCTCAGGAGACATGCTTGAAACTTGCTGAGAACTACAGCAAACGACTAAAGGCTGTTATCAAGCATCTTTCTGTTAAACAACACTTGGGAGTTATTTGAAAAATAATGAAATATTTTATAAGGGGCTAATAATTTTGTCTTCAACTGTATATCCAAGTACTAGATGGTATAAATGGATGGATGGATATACAGTAGATAGGTAAATTAATATATACATAGATGGAAACATCAAGTAGATATGGATGAATGGATAGGTAGATGGTTATACATGATGGATAGGTAAATACAGATGGCTGGATAGATAGAGATGGATAGATAGGTGCATTCATTTCTATATCATCAATTTAATTGTGGAGTAGGTTAATAATTAACATAATATTTTTACCTTATAAAAGCAGCTACATGTGTTAAAATGACAGCTCTGGTGTTTATTTATGCCTTTTCCCAGTGTGTAAAATCATTTCAAGTCCACTAATGTGAGATGTGTTGGATTAGCCAGCGTTATTATCTCTCCTGGAGCATCCTCCAAGTGAACTGAAGAGCGGAGCGGCTGTAAAAGCCGATAAAACGTGTTTGTATTACCTGCCCCATGTGGCCTGCTTCCTCTCTATGTAACATCTGCTTCTGTTACATTTGCTCCATTTGTTCTGGGCCAATTAATTCCTCTCTAATTCTATAAATACAACAACGAGTTCAATTAGCTCTGCCTGTAAGCCCACTGCTGTGAAACTGATTTCCACAGGTATCGAGACACTCCATCGTAATGATAGTCAACACCCTGTTGAGCGTTTATGAGTGTGTTTCAATGTGTATTTGCAGGCAGAGAATGAGAGGTCGAAAAACGCGAAAAGAAAAAAGCGACCATTTAAAAGCAAATGAAGTGAGACTCTTAAATTGAAATATGGCCTCTGTGGAAATTAACATGTTCAAGAGCGCTGAATGTTTATCCGATTTAGCAGGGGTTTTGCGGCACAGCTGTTTGTTTGAAAGAGTTTATCTTGATTTTAATCCCCCTCGTCCCAGGCTGATGATTATTTTCATTTTGCCATAGACATTCATCATCATTTTGGAAGTGGGCGCAAAGCATCAATTGTCTGCTAATTATGCCGCTTTTCCTCATTTCAGAAGTGTGTGTGAAGATAACTTTGTTATTAAATGCATTCTCTCTTGTGTGCCGCTCATTTACAAGAGCTATGTGGAAGACTTGCCTTTTCAGCAGTTTGACTTTTCAGCTCATTATAAGAAGCATCGTTATGAATCTTCAAGAAGATTTAAGTGCTCTTATTCACTTTAACAATGATTAGTGATCATTACAGCAGCAGCAGCAGCAGCAGCAAGGGAATTGATGCCACTTGCAAGTAATGATTTCTTTAAACAGTTAAACCTCATAATCAAAGAAAAAAGTTTTTTTTTATTAAGCATATTTACCATAATGCAAAACCTCATTATCATTACTTGAATGCAAAAAAGTAAATATAGCTGCAAGCAGTGATTACGGGGCCAAGCCCAAGAAGGGCTGTAGCTGTGTGCAGAGCAGGACTAACACAAATCGCAGCAATAGAATGAATCTGAAAAACAGCCGCTTCAGAACTATCGGCTTTAGAACTAACTGAAAATGAACACAACACAGATAAACACATGTATTTTTAAGTCAGGAGCAATACGGATTTGTACAATGCCGATCTGGATAATAAACTAATCAAAATGGCACAACATTACACAGAGGTTTATAAAGTTGCATTATGTGGGATTCGAACCCACATCACAACAGGCTTCAGGTTTCAAAGCCAGTGGTTTAGCTAAGTGTGCCACTCAGTCAACACATGTTCAACAGGCTCTGGAAGAGAAGTTTAGGTGTGAGAATGAAGTCATAAAAAAAAATGACTTAGCATTTATACAGGTAAGCATGCTAAGCTAATTTAAAATTAAAGTACTTTATGGTTAACCTGATAGCTGTAGAAAATGAACGCAACAGATAAACACATGTATTTTCAAGTCAGGAGCAATACGGATTTGTATAATGCTGATCAAGATAATAAACTAATCAAAACAACACAACATTATACAGAGGTTTATAAAGTTGCATTACGTGGGATTCGAACCCACATCACAACAGGCTTCAGGTTTTGAAACCAGTGGTTTAGCCACGTGTGCCACTCAGTCAACATGAGGTCATAAAAAAACATGACTTAATATATTAGTCAGATTAGCATGCTAAGCTAATTTAAAATTAAAGTACTTTATGGTTAACCTGATAGCCACATTAGAACAAATGGCAGCCAGTTAGCATGCTAACCCATTAGCAAGCTAAGCTAACTAGCATAAATCACCAAACACAGGCACGGTTGGTTTTGGAGAGGTATTTCTCGGGAACGGTAGTGAATATCAAAAATCCTTTTAGTCACGTCTATGTGGCTCAGTCCAAAAATTATTTGGTGAAATTATGGACAAAATGGAACAAAATCTGAAGGAAGAGTAGCAAAAACACTGTTTTTCATTTACTTCAATATGGCTGACAGACACATTCATGAAAAATGACAAATGAGACATCATCTGAATCCACATAAACCAGGGAATTAAATGATATAAAAATAATAATATTATGTTAATATAATATTTGGGCAATGTTTTCAGAAGTTATAAGCATTTTTGCCAAAGTCATTATATCTCTTGAACGCTAGGTGGTGCTGTATTCAAACTTCTCAGGTGCCTAGGGGACATGCTGTCAATGATGCCTACAGATTTTTGTGCAGATATGTCAAATGGTTCAAAAGATATTGCAATTTATGACATATTTCAAAATGGCAGTCACGTGGTTTAGTTGATCCTAGATCAATTTATATCATCAGATTCGGCATGACCCAGGGAATCCATAGACTCCAAGATAATGATTTTCTAAACAACTGTTCAGAAGTTATAAGCAAAAATGTGCATTTTTGCTATCTCACGACCCATAGGTGGCGCTGTTCCCAACTTTGGCATGGACCCTCAGATCATGGTGTAGATGAAGTGTACCAACTTTGGTGTCAATTGATCAAAGTTTGGCCGAGTTATAGCCTCTGAACTAATTTTGGGTCAACTTCGTTAACTTTGTGACATCATAACTTTTGAACAAAGATGAATCAAATAAATTGGTTCAGTCATTTCTGTGCAGCCCAGTCCAAAGATCATCTGAGCCAATTTTGAGAAGAATTGGATCAATTTTGAAGGAGGAGTAGCATTTAGACTGAATACTGTACTTTTCAAAATGGCCGCTACTGTAATGGGCAGAGTCTTAATGTAAGCTATTGAATGTGATCAGCATGAGGAGAGCAATCAGGTGTACTAAGTTTTATTTTTGTAGCTTTAGGGGTTCAGGAGTTATTACAGTTTAAATGTTGAAATTTTGGACTAGTGGTGGCGCTATAGAGTTGAACCTAGAGATCCCAAAGTTGGTCAGGTCACTATTCATGGCCATCACTACAAGTGTGCCAAATTTCATCATTTTCCTATGTTCCCTTCATAGGGCTGCCATAGACTCCCATTGGCGAAGAAGAAGAAGAAGAAGAAGAAGAAGAAGAAGAAAGAAAATGTACAGATACAATAGGGGCTACAGCCCTTCGGGCATGGCCCCTAATGATAGATTTAAACAAAGGATTTATAGCATTGTGCTTTAAATGAAATTGTAATATGGTTAAAAATGTGCAATGAGAAAAGCCACATAAATAGAATAACATTTTAGCTGCCTCTGTGTTTTCCAAGTCGTATGGCTGCCTTTGATCTCAGCTCTCACGGTTTTAGGACTATTTAAAGAATTGCAAGATGTGCTCAATGCCCCACAAAGACTTAACTTATCGTAACACCCTCAGTTTCGTCCTGAGAGTTTTGGATGAGGATCAACATAAAATGGCAGTTCCTTCTCAATATACCATCACAGAGTTTTCTGTAAATAGTTTGGCAATGTTGAGATGTGAGGAGACGGCACATATTGCTGCCACCTTTATTCGGCATAATGGGCAGAGTGCTGAGGTTTACTGTCATATATCCAATGTTTCCTGATAGATCCAAGCTGTTTTTAGTTTTAGCTTCAGTGTTTGAAAAGCTGCCCCATCTTTGATCTGTTCAGTGTGGGTGGACAAGAGGGTTTACACACAGCAACAGCGGCCAGCCACGAATCCTAATTTTCATGGCAGAATTGTTGCCTGTGCTCAGAAGCCACTGTGATATTCTTGTATTTCAGGTTGCAATGATGCCAGTGCCTTTTTAGTCAGCTTTTTAGTATGACTTAGTTTCTTATGGAAGTTTGTATGCATTATGGATTTTTTTTGCAAAGATATTTGCCACGTTTTACTGACTTATAATGTAACTGCCAGTTTATATCACAATCCTGAAAAGAAAAGTCATAATTGTGAGATATATTGCAATTGCGAGATAAAAAGTCACAATGACCACCTTTTTAATTTTTTTTAGTCAGTGGTGGAAACATGCTTCCATAGTTTCTTATGGAAGCCACTTTCAACCACTGAATAAAAAATAAAAAAAGGTTTTTGCGACTTATCTCACAATTCAAACTTCTTTTTCTCAGAACCGTGTGATACAAACTTGTAATTCTATTTTTATTTTCTCAGAATTGTGAGATATAAACTCGCAATTGCAAGATATAAAATAATAATGCAATTATAACTTTTTTCACAATTGCACAAATTTTTAAGTACAGTTTTGAGGAGGGAAAAAATAATATGTTCTTATATATCTGACTTTACTCTCAGTTGCGTGTTATAAAGTTGGAATTGTAAGGTATAAACTCAATATTCTGAGTGTAAAAAAGTCAGAATTGTGACTTTATAACTTGGAATTGTACGTTTATATCATGCAATTCTGACTTTATAACTCGCAATTGCAAGTTTACATCATGCAATTCTACCTGTTTCTTAGAATTGCAAGTTTATTTTTTAGAATTGCTAGTTTATGTCTTGCAATTTCTACTTTATAACTGCCAATTTTAAGTTTATATCACACAATTCAGAATTCAAAGTCAGAATTGTACGATGAAAAGTCGCAATTACCTTTTTTTTTTTTTTTTAATTTGTATTCACTGGTGGAAATGGGCTTCCATAGTTTCTTATATGGAAACACAGTAAACTTTTTTTTGTTTGTCCAATGGCAGTCAATGGGGTCTAGTGTTGTTTTGTTATGTAAATATATAACAGTATAATAACCAAAAAAAAAAAAAAATGTTTTGTTGAATAAATGATGACAGAATTTTCATTTTTGGAATAATTGGTAACACGCAGATGAACAAGACAGAGCAGGTTGCTTTTGGTAAAAAAAAAAAGGTTGCTTCTGAAAAAATCTTAGACTTAGAATTCAACAATTTCAAACAATAAATACAGTTTTGTGGCTCTTTAATGTGTAGTGACAGATTGCTGTAGCAGTTCAAGTGGCACGTGAACCGATCATTTCTTCTTTACTAGTTATAGCACAAAATAAACATAAATAATCATCAGAAGGTATCTTGTTTCAACTGTGGAAAGACGTCAATACACAGTTTGTTCGCCGGACGAAAAGGCAGATTCAACGTTATGATTGGTCAGCTCACCTGTCAATTAATCTCGCGGCGAAGAGATAACTTTTACTTTTATTATTGGAAGCAACAAAACTGATGTTTGTGTAGAAACAAGCAACATCTTGTTTGGCAACAACTTTGACATCTTAAAGCAAACGTAACCGGGTTTGCTGATCCTAGCTGGTCTCCCAGCCTGTTGTAGTTAGTCTGTTGGCTGGTTTTAGATGGATTTAGAGGGGTCAGCTTATGCTTTAAGCATTTTTTCCCCTGCATGGATAGATCTGTTTTTCTTAGAATTGTCCTAGAAAGTTATTGCATCTGTCATAATGCAAAAATGTTCTGAGAATCACTTTAGAATATTGAATGAAATCATGGAAAACTATACTATTCATAATGGCTTGAAAAAGCCAAATCTGATCATTCATTAACAAACCAGCTAAATCTTGAATCTTACTGCCGTATGATCTTCCTGTCACAATATGTTACAGGCTTGTATGAGGCAATTCCAGTCAAACCATTGACATTAATTACCATGTAAGCATACATACATCAAAACTAGTGGGCTTCTCTCCACGAAAATTTGAAAGACAGCTCTAATTTTGCATTCCTTTTATTGCTTTTTGTCAGTGACATTAAGACACTGCCGTTATTAAAGAAGGCCTGAATCCCATTGTCCCGCCGGAGCTTTGCAAACACTTCACAGTCTGGGTCTCTTCATGCGTTTATCCCAAGTCAAGCCCCGGGTTAAACTACCTAATCAAATTCTTGATGTTTTTCGGCACCTCACATTGAATTAAAAGACCTAAGACACAGCGGCTGCCTTTGCTTCAATTAACCTTTTATCAGCAGAGCTATTAAAAATTCCCCAATTTCTGTTAAAATGTCATTTTTATTTTGCAATTTTTTTTAGCTCTCTTATTCGACACACGCACCGACAGATTAAATCAAAACTTAATAAAAGGTTTTATATTCAGCGGACGTCAAAAAGCGAAGGCGTTCTTGCTGTTTTACATGAGAATGAACGCATCCCGCTGAAAGACTTTATGGTGTAAATAAACGTACGCGCTCATCACTGTAATGTCCCGCTGCCAAAAATCCTGAAGGCTTTTGAGTGCCTCGTGTTTTATAAAAGTCCTCTTTATACTCATAGTGATGAATAAAGACATGTTTATAGAATAGGAAGATTGGCCTAGATTAGTCGTCTTTTCTTTTCTGTCTTTATTCTTTCTTGCGCACCCATAGATTGCTTATGTTTTATGCTTTGTGAACTAGTTTCCCCTTTCAGCAAAAAGCAAAAGCAATTTGTTTTCATCATCTTGCCTTCACCTGATGATGTTTCTCCATTCAGACGCACATACGCGACGGTTTCCTGCTGCGCCAATCCAGCTGGTAAGCTTCCAAAAATTGAAGGGAGGCAAAAATTGGCCCAATTCTGCTTTTATTTAGAGGCTTATGCTGTCTATTATTTAAGGCAGCAGAGAGCCACTTTAGTGTTCAATAGGCACTGATTTTCTGCCAGGTGCCATCAGATTCAATGGGCTCTTTCCCCCTCCAGATAAGAGGAGATCTCCTCTGACTGGGTCTCTGAACTCTGCTAGGTTACTTATCTACGACCTGGACGGTCTGTCTGCAGTGATCAATTTCAGCTCGGCTCCCGCTAACCCTGTTATTGATAAAGAGCCGCCGCTTCTGTGAGATTGGAAAAACTAAAGGAGAAAAGGTCTCATGAGAAATAAGTTGCTTTTGTGTTTGTACTTGAGCCTTGGCTGAAAAAAAGAAACAATGCTAGTTAGATTTCTTCTTTTTAGAGGAGCTGCCACAAAGTGTTTCTCTCACAAAGAGTTTTATTTCACCAAACATGTTTTGTTTTTAATCTAAAAACGGTCCCATGAGTCAGAGTCCCCCCCCCCCCACCTCTGCTTGCAGAATCTCTCATCATTTGCTCCGTGGTGAGCCCAGGCACTACGCAATTGTTTCATAACTTCGGGAATGTGCTATGAATTTAAAGAAGGAACAGATGAAACTGACTGGATCTATAGAAGAACATGAGGCAAAACTCATAAAAACTAATAAAAACCTCTTTTCACCCGGACTTGGGCCCGTGAATGAGGTCAGAAAAATTGGAAAGAAATTGTGGGTTGGCTGGAAGGTGAAAGGGAGAAAGGAACAATCAAACCCGGTTTGTCAGATCAGACTTCCCACTGAAAACCTCAGGATTTAAAAACCGCAACTCTTATGTGATTAAGCTCAGCGTTCATAGTGAGATTTCGTCATTTTTAAAGGCGTATAAAAATGCATTTTATTGCAAAAATGCAAATTCTGTCATTAATGTCCTCATGTCTTTCCAAACCACCGCCATTCATCTTCAGAACACAAATTAAGAAATTGTTGACAAAATCACAGAGCTTTCTGACCCTGCACAGACGGCAACACAACTGACACATTCAAGACCCAAAAAGGTAGTAAGGACATTGTTAAAATAGTCCATGTGACATCAGTGGTTCAACATTAATTTTATGAAGCTACGAGAATACTTTTTATGTGCAAAGACAAAAATAACAACTTTATTCAACTATTTCTTCTCTTCTGTGTCAGTCTTTGACGTGCAATCACGAGAGTACCATGAAACAAAAAATATTCTCGTAGCTTCATAAAATTAAAGTTGAACCACTGATGTCACATGTACTATTTTAAAGAGAAGGTCATATGGTTTGGACAGAAATGTTCTAATTTTCTCCAAATATACATTTATACATGGAGTCATTTGTCAGTAATTTCGACAACTTACAACTTACAGACAACTTTTGTCTGTAAGCCCCTCTCTTCCATAAGCCTACTTTGCTCTGATTGGTCAGCTGGCCAAGCCTGTTGTGATTGGCACAGAGAGGAGTACTTGAGCAAGTTAGCGAGCGTTACCATCTGTGTTGCCAAATCCACAGCTGATTTTGATGTCCGCTGGTTGAATTGACCACAATAACGTCATATTTAGCCTGTGGAACCCTGACAAGAAACGTAAACCCCAGAATACCATTTTTAACGGGGGGACCCACTTGAAATGTGATTTTTGCTAGTTTTGAATAGCAATTGGGTGGGGTTTGTTGTGAAAACTTGCCAACCCTCAGCACCTTTACATAAAACAATAATATAATGCTCCAAACCATTCTTAAAATAATGCCAAACATTTTTTTAACATTTATGCAGGGGAGGCATGCCCACAGCTAATGTTTAGCTGCTAAACTATAAACGCATAGCAAAACAATAATGGTGAATACGTTAGCGGAGTGCTAACGTGACTAACTGATGAAACAACAACGTTTGTAAACCAAAATATGTCTAAGTAACATTCTTTATTATTAAACAGAGTAATTAGAACAATGACAGTCTACATGAATTGACACATTCTTAGGAAATAGTGGGTTCACAGCAAATTATTTCAGTGAGACAGTAGTGTTGTGGTTTACCTAAACTAATTATACATCACATATTAACACAAAAAAATAGATATTTTGCACACTCACTTGAAAATGTATACATAACGTATTACGTGTACTTACAGGATGTGGTTCGGAGATGCTTGTTAGTCCAAATAAAGAAGATTAGAAGCCAAGATTAGAGAAGCAGTCCTCTGTAAAATGATGAGCACACAACAAAAAGTTTAAATTGTACTGCTGTGGTTTTGTGGAAAAATGAATTTTAACCACTGATTCTTCACATCATAATCTTTCGGCAATGAAAACAAAGCAAACTTGCTTTCATAGCGTAGAAAACAGCGTCTTCTTGACATGATTTAAACACACTAACTAGCGGAAGTATTTGTGGGCAGGTCAGAGTGCTCTTATTTCTTAATTCTATTGTGTTACCTAGTGACGTTTTTCGGTAAAAGGCAGAAGATTTAAAAATATGACGACTCGTTAAGGTGATTCTGAGTTCACTTTTTTTTGAGAGAGAGAGACAGTATCTTTATGTATAATGCACTTTTTTTGATTAACAACTTTGCAGACATTGTTCTCCAGTAAGAGTTGCAATTAAGTGTCCAAAGTGACGTGTTTTGAAGTCTCTATAGTGTTGCTATCAAAACTGGCATCTCTATCACCAGCCTGATTTTGAATCTTTTCATTCTTCCCTGCAAATTGACAATGAATGATGAAAAGAGGCTTTAGCAGCATAAAGACGCTGGCATGAATGTTGGCAGCCACCCAACAGACATTGATTTGCATTTAATCCCTCACATATTGATGGACTGGGCTAGAATTTGGTGAACCTCCCATGCTCCGTCTCTGTCTGCGACAGACTTATTCTTACCTCGCTCTCACTTCAGTGCAGCTCGTCTCTGAATTACACCTGGAAGGTCAATAAAAGCACATTTTGAGAGGCAGACAGTGCCACATCTGAGGCAGACAGGGTGGCCTTGGCACAAGAAACTGAAGTGTTGTTTTTGTATGTCGCTTTGATCTGTAAAGCCCCCTCGAAACCTCTCTTTGCCGCTCTCGTAACACAGTGTACTAGGAAAAAAATGCAATGCGTTGAAAAAAAGAGACATGGTGTTAGTAGTCAGGCCATGGATTCAAAGCATACTTTTACATCGAACTTGTTTTCTGTAAGCCCTGAATTGTATGTGTGTGTTTATGTGTTGTGGCTGCAACTCAATCTGGACGAAACCAGCAGGCCATTAAAGCTCAAGGACCTTTCAGTTGCTTCAACTGAAAATATATTGGCCTAAAGAAACTGTTTTACTGTTTTCCCTTTGTCTGTTTTTCCGTGTATTGAAACCAAAACACCTCAAGGCTACCTCTGTGTGGTCCGCCCGAGGCTAACTAGCATTTAACCTGAGAGGAAATTGATCATTACGGTAGACTTGCCTGGTTGCGTCTCAAGGCTTTTGCCTAATGCTATTTCAGCGCCAGCTTAGGCGTGTGGCACGACTGCCAACCCGCATCTGCTCGCGCAGGTTTGATCTCCGATTTGCTCCTACTCTGTCAGCTTTTGATGGTAACGACAGCATGATTTGATTTAAGTCTCGGGAATTGATGGATTGAGTGATGTGTGTCAGTGCGAGAGAGTATGAGACAATGCGCGGCAGCTGGGATCTCGACGTGAGCCGAATTCAAACGGCACTGTTAATGTCAAATCCACAAAACAAAAGACTTGCATTATAGAAATTGATGGGAGAGGACTATATCAGAGCTTCTTGAGAGCAAAAGCATGAAGGGGAAAAAAAGAAATCTATATTTTTCTCTGCCATTTTTTATTTCCATTGACAGTTGGCTGCTTTTTTTCCTCCATCCCATAAACTTAGGAGTTGCATGCATTTACTCCTGCTGTAAATCGACTGGCTGATGAGATTTGGCTTTGAAATGAATTATCTTGCTTTTGTTTTGTGGTGGTTGTTTGTACCTACTTTTAATGCGCCATTTAACAAGATGAGTAAAGGATATAACTCTACTCAAATGAAGCTTTAACATATTTTATAAACCTGTTACAGTTGTACTTTTCTCCAGACTATATGTGAAACCCAAAGGGAACATTTTGATAAAGTCCTTGGGCATTTGTTTTGGATGTAGGGGTGGGAATCTTCAGGCACTTCACGATCCGATTCTGGGAGTCACGATCCGATTCCAAAACGATTCTTGATCTACATATGGGGAGCGGAGTCAAAAGTAGAAATGATTATATGATTATTATTATTAACAATTACATTCATTTAGTAACATATAAATATATCTTAGTGTAGGCTATATCTTTATAGTTTTATAATTATCTTCTTAAGGATCCACTAGTTCACATTTACAATGTGTTTTCTGCAAGCGGCAACCTCCCGCTCTCGCTCTTGAAACAATACGGAAGTGACTGAAGCTGCAGTTCATCGGCTGGCCGCTTGAGGCTGGCTCCAAAAGGGAGCAAATCCCCATAGACTCTCGTGTTTAAATGTTCAACTTTATAACAGATAAAAACATGTTTACAGCCTGGTACAAAAAGTGGTTTTGGTTTTTAGTTTTTGGTTTTTAATTTTTTTCTAACTCACCCGTTTAAATTATATTAAGCATTAAAATTCTGCATAATTAATGGCGTGGCCACTTGAGTGACAGGTGTCAGGCAGCCGTCACATTACCTCAGCTTATTCCAGCAGTTGAACTTGGCATCTCAGTTATTGCGTTTGTTTTTTCTTAGGGTGTTACTTTATCAGGATTATTTTTTCTGGTTTCAGCAACCAGACATCTTAGCTCCACCCACGTCCCACCTTTGTCCATTTTCTATTTTCCTGGAGTGACGCGCTTCCAAAATGGCGACGACAGGCCCCGCCCAACTTTTGCTTCAAAAACGCTCTTCAGAAACCTACGGGTGACGTCACTGACACTACGTCCATGTTTTTTACAGTCTATATGGTTTTCTGCGTAAAAATAAGGGCTAATTTTTGGCCTTTAATTCTCTGCCAGCAGGTGGCGCTTTTTCGCCATGAATATAGCCGTTTCCTCTGTAACCGCAGAAAACAAAGCAGAGCACCTGACTTTGAAACGTGCAGCGCTGATATTTAATCAATTAAACAATATTCGACCTTGAAATATGTTGACGTGATTATTCATATAATGAGGTTTGGGCCATACAAATTACGGGAGTTTTACCAGAGGCAAATGTAGGAAACATATCAAATATGCTCAGTGTTTTTTTAGAAAGATTAAAAATACGGGAAAATAAGTAAAAGGGAAAAACCGGAGGGTTGACAGGTATGAGTCTGTCATTGCGCGAGTTTCGTGCATCTAATAGTACTGCATTCTAAACGGCGTAAATAAAAGCAAAAGCATAAAGGAAAACACGGCGGGTGGAAGCCCATACTGTCAATCAAAGCGCACGTGTTTCACAACGCAAATTCTGTGCAATGACGCCCCCGCCGCGTCTCTAGCGCGCACCGGAAAACAAAAACAAGCTCAGAATCGTTGAAGAGAGAATCGCGATGGATCTGAGAATCCATCCATTTTAATGTGATGTTGGCTATAAACTAGTGATTTGAGAAGCGAAGCTTTTCAAAGCTTCGAGTCAGTTGAACCAATTGCTTCGCAAAATGATTCACTGTTTGGAAGCGCTCGAATCACCACACGTTAGTGACGCCTTCTTGTCAAAAGTGTGTAAATGCAACAAAAACTCAGGCTAAAACATGCATAAAACAGCTTTTAAAAACCATTACAAATGTTTTATTGAAATCATAATACATTATATGCAATAAAAAGTAATAAAATATCATTAAATATTAAGTGTCTGCATAATATGTTTTTAAAAAATATTTTATATTAATTTGTAGGGCTTGTTTTGTTTTATAGACGGCTTCTATATAAACTATTAACTACTTCTCATTCTTTTAATTACACGAATGTCTCATTAAAAATGTCTACAAATAATGAGATGCTGCCATAATGAGATGCTTTGGCTTCACTTTTCTATAGTGGAATAAATGGGAGACGCGTCGTCCATCTTTTTTTACAGTCTATGGTTTACACAGATCGCCTCCCAATGGCAAACCATTGAAATTTCGAAATGTTTCGAAACAGTTATGACGTAATGAAGCCTCGTTTACTGAATTCACGTGACTTCGGCAGTTTGATGCGTGCTCCGAACCACTGTTTCGAAATGATTGATTCACAAATGTTTAGAAGCTTCGTGAAGCAGTGCTTCGAAGGCGGCCATCACTACTATAAACAACCAAATGGTGAGTTTATTGTGCGATGTGTAGTTGAAGAAATCCAGTGTATTTAGCTCTTTTCAGCACTGTTATGTTTTTAGCACGGTTTACTAATTTTTCATTTTTACATCTGCACAAAAAAAAAAGTAATTTTCTTTGGTGAAAAATAGCTGTTTTGGTTGCATTACAAAACCTGAATGCCCATGCTGCTGATGCTGAGCACAAGAGCGGAAGACAAGAAAACAATCTTGTGAATTAAATCTTTAGCTTGCAGCTTTCCCATAACGACAATCATCTGCACTTTCCGCTATAGCGTCCCCCCTCTAGTTGCTAAGCTTGCAGTTCAATTTGTCCTAATTCCGGGCTTAATTGTAGAGAGCTTTGCAGCTAATTAAATGTTCAGAGGAGTGATAAATTGGGTGGGTCGAACACAACTACAGTAATTAGTCCAATGTACCGAATGCAGAAACGTCCCAGCATGCACTGCAAGAGGAAAAGTAAGAGCTGGGCTGATAGAATGGCACAGAGATGGTGGATCTGTTTAGTGTTTTAAAAGATATTTTTCTGTTGTATGTATTATAAATACATACAACTACCTTTCACCAATGTGGGGGCAGTATTTTTATTTATTTTTTATAGAAATAAATCTTGAAAACCACAGTTTTCACAAAAATATTAAGCAAAGCTATTTTATTTTGCTTTACCATTGATACGTTTCCTGAGCACTAGATCTGCAAATTAGAATAATTTCTGAAGTATCATGTGACACTGCTAACTTGGAGTAAAATTCAGCTTTGCATCACAATTTAAAATATTTTTAAAATGTATTTTAAATTATAATGATATTTCACAACATTACTGTTTTACTGTATTTTTCATTACAGTCTTGGTGAGCATAGGACTTCTTTCAAAAATATTACAAAAATCTAACCTCAAACTTTTGAATGTATTGTGTGTATCCATATATGTGTTTACTTAAACTACTTTTTGTCATATGAACAACCCATATCACAATACATAATAGCATATTTTATTGTGTTTTATTTTATTTATTAATCTTGCTGTATGTGTGTATATATACCACCAGCAAATCAGCATATTAGAACAATTTCTGAAATATCATGTGACATTGAAGACTGGAGCAATGATGCTGAAATTCAGCTTTGCACTTGTGTGTTTATGCAAAAAATAGTAAATAAAATGTTAAAATGACAAATATTGCCACCTGGCAAAATGAAGGAGCAGTATTTCAGACTGATAAAATTCCCAAAATTGATGCTAATCTAGCACAGCACAGTCCATTTCACAGACTATCCAGTACATAACGCAGCACAGCATTCTCTCTCTCTCGCACACACAGACACACACTTTAGTGACAGATGTTCCCTGATCTTTATCCTTAACTGTGTGATGACCCTTATCCTGGTGGCCTCTTATAAAACAAGTAGAAAAGCTGTTAAAGCGTGCCTCGTTTTGCTTGTGTGTGTGCAGGCCTGACTCACAGTATAATCCTTATGTTGTACTTAAATTGAAATGAAGTGTGCATCTCTCTATTCAGAGTTGAAAGGGTGATTTGAATCATCCAGACAGCCATTGTCGGCTGCTTAGCAAAGACAACGGAGCAGATTAGCCGGTTTAGCTTTTCAAATAGACGGTGAAATAGAAAGGAGGCTTCGCTCGTCTGCTGGCTAAGTGCTGTTATCTAAAGATTTACAGTAATTCTCTTCACTTAGAGCGTAATTAAACATCTTGGACACAATCACAGACACTTGGAGAGATGTAAGGCTGCCGTTGAACGCCAACCGTCTGCCTGCTTCCCACTGACAGAGCCATTCTACTGGCCGGATTGGAAATCAATGACTTACTGCTCTTTAATCAAAGATGTAATTTATAATGAGATTAGAGGGTGGACATCATCCATGCTGCCTGCTCTTTTTCTGTCTGGGTTTCAGCAGTATTCATCTGTCTTCATTTTTTGTCACCTTTAATATACTTTAAAGTTTACTTTTAAGCACTCTTTTTAAATGCACTTTTTAAATGTACATCTCTTGTGCTTAATTCAATTTCTTAGCAATTCAGTAATTTTTTATTTATTTATTTATTTAAAGAAGTGCCACTCTCTTTTAGTTGTTAGACGTGATTGGTTCAAATTAGTTCAAATCTAACTCCTCTTTTTTGGCAACATTTCTTTTATCATGTTTTACAAAGAGTCTCAACATGTATGTGCATCTTAAACTACTAGTTGTCATATGAACATCCCATATTGCAGTTTTGAATTCCAGGTGTGCATTTTTGGTAACAGAAAGATTATTGGAGTTGCATTATATTTAGAGCCTAAGAATTTTATTTTATTTTATTTTATTTTATTTTAATCTTGGTCTATGTGTGTGTATATATCCAGCATATTTTTTTTTTTATATATTTATGTTTTGTCTTGTATTTTATTTTAATTTATTTTGTTATTTTATTTTATTTTTTATTTATATTTACATCTTGGAATCTTGGTATGTGTGTATATATGCCCAACATATTTTATTTTATTTTATTTTATTTTAAACTTGGTGTATGTGTGTATATATCCATCATATTTTATTTTGTATTTTATTTTTATTTTAATTTGTTATTTTATTGTATTCTTTTTATTTTATTTTATTTTTAATTGTAAACATGGTGTATGTGTGTATATATATCTAGCATATTTTATTTTGTCTTGTATTTTTATTTTATTTTATATTTTATTATTTTTGCAAATCTTGGTCAATGTGTATATATGCCCATCATATCTTACTTTGTCTTATTTTATTGTATTTAATTGTATTTACAGTCTTGGTGTATGTGTGTGTATATATATCCATCATATTTAATTTTCTCTTGTATTATTTTATTTCATGTTATATTTTATTGTATTTTTTTTTTTTAAATCTTGGTGTGTGTGTGTGTGTGTGTGTATACAATTGATTTTTACTTTGTTTTATTTTATTTTAATGCTGTATATATGTGTGTGTGTGTGTGTGTGTGTGTGTGTGTGTGTGTGTGTGTGTGTGTGTATGTATATACTCAGCATATTTTATTTTAATTTAATTTTTTAATAATTTTATTATAATTAATATATAAATAATATATAATATATATATATACACCATAGAATTGCTGGCCTGTGTTTATATCAGGGCCCCCTGCTGTAATTCCCCAAGGAAAAATAATTTATCATAACTTATGATAGCCTACATTTGTCCACATTGCCGTTGGCAAAACCACCAGGGCTCCCTCTTGCTAATGATTTGTGTGTGTGTGCATAAATGTGCATGAGTAGGTGAGCTCACACAGATCAGAAGGTCATGGGTGAAAACAACAACAGCAGATCTGATCTTTTTTCCTATACCTTTCAACAACCGCCTGAGGCCGTACCATCTGCACTCCATTTCTTATTCGAAATAGGCAGTGGGAAGGAAACGTTCTGCCAAGGTTAAAAGAATGTTATTTAATAATCCCAGCAGGCATACGGTTGGCTGCACATTTCATAACATTGATCAGTTTCCTCTGAGACCCGATGAATAAATCTACATTTTCAGAATGCTGCATGTTTCTCTTGGGATTCATGCTATATTTTATGACTGGCACCTTTCATGTCATTTCTTTTCTGTGTAATATAACAGGCCACTTGTCGAACAAGTGTTTTCCCTCGAGTAATACAACCAACACTTCAACAGATCTGTCACAGGCCTGTCTCAAATATGCTGGGTATGTGATATCTGTGTGTAACCTATTCTCGCTCTCCCTATGTTTCAGTAACACAATAATAATTGTTTTTAAATTGTATCTGTTAATGTTACTTAATGAACCTGAGCTAACGTGGATTAACAATGGATTTTGCTCCATATAGTGGGCTCACAGCCCTTTGAAGCTGCATTGAACCCATTGACTCCCATTGAAGTCCACTATATGGAGAAAATTCTAGAATGTTTTCCTCAAAAACCTTCATTTCTTTTCGACTGAAGAAAGACATGAACATCTTGGATGACTTAGGGGTGAGTAAATTATCAGAAAAGCCCTATATATGTAATTCAAAGTGTAATAAAGCTGTTTAGGATGTAAAACACAATTTTATAGCATTTGGCTTTGCTCTTGAGCCAGATTTTCACCAGATTTTGAGCCAGAGTTTCTGTTGTCTATTGCTGTAATGATGGGTTGTTGTAGCTTTGTCCTCTGAGGGCGGTGGAGGTCGTGCCCCCTGGTGCCCCCTGCTGGCATCAGGCAGATGTTCACCTGAAACACATTAGCCATGGAGCCTGTCACTACCTGCTGATACATTTATCAACCTCCTGCCCAGATTTAATTATCTCCCATAGACAGAGACAGAACAGGGCACCAGGGTGCGTGTATGTGCGCGCGGAAAAAGAGAAGCTGCTTGTCTGTATGTGTGTGTGGTGAGTTGTTGAGAGAAAATCAGACCTGTTTGAAGTCAAGAGGAAGTCAGTTTTGGCCCCACTTACTTTCTTAATACAGCTTCTAGTTCTGTTGTGAACGATGCATTAAATGAATAGTCCAAAAAATGCAATCCGATTTCATGACAAAACGTACCTGTGGGAACTTTTTTGCAAGACGTGAAATATGTACCGCCATCCACGTTTCGTGACAAATTATGAAATATCCACTGAATGGCGCTTTGTTTTTTTTTGGTACGTTTTATGTTAAGGTTAGGAGTTATCGCAGTTCTGACTTGAAATTTTGTCGCTATAACTCTAATGCTCTGTGGTGTTTTAAAGTATTGTATCATCTACACCTAAACCCATAGTCGCGGGAACATATTTTATCTGGGGTTGCTGGGGGCGGGGCTTGATGTTGCAGGGCGGGGCAAGCTGGGCATTTGGCACTGTCCCAAATGAAACTCTGCATGTGCACTTGCGGTCTTACGAACTTACGCCCTTTTCACACATACTCCGTTTGCGTTACGTATGTAGTGCAGAAGCGGCACGGACTCATTTTGCTTTCACACAGGACGCGTTTGCAGTCCGCTCCTGATCCGTGGCTGTTTACCACAAACACAACATTTATCCATTATTTTGATTTCAAATCCAAACATGCTTTTTCAGCATTGTGATCCTTTTTTATCACAGCGCAGTAATACAATCGTTCATAGACATATTCATGTTTAAATTTATTATAATAATATAATAAATATAAACAACGTATTATTCAATGCACTTGAATTCTAGATTTGTATGTTAAGTTGCTCAAGCAAGTTGCAGCACATTTAAACACAGCATATAGCTTCCTTTTCGTACTGAAATTGGGCTATCACAAATATTTTAAATTAAAACTTACCACAGGTGGAAACAGTCGGCTCTTGTGCCTTCATTTTGCATTAAATCTGTATTAAAAGCAATCTCGCTGGTCTTAAATATCTTTTCTTTTCTACCTCCACAAGTGCATCTATGTGGTCTTGTTTATTTAAAAGTGCACTTTTCCTTGTTTTAAACCTAGCCAAAAAGCCACGTGTTGACTGTGAAGCACAATAGACTTCATTTATATGCATTTATGGTGTGATCACTACATTTCCATGTCAATCCGTGTTCATTTTACCACAAACAATGCGCTGTCAGTTTAATTCAGGGCATGCAGCACAGCAAAAAATACACTCGGTGCGGAAACGATCGCTGCACTGCTGTGGAAACACCACTTCTGGAACACACTGCCGGACCGCAACTGCGTGCAGTGCAGTGCTTGAATTGAGGGGGGCTGGGGGGATCCGGGACCCCCTATAAGAAGTAAAAAAAAAATAGGTTTGGGGGGTCCCCCCAGATATTTTATATTAGTACTATCAACAACAAATACAAATATGAAAAAAACTCACGGTTAGAATAGTAAATGAGATTAAGGGGCAAAATCCAGGGAGTGAATTTTGAGGGGGCGGCGTTTCACTTCCAACTGCTCTGAGACTTCACTTCAGCCAATAGAAATGCTTCTCTTTTGGTGCGCTTCAGATCGTGAAAGGAGTAGAGACGATTTAAATAATAGATTCGGTGTGCAGTTTAGAGAGCCTCATTAATTAAAATGGAAGTTGGTGAGATTGCGATGAACTAAGACAATTTTTGCAAATGTGAAATTGAACAGCTTTATTAATTTTGGATTTTATACAAAAGTTAACATAAGGACTTACATTTCAGAAACACTGTTGTCTGATTGTGGTGTATTTATTCAACGAAAATAGTTTCAAACAAAGTCATTCAGAGCTGATTCGTTGCAATCTCCAAGCGAACACAATTTTGTTTCATTTTTGAATTAATCTTCCTTTTTGAACAGCCGTTTGAATGAATCGATTACATAAATGATTCAGTGACAACACAATGACTTGCTGCCATCTACTGGCGGTTTTTGAAAGTTTTTTAAACACTCGTATATGCTGGTTTTCAGTTTATTTATTTATTTATTTTAAACTTTGTGTAAGTTATTTGTTATTTTAGGTGTATATATAGCATGGTGTGTTTTTATTCATTTTGTTAATAAATTAATCATTCTATGTTTAATGGGCTAAGTGAGTTTGTCGTTGTTGTCCATTCGATTGATGCCGAATTTCTGCTAATTCAAAAGTGAAAGTAAAATGCGCACATCCATTTACAAGCTACTGAAAAGCGAACATACAAATGAAGGAAGACAGAGTTATATGTGAACCAATACATATTTGTGCTATTATGATTGTTGTACAAGAATTTATTCTTTAAATTTCTATTATTTAATAATTTTACTTAATATTATATTTAGCTTGTTTTTCGATCTCTCATCTTTCAGCCCTTTCATCCCGAGTCATGTTTTTCACGGTAATCGTACCCAAGGATTCCCCATCCTAAGTCCAATTCCATGCCAGCTGAGACATATGTAGCTGTAATCATAACTGTTTATGAAAACGATTACAAGTGCTCGCTGTTTTACTGCCTCTAGCTCATTTCTGTTGGAAACCACAGTGACATGTACTTATTGGTATGTATATTTCAAGTCTTGTGAAAAAGTTCCCACAAGCACGTTTTTGTCATGAGATCAGGTAAAAAAAAAATGAAAATTAGCTGTAAGATGTAGATACATTTGTTTCTTTATTGGAAGAGATTCTGAGAAATTTAGCATTACATCACTTGCTCACCAATGGATACTCTGCAGTGAATGGGTGCCATCAGAATGAGGGTTCAAACTGATGCTAAAAACATCACAATAATCCACATGACTCCAGTCCATTAAATATTACTTTTGTATACATGTGTTTCTTTTATGCATAAGCTGTAATATAACACATTTTCCACTAAGTAATACAGATATCCTTATTTCTATAGTTGTCTAATTCATTTAGGTATTCAGATTCTCTCTGTGTCTTTTAATTATGTACAATTTGGCATCTCTACAGTAATTGCTGAAGCCTGACAGCTTTGGGCTCCATGATCCACAACCATCTCACGTCAGAGACGTGTGCAGAATAGGCGCTTTATTCAATTCCACCATCTAAATAAGCAACAGCAGTGTTGTCAGTCACATGATGGATCTTCCCCAGCAACAGAGTCATCCATCAATTTAATTTATTATAAAAGGCAAACGGCACTAGGAGCACTATATTCAAACATAAAGAAATCAAACTCTCATTAGCGGCAAGTCAATCTTCTATTTATATGATGACACACAACTCTTATGTTCTAACATATAGAAATGTGATGATATGCCATGAAGAGATTAATTACATTAAAGTTGGGAAAAGCCCTAGTCTTTTAACTGCTCTATAGCAAAATAGTCCAATATAAAACCAAAATGTGTTTAATCAGAATTCTCAAGGCAAATATTGCAAATGATTATAACATTGCTGCAGTTTCTCATTCATTCAGTCAGCGTGATGCTTAATTTATGTTCCTCACAGCACGCACTTTTGAAAAGCAAACGTGGTCGTGATATGATTAGCTCCATCTAAACATGCCTGTTTCTCCGCTCGTGTAATTTAATTTAGCCAGACAGTCGCTGGAAGGTTTGATCTTGTGAATAATGTTTTGAGAGAAGATTCTGAGCCCGTTTCAATTTGTTTGTCATAGTTTAGAGCGAGAGGGGAGATAAAGCGCACTCAAAACTTTAATTACAGCTACACACCCAGAACACCAACTGTTTTTAATTTGTTGTTAAAAGGTCATAAAGCATTAAAAAATGAAGTAATTTTTTATTTATATCATTTGTGTTTAAGAATTGCTTCCAAAGCAGATTACAAGTTACCTTTTTGATTACTTTTCTAAATTTCTCACAAATGTTTTGAACTGTTAATCAGTTTTAAACATTTAAACCAGGTAGAGTTAACCTTACAGTAGTATTCAACACTGATTACTCTCAGGCTTTCAAAATCCTTCATCACTCGGATTATATGATGATTATATGATTATATGATTTTAAAGCACAGCCACCACAAAATCAGACTTTAGCACCTCTTTTTACTTTAATAGATAGTTTAATAGCTATAATACTCTTTTTGTCAATCAGATCTTTTATGACAGGAAACACTGGCAACTAACAATGCCTTGGGAAAAACAGTTAATCTTTAAAAAAATACAGCATAATACAGAATATACATAAAGCATATATATAAAGAAATAAAATTCAGTACAATTTGGGAAAGAAATCAATCAAATCTGTATGTGTGTGAAAATATTCAGATGTAACCTCCACACATTACACTTTTTTTTCTCAGTAACTGTAACAAATCAAAATGACATTTATTTTGTAATTAAATTACATAAAACAGTAACTCCACAGCACTGCATTGGAATCACATTTGCAACCGTCCAGATATTCAGAAAAAACAGCACTCTTTGGTGCAATATCAACCTGGTCTCATGACAAAAGCGTACCTCCTGGAACTTTTTTGCAAGACGTGGAATACACACCACCATCTACGTTTCGTGACACATTTTAATGTGAAATGTCCAGTGATTGGTGCTAATATAAGGTTTGTTTACTTCCCCGGAACATATATTGTACATTTTATGCAACGTTTATTTAGTACTAGGGCTGTTCGGTTCAGAAATTTTTGGAATCAATACTGATTCCGATTCCTGGTTCTGGAATCGATGGGATTCGATTCCAAGAATTGATTCCTCACTGTTGTTTTCAATTCTTTTTCGATTGTTTTTTAGATTGGAGGAACCTAATTTCGCAATGACTGCAGAATATAGAGGTCATAGAAAGTAGCCTTTTTATAATATGAAGCTTCTTTTGTAACAATTGTTACATTTCTGTAGCTCTGACTATTATGAATAAAACATGGCTTGTGGTTTATCTGTCAATCAGATGTGCTCTCGGCCACTGATCAGTGCTCTACGTTTTCTTTCAGAATTTTCGTTGGCTGATAGAAAGGTTAAAAAATAGCATTCATTTGAGATGATAATAAGATCAAGACCCTCGATCACATCATGATCTATTCTGTGGTGCATCACTCAAAACTGTAGACAACATGAGCGAGTCCAGAAAGTGAAACAAAGAGCTGTAATCATAATTGTGTACAAAAACGATTACAAGTGCTTGCTGTTTTACCGCCGCTAGTGTTTATTTCTGTTGGAAACTGCAGTGATATGTACTTATTGGTACGTATTTCGCGTCTTGCGAAAAGTTCCCACAGGTAGGTTTTCGTCATGAGACCAGGTAGGTAATATTGCTAAACTATTTCATTTGATTCAAAATATAAGACAGGGGCACTTTTTGTTTTAGATATTTAGGGGCATATAACTGCATTCATAGACTACATCGTGTCAGCAACAGCAAGTAATTTCAGCAAGTAATTTCACACATATTGTCTTATCACCAACTATTTTTGTTTGAACATGATAAATAGTCCTTGTCTGCCTTAGGCCTCACAGAGAGGGGTTTTGCTGTTTGTATGTGTGTGTGTGTGTGTGTGTGTGTGTGTGTGTGGAATCAGACGTGAGTGTTCACAGCCTGTTCCTGAAGACCACCTGCTGGCTTGCCATCCCATCCTGTCATTACAGAGCTTCTCTTCAATCAGAGGAGATGAAGTGTTTTCTCAGTACTGAATGCGAATTTTTTCATCCCAAAACCACTTCAGCACAAATCCCACTCTGTGGCCAATTTCGTTGGTTAAGTTTATGGGCAGTGTTGGGGAGTAACTAGTTACATGTAATGGAATTACATAATTCTATTACAGTTACTGAAAAAAATGTGTTAACTACTTGTTAATGATTACAAAGGGGGTTACATCTGAATATTTTCACACACATACAGATTTGATTGATTTCTTTCCTAAATTGCATTCACTGCTGTGTTTCAGAAGTTTAGGACAAGTCTATTTGATAACTGTTTTATTTCCTATTTGGGTTTATGTACAGTTGAGGTCAAAAGTTTACACACACCTTACCCAGACAGCAGCTGACTCTGTGCCGGATTCATTTTCAAACCGGCAAATCCGCGTTACAGTCACATCCGTTTCAGTGCTGTATCACCGTCTTAGACGGATCCAGCCCGGGCCTGGTTTCAGTCGGCGCAGACTACTGTCGCAGAGCGGATCTGGGCCGAGTCTGGTACGGATGAGGGAAAACCTGATGTGTGCCGGTAATGGCCCGTTGTGCCAAAAGACACCGCCCCAAGTCCGTTTTGCGGATGTATGGGCCGGATCTGGACCACATGACCCTGTTCAAAAGTTTACATGCACTTCGTTCTTAATACTGTTTTGTTACCGTAATGATCCATAGCTGTGTTTGTTTGTTTAGTGATAGTTGTTCATGAGTTGTTTTTTATCAACAGTTAAACTACCACAAACACAGTGCATTATGAGCTGGATGAAAAATTTTTAATTTGAAGATCAGGGTAAATTTAATTATTTTGTCTTCTTGGAAACATGCAAGTATCTTCTGTAGCTTCTGAAGTGCAGCACTAAATTAAAAAAAACAACAACAAGATATTTAGGCAAAATAAGAAAAATGTACACATCTTCATTCTGTTCAGAAGTTTACACCCCTGGCTCTTAATGCATCGTTTTTCTGTCTGAAGCGTCAGTGAGTGTTTGAACCTTCTGTAATAGTTGCATATGAGTCCCTCAGTTGTCCTCGGTGTGAAAAGATGGATCTCAAAATCATGCAGTCATTGTTGGAAAGGGTTCAAATACACACACATTTGAAAAAAAAGCTGTTTTCTGAAGAACAGCAGGCAGTTTAACTGTTCAGGACAAACAAGGGACTCATGAACAACTATCACTAAAAAACAAAAAACAAAGACACACACAGCTGTGGATCATTCAGGTAACAACACAGTATTAAGAATCAAAAGGATGTAAACTTCTGAGCGGGGTCATTTTTATAAATTCAACTCTTATTTTCTCTTGTGGACTATATGTAAACATAATTTATGTGTAATATTCAGGTCAGTACTAAATAAACAATAACATGCATTTTGTATGATCCCTCTTATTTTGGTAAAGTAATTAACATTTCGCTATGCGAAGATTTGATTTCATAGCTATTTAGCTACTAAACACTTCCTAGTGTCACAGTCACAAGTTTTAGAAACTTGAGCAGAACAACACATTTAACCATTTACAACTCACTCTTATGCCAAACAAATACAAGTTCCAGCTCTCCAGTTGAGTTTAGACTCTTGCGATTTGGTTGTGAAGGGCTGCAATATGCCAAATGTTTTATGCAAAGCCATTTTGGACATTTTTCAAGGTAATACTCATTGCGAGATGATGAAAGTTTAATCTAATAACATCTTTTTCTACAGAAAAACATTTTGTTTTGTGCAATCTCTGATTTTCGTTGCGTATCTATAGCAGCTGCTTGGCTAATCTTGTTGTGTTTTTTATTTTTTCTATTGTTGCTTATCTGTGCAAATAATTTTTCATTAGTTTAAATAACTGTGCTGTGTTTTAATAAAAAGAGGTGGTTGTTTCTGTTGTGAACACATTTTTGTTCTTTTTATTGAAAGGAGTCTGAGAAAAGGGTATCTGCAACTTCATTCATTATACTGCATTCTCCTTCGACTATACTATGCTAATGAGTCAATAATGAAGAGCTAATTGGCCAGAGAGAAATGAGACTGGGTTTGTAGAGGTTAAGAGAGGTTCAAAATTACAGTAACACTTTAATTAAAAAAAAAAAAAATTCTGCCTATTACGAGGTTGCGCAAGTTCAGAAATTAAAGAAAACATAATTGGCAGAATTTATTATAATGGTGGTGGTAGGCAGTGAAATTATGTCCAGTGTGGGTACATTTTATTTTCTATGTCCACGTGGTCCTGTAGCTCAGGTTGTAGATTTGATCCATAACAAACGTACGTACAGATAAAAAGCTAATTTGTTTTCTCTTAAAAATGCAATCATTAATCTAGCTATGGTCACTTTAAAGTTAGATGGAAAATAAAATCCACTACAATTTTTTGCCTAAGCACAGTCACAGTTAGATTTAACTCCTCTCTGAAGCAGGAATAGACTGAGGACCATCCAAACGTCATTTGGAGCTGACTTGTGTTTGTACATGTGTAAGTGTGTTTGCATGTGTGTTTTATGTCACTCTGGGCTGCAGTAGAAGATTACAGGGTGTAATGCGGTATTCTGTAGTGGCTGTTGTAGAAATCCACTCAAAGCTGTGCAACCTCATGCGGTCAGTGTGATTAAGCTAATACGATTAGCCATAGCTATTTTATCCCAGAGATTAGCGCGTTGGACAGTTGAGCGAGGGGAAACATACTTCAGCCCATGCTGATTCAATAGATTATCAACTCCAATCTGCCTCTTCAAACTGTCTGAGGCCTCTCAAAAAGAAATAAACCTTATTTCAAGAAAGGATATGTTACTGTTTTCAGGCTGGTATTGGTTGACAAGTCTATTAAACAGCTATGAATTAATCTATGGATATTTAGCGGTACATTTGTGGATTCATTCATTCATATTAATTTGTTTGCATTTAGTTTTATAAGTGTATTATTTTAAATTAGAATAGTTTTGTCTTAATGTTAGTTCTATTTGATTTTATTATTGCAAATTATAATTATAATAATATTGTTTATAAGCAATATTTATTTTTGATAGTTCTTTTAATTGATTTAGTTTTAATGATTACTTTTTATTTTTTATTTAGTTATTATTTGTAATAATAATAATTATTATTATTTTAATTTGTTTTAATTAATTCATTTTTTTTGCTTTTATTTGTGCAATTTTGTTTTATTTGATTTTATTATTTTAAAATAGAATTGTTCTGTCTTAATTTTAGTTCTATTTGATTTTATTTTTTTAATATTTATTTTATTTTAATTAATTTATTTTTTAATTTATTTTACTTTTTACAATTTATTTTTAATTATTATTTATAATAATGATAAGATGATTATTATTTTTACCTGTATTTATCCATGTATTTATTTATTTAATTTCGTATAATTATATTATTTATAAATGATAATATTTAATTTTTATAGCTTTTATTTATTATTTTTTTATTTAATTTAATAATAATAATAATAATTATTATTATTAGATTAGATTAATATATTACATATATTTGTATTTTTTTTTATTAAAATATTTTATTTGTTTTGTCTTAATTTTAGTTCAGTTCGATTTTATTATTTAAAATTATAATTATAATGTTATTTATTTATTTATTTATTTATTTATTTATTATTTAATGGTTATTTTTATTCTGTGTTTGTGTTTCATCATGTATTAATTTGTTTTTTAGATTTTTATTTTATTTTAAATTAGAATAGTTTATTTGTTTTGTCTTAATTTTAGCTCTATTAGATTTTATTATTTAAATGATAATTATAATATTATTATTTACAAACAATATATATTTTTAGAAGTTTATTTCTTTTTAGTTTTATTTTTGAAGAAAATATATTTTTAAATTATTTTTTATTATTATTATTTATAAGAGTAATAGTAGTAGTAGTAATAATAATAATTGTTTTTATCTGTGTTTGTATTTAATGTATTTAGTTTTTTTTATGTTTTTTATTTTATTATTATTAGTTTATTTGTTTTGTCTTAATTTCAGTTTTTTGGAAGTTATTTATTTTTACATTTATGTTTTATATTATTATTATTTATAATAATAACAATATTAATAATAATTGTTTTTATCTGTGTTTATTTATTTATTATCTATCCCTGTAGACATGACCCTACCAGATCTAGTACTGTCTTTTGATTATACTTGACCTATTATGATAACCAGTATGAAATAAATCATATTAATTTGTCTAATTCATCAAATAATATATATCACATGGTTAACTAACAAACACAAACCCATGACAGGAAGCTGTAGGTCACATGATACCAGCATATTTAGCATTTCGCCAAGTCACGCTGTTACAAACTGACGCAGTAGTACCACGCTTACCATACAATACCTTACATGCCTCAACAAACTGGTTCATTAGCACCCATATGCTCAGTATTTATAGAGATCGTAGAGGTCTGGTACATATAAGCACTGCAAGAATAGCAGAGTGATCTAGCATAATAGGCCTGCCAAACCTTTCCTGGCCCCAACCGGATTTGGTGTTGCCAAGGCTAATGAAATGGAATGTAATTGAGTGGAATATAATCAGATGGAATAAATGGAATGGAATGAAATGGATCAGAATGGAATGGCAATGGCTGGGATGGAACAGGACTGCGCAGCTCACTGCACCCAGATTCTTGGCCTGTGTGCTGCGCCTGAGCGCAGGTTAATTTGCACAGCTGCTCGCTCTAGAGCAGTGGTTTTGATTGCTTGTGATTTTGCTCCCTTGATAACAGGTGGTGTGTGCCAGGGGCACAGATGTGGCCCTAATGTCATCATTTGGCTAACAGCTAAAGTGGAGTCTTTGACAAGATTAGTGCACCCTTAAGGATAGGTATACATAGAGTCAAAGAGCTTTATAGTCAAAACCTGCAGGGTGGATTTTGTTTTTAGATTTCAAACTAGTTGCATTTATAGTCAATCATATAACCGGTTCAATCCAGCTGGAGCGTTGACTACTGCCGTAATCTCGCAGCGATGAACTTCTGAACGCCCTAGAGGAAATTTCCCAACAGATGAAATGCTGAAAAATGAACAAATCAGTCCTTTAATGGAGTCTTGTAGAAATGAAGTATGAGGCTCAGCGGTTCGCTTTTAGGAGGTACATTATTCAAGCTGTAAATTGAAATGGCGAGTGGGGCTCGTGGACCTGCTCACCGATGGATCACTCTTGAGGCCACTCATTTGTCATTTTACCTATAAACCCTACAGCTCTCAGTATGATTTTCATTCACTGTTGAATATGTTATCGTTTAAAATGAAACTTTCTAGAATGAGATGCTTTGGATTGAGTTAACTGAGGCTTAAAACAGCAACAAAATGTCTCTTAAAGGAATATTTGAATGAAAAGTGATTAAATCTATCTATCTATCATACACCTTGCAGAATCTGCAAAATGTTCATTATTTTAGCAAAATAAGAGGGATAATACAAAATGCATGTTATTTTTTTATTTGGTACTGACCTAAATAAGATATTTCATATAAAAGATGTTTACCTATAGTCCACAAGACTGTTTAGTGATTTAGTTTGATTGTGTTTTAGTTTAATTGTTTAGTGTTCATGAGTCCCTTGTTTGTCCTGAACAGTTAAACTGCCTGCTGTTCTTCAGAAAAGACCTTCAGGTCCCACAAATTTTTCGTTTTTCAGCTTTTTTTGTATATTTGAACTAGGGCTGGGCGGTATGACGGTATATACCATTACCGCGGAATAAAATGTCTACCATAACAGATTTTTTTTATTCCATGTATACCATGCAATTAAATGGGCATAGTAAACTCACCTGCAGCACGCACCAAACAGAGACGCTGCCTTTTGTCAAAGAAACATGATGAAGAAAGACAAACTAGTAGATCAGAAGGATCCATAAATGATACAGTTTTCTAAAGGTTTGTTAATAACGTGATATTGTCAGATATTGAAAGGTGCAGCAGTCAACCGCAATATGGCAGTGCAGCACCCGGACAGGCTCACAACGGAGGAAGCATTAGGAATCAAACTGACTACAACAGTTCATAAATTAAAGTCGTATTGAATAGAAATAACCTTTAATAACCTTTAACCTTTCAAAATTACGTATTCAGCGTGGACGCGCAAGCTGTTTCCGTGGTAATGAACAAACGGCTTGTTAAAGCGAATCTATTCTGAATCTGAGGCAAAAGTAGTAATGATTGAGAATGGAGCAGTGCGTATAATATTTTGATTTTATGTCCAAACGATCAAACACTGACCGAAACCAGCTGATAATAACCTCATGTGATTCGATACGTCTGACAACGTGACGCTCAAATGATGCAGTAGAGGCGCGGGCGCAAACGCAGTGAGAGGCGAATCCATGAGTACCAAAGACGTCACTTCCGCTATGCTCGCCGCCATATTTGTGTCCGATATGACAACAGACATATGCATTTTTATTCATTCATAGGCTATTTGGGTGCAGTAACATTTTAATAAAAAAAAAATGTTGCCATTGTTTAAAAAAATGGTTTGTGTGTAACTTGTGTCATTTTTTGTAATTGTCAGTAATTGTACATAAAATGATTATTTTTGAGAACCTTTGTACATGTATATATACTTTACTGCAGACGTGGCAATGACATTCATTATAAAACACTTTTGCTCTTAAGCCAAATACACACTAAAACGAATAATTTACCGGCATCTACATGTACTGTAAGTCATTATTCTCTGCATTAGCACTGTTTTGAACTTACTGTTTGAATGCTTTCTCTTTTAATGGATCAGCTTTTACTTAGATGATTGCAAAAAACAGCTTCTTTTAATTTTCTAGGACATTGTTTTCGTTATAATGTACTGATTCGCATTAGTAGTCAATAATTATTATTCTATTCTGCCTCTCCTGACATGCTTTGCACCCCAGAGCGACTCAGGTTGCATTCATTCACGTGAATTGTCGAGATGAGAGGTGAGAGGTGAAAAATGGCGGCGATAAACTACAGTGACATCACATGGTTCGTATGAATATGAAAGGATGAGCGGCGTCGCGTGAGTAGTGGCGCTGTTATAAGGTGTGTATAATTTAAACTACTTTGTACTAACAGTAGCTGTTAGGTGATGTTCAGTTTGCATACTGCTGCTCTCTGTCTAGTCACTACTGAACTATTCCCTCTCTTGAATAAAGCTCCAGGTGAAGGGTTGCCAGTTATCACAAAAAGAGCTAAACAAACCCAGTAAAAAACGCAGTATAAGTAGATAGGTAGATAAAGTAGATAATGCATCAGGAAACAAATGTAAACAATATAACCAATATTAATAATATCCTACAAAATAATCGGGAAGTAAGAATTTATTATGAATACTGTTTCACTATAAAATATTTTAATATTATAAAGTAAAACAAGAACATGACATTTAAAAATAATTCAGAAACATCTTACTTAAAGTTTAATTGTAAAGCTATCTAAAAGTGAGCTTGTTTTTACATAAATAATTTATCAAATAAAAACAAGGTGAAGTACTTCTAAAGTAGTTCTTAAGTGTTTCTTAAGTTTATTACAAAGCCCTTTTTATTGATTTTCAGAAAAACTACATATAAAAATAGCTATATCATGATTGTTACCGTGAAATAGAAATTTGGTCATCCCGCCCACTCCTAATTTGAACCCTTGAATGATGGAAACAGGTTGCATTAACAGCTGGGGGTGAAACAATTTTGAATTTGAAGATCAGGGTAAATGTTTAAATGTGTAAATAGCTTCTGAAGGGCAATACTAAAAAAAAATAATTATATATATATATATATATATATATATATATATATGCTATTTAGGCAAAATAAGAAAAATGTACACATTTTCATTCCACTGGCTCTTAATGCATTGTGTTTCCTTCTGGAGCATCTGAGCGTTTGAACCTTCTGTAATAGTTGCATATGAGTCCCTCAGTCCTCAGTGTAAAAAGAAATCATACAGTCATAGTTGGAAAGAGTTCAAATACACAAAAATGCAGAAAAACTAAAGAATTTGTGGGACCTGAAGGATATTTCTGAAGAACAGAACAAACAAGGGACTCATGAACAACTTTCACTAAAAAAAAACACACAGCTGTGGATCATTCAGGTAACAACACTTAAAAATCAAGCATATCTGAGCTTTTGAACAGGGTCATTTTTATAAATTCAAATATTATTTTCTATCTATGTATTGGTGATTTTATTCTGGTTTTGTTTTTATTGTTCTGTTTTACCTGTTTTTATGCTATTTTATTCTGGTTTTAATGTACCTTTTCTGCTTTTTCCAAAAATACTGACAATACCAATTAAGCAACTAAAAATTAATTAGTTCTTTGTTCCGTAAATTGCATTGTATTACATGGATCCGCTTGCTTGACTCATCTTGACTTTTCCTTTTGTTCTTCTTTTGTAAACTCATTAGTTTGCTTTCTCGATCTCAACCTTTTTGTCATTTCCTTCTTTGCTCCGTCTTGGCCTCAGGCAAGCCATTTCTCTGAGGATTTATTTTGTGACGGGTGGCGTTTGCCAGGAAAAAAGAGGAAATGACTGAGGCTGATAAAAGAGGGCAATATGAGACACACTTGTGCGACAAGACTGATTTTTTGTTTCGTTAGACATGCATAACTCAGGTTCATCACAAAGGGCTTGATCTCAATATCAGACAGTGTTTTTAGACATAAAGGGATAGTTCACCCAAAAATGAAAATTATACCATCATTTACTCACCCTCAAGCCATCCTAGGTGCATATGACTTTCTTCTTTCAGATGAATACAATCAGAATTGTATTTAAAAATGTTCTGGCTCTTCTAAGCTTTATAACGCCAGTGAATGGCTGTTGATTTTTTGGAATTCAATAAAGTGCATCTATCCTTCATAAAAAGTGCTCCACACAGCGAACACAGTGACGAACGCAGAAGCACAGAGGGAAAAAAAAAAATGGTTATGAATTAGAAGTACAAAATAAGGATTTGTAAAGAAAAATGTTGAAAGATTTCAGTAAAAGCCAAGAGGAGACTTGTTTTCCTTTGCTGTAAACAAAACTTGGTTCTCACAAGACTATGTTCTCAGAGAATACAGTTTATAAAGTTTTAAATATGAACAAAAGCATCAAAAAGGCCTTTATTAACTATCTGGAGCCGTGTGGAGTACTTTTTATGATGGATGGATGCACTTTATTTAGTTTCAAAATCTCAACACTGCCATTATAAAGCTTGGAAGAACCAGAACTTTTTTTAATATTACTCCAATTGCATTTGTTTGAAAGAAGAAAGTTATATATACCTAGGATGGCTTGAGGGTGAGTTTCATTTTTGATTGAACGATCCCTTTAAGGTGACTGTGGTGAAGAACGCACTCAATTGCATAATAAATATGCATAGGACACTGTCAGGATTGTCGTTCTGTGTGAGTTTAATTACTGCATTCCTAAGCATTCGTCTTACTTGTGATGCATTATGCACTGTTGCAAGTCAAATACAAAACTATTTATTTTCCAGAATGTGTGGCAGCAAGATTGCTGATTCTTTGTTAGGATGAACATATGTATTATTTATCATTATTAGCGGTCAATAGTACACCAGACTGGCAACCTCATGCCATGAAAATGCTTGTCAGTGTGAACAAGGCTTCAGTGTGAGAGGCTTTAACATTTCTTCTTATTTTGTGTGAGCCACATTCTGAGAGGTTTTTAGAAAGCAGAAAGCATTCAAGATTATGTTTTCAATTTACTTGGAAATCGACCTGTGTCACCCGTGCTTGTATATATGAATAGAATATTTATCTCATGCATTTTCAAGGATGAATGTCTCTGTTTACTGGGGTTGATGTCAGCTGGATTTATCCGCTATCATATCAAACACGTACTAGAGCACTTATTTTTCCTCCTCCTCTTTATCTCCCTCACTGACATCCCACGTCAGGTCACGACTCATGCTGCTCCCTCACACCGTGTTCCTTTATCCATCCCCTCTCTCATTTTTAATCTTCTCCCCCTCTTCAAAGATTGTGTGATCTGCCACTCTGTGGGGCTGAAATTAGATTAACCTCTGATCAGATGGAGCGTCTCTCTGTAGATCAGACCCAGTGTGCTGTCTAATGCCAGGGTTCACTCTCAGCTGCATCACTGATGCTAATTACACTTTAAAGGACAGTTCACAAAGGTCTATTAAGGCAGAAAGGTCACTGAAAAGGCGGGTAATTGAAGGTTTGCTTGCATTAAAATGCCTAGAAATTGAAGCTCAAGACAATCCCATGCCTTTATGAATTATAAAGGGATAGTTCAACAAAAAATTTAAATTACCCAATTATTTACTCACCCTCAAGCCATCCTAGATGTATATGACTTTCTTCTTTCAGATCAGTACAGAGTTATATTAAAAAATGTCCTGGCTCTTCCAAATTTTATAATGCCAATGAATGGGTATTGAGATTTTGAAGACCAAAAAAGTGCGTCCATCCATCATAAAAAGTACTCCACATGGATCCAGAAGTTAACAGAGGCCTACTAAAGTGAAGTGATGCATTTGTGTAAGAAAACTATCCATATTTAAAACGCTATGATCCATAATCTCTGTTCACAAGAGAGTAGTGTTCCAGCCGATGATGTAGGTGTAGTGGATCACTTTTATGGGCTTCAAAATCTTCACCACCATTCACTGCCATTATAAAGCTTGGAAGAGCCAGGACATTTTTAATATAACTTTTATTATAATATGATTGCATTCTGATTGGATTTAGTGAGTTTATTCAAACATTCATTTCTCAAGCTCATTCAAAATAATAACTTGTGAGTTTATGAATCTTTTTTTATGTATATTAACATATTATAAATCAGATTATACTTGTTGCCCTGTATGTTTGTTTTCCAGCCAATGACTGCAAAAGAAAAGCATACTTTTATCTCTGCACAAGTTGTAACTGAGCTTGCGGAGAATGATTCATAATAGTTCATAATAATTGACTTTATAAAAATTATTCCATTCTTCATGAGTCTCTTGTTTGTCCTGAACAGTTAAACTACCTGCTGTTCTTCAGAAAAATCTTTTAGGTCCCAGAAATTCTTGGAATTTTCAGCATTTTCAGCACTTTTCAGAACAACTATCACTTAAAACAACAACAACAACAACAAAAAACAGCAATTCAGGTAACAACACAGTGTTAAGAATCAAGTTTATGTAAACTTTTGAACGGGGTAATTTTCATAAATTCAACTACTCTTTTTTTTGTGGACTATATGTAAATGCTTTTATGTGAAATTTCATATTCAGGTCAGTACGAAATCAAAAATAACATGTATTTTGTAAGATCCCTCTTATTTTGGTCAAATAATTAACATTTTGCGGATTCTGCAAGATGTATGTAAACTTTTGACTTCAACTGTAGCTGTCTGTTATGGCTAAGGGGGTTTTAAAGAATTTTTTTTTATTTTTATCAGTTGGACTTGGAGTGTCCCTGCTTGAAGTAAGCTATTTCACCACTACTGCAAAATTTAGAACTTAGAATGGTTGAAACATTGGACTTACAAGCATAAGGCCCCGTTTACACTAGTGCATTTTCGTTTTAAAACGCATAACTTTTGCTATGGCTATGTCTGTTGTTTACACTACTCCAACGTTTTCGACCCTTGAAAACTAAACTTTCGAAATGCTGCAGACTCCGTTTTAGTTTGAAAACTGGGGCTGCTTTCAATATAAACACGAAAAATGGAGACTTCTGAAAATGATGGCATGGCTACCCACGTTCTCTCTGCGTATCCTTGACAACCGTGTAAGCAATAACATCATGCTCATTATTGTACCCATAGATCTATAATAGGTAGATTCATTATTCTTCCACTTCAAGCATGTAGACGCCTCCTCAGTCTAAATAATAGGGCATCAACCTATACATATCTATGGTTGTACCTGCATGAATGGTCATATGACATGTGTTTTCGGTTGTGTAGTGTAGACGGAGATTGTTTGTGAAGCGCACTGAAAACACCAGTGTAGACGAGGATTGTTTTAAAATTAAAACGCACTAGTGTAAACAGGGCCTAAGTCTTTGTTTTCAGCCTGTGTGTTTTGTCTATACATGTCTGTACAACTTAAAAATGTCATATTTTTAATGTGTGCCTAGATTCTAAGAACCAGCACAGATTGACAGTTTATTCACCAAACCAGCTCTAGTTTCCCGGAGGAGAGCCTGTCGTAGCCTGGCACTTCACAAAGCACTTTACACACTAGACACTTACAACATACAAAAGATTTCTAATTGCGGCATCAAATAATAAAGATATAATTATATAAAAAGCTGAAAGACATGTTCAGCAGTGCAAAGGAAGCAAACAAGAATTCCTCAGCTAAAGAACTACAACTACTGACTCTCTAGCAAAAATACACACATAAAAAGCCTGTGTTTAAAAATACAGCAATTTGGTTACACACACATGCAGATTGAGTGTATTTACTAGATGTTTTCAAACATGGTTCATCTTATTCTTTAGAACACATTTGGACATTGAAAGATCAATTTGCACTTATCTTCTTTCCTTCACCCTCTGCTCTGTCTGTTTTCGGAGGATCAGTGGAACAGCCGTTTTTCCAGTGGTATCACTTCTCCGTGTGGTCAAATCTCCTTAGAGCGTGGCCTTGTTAGATCCAACATGACATGCCAAATCAGCGTGAGTGGCAGATAGCGGTGCCGCGGGCCATCAGGCACTTCACTCACTCCCACTCACTCACGGCAAGAAGACAAGCTTTACTTCTTTTGTATTTTGGAGGAGGAGGTTGGTGGTTTGTGTTGAGTTTCGGCAGCTAGACTCAATCCTGACTGAGATACAGACACGAATAAGATATTTATTTTGACTGAGGCCTACATAATTTGACATTAATCTAAACTAGATGTGATAATAGAAATGGGTTTGTTGAACTAAAAAGAGCCTTGTTGTAATTCTATAGAATAAAGGCATAGTGACACCCTCTGGAATCCTTCGGGGATCATCGGTTTCCATCATGAAGACATCCACCGGCTCTGTAAATGACACTCTTCTTTCATTTGTCATGTTTAATCACTTTGCGAGATGTCGGCGCACTCAATGTCATTGCGGTGCTCCTTTAAATGGAAGGGTAAGAGCCTCATCTGGCGTCATTGTGAAGTCCTCTGTCTCCATTTTATTAAAAAGACTTGTCGCCTACAGCGTTCAGGCGCACTCAATAATTCGCTTTGATTACCTGAAGGAAATAATACACTATTGCTTATTTTAATGACTTTAAGATCCCTCGTGTGCATCTTGCTGATGGGAGCACTTTTAATCATCGAGCTTCGATAACAGCGGCTGAGGTTGTATTTCTTCCCCGGGCTTACTGGAATACTAATGCGCTGCGCTGGTGTAACGGCGAGACGAGGTCATCTCTGAAACACCCTGTCACTTCCTGACAGCGCATGAGGAAGAGGAAGTCGTTTGAGAGGCTTCTCACACACCGTTTAAGTCGTTTAATGAACTGCTGAGAAAAGTAACTTTTTCTGGTGGTTTGTGGTTAACTTGAGGGCAGTATGCATCTGCGGCCTCAACACAATTGTGGTTTGTAGTTTTTGCTTTGAACTGTATGGGTTTAATAAATCCTACTGTTGCAGCAAAGCTGGCTTAACCACTAACATATGCAACCACTTACAACAGGGCAAATTGCTTTAAGAATTCTTTTTCTGTTTATTAGTGGAACTGAATTGAGTTGACCACCCATTTTATACACATTTATCATTTTTTAATTGTTATAGTTTTAATTTTACACACACCCACTCAAAATGTATTTATACCAATATTTTACCCATATACTGTATATATAAGATTTATTATGTTATTATTTTATCGTTATTATCATTTATTTATTAGAAAATACTAGAAAATTATTTTAGCTATAATGTTTTTTATATATATATAATAATTTAATAAATAAGTAAGTGTTTGTGTGCATGTGTGGCTGCTGAAAATTCAGCTTTGCCATCACATGAATAAATTACATTTTAAAATATATATCATATATTATATTTATATATTTTAAATTGTAATCATATTTCACAAAACTAGTATTTTATGTATTTTTGAGCACATAAATTCAGTCTTAGTAAACATAAGGCAATTCTTTCAAAATTGTTGAACCTCAAACCTTTTTATATAGTGTATATAAAAATAGAAATCCATACTAGGTTCAGTGGTGGACGAAGTAAAAAAATCAAGTATTTGAATAAAAGTACAGATATGTATAATAAATATCACTCATGTAAAAGTACTCAGTTTAAAATTTTACTCAAGTGTTTTTTTTTTATGTACTTAACCAAAAAAGTATTTATATTGCACTTTTATATAGGCTGCTTAATTTTATATTAGCTTAATTTATTTGAATAATTATACTGCTCAAAATACCTGGAATTTTCCCAAAATAACCACTGGCCTATATGGAGTCTAGATATATTTTTGTTGTTGTTAAGGACTACGTTGACGAGAGTGATGTATTAATGTTTACTGTGAAGCTTACACTGCAATGTACCTGAGAGAAAACAGATTTGACCTATAATTACTGATTGATCTAATTTTTAAGAAAAAAGTGTTTTAAAGCTTATTTGTTTTGCAGAATGTCACAATTATACATGATATGAGAATAAGGCCTATATAAGGCCTATATTTTCATAATGTTTTTTTTTTTTTTTGGATAATTACTGTAGTTACCATGTTCTGAACATCACATCCTTTCTTTTTCCCTCAGATATAATATACATAATCTGTCTAGGTGGCTGAATAAAGATTTTTGGACTTTAAATCCAAAAACGACCTCAACTTAGCACCAGCAAGCTTAGCTAGACAGTTAGCATTAGCTAACAATATTTACTTATTTTCAGTATGATTATGAATAAACATTCATATCTGTCTACTCAGCTGGTTGATCGAAACAATATAAACATTGATACCGATAAACAATAAAAAAACAGACTACTATAGAGCTAAATGCGTGGCATTTTAATAAAACTGCTAACGTTACAACAGCGGGGAATATGAACGTGCATGAGTTATTTTATTTTATCTGTATTATTTTAATGTTTCCGTTTTTGACCTGAAACATAGAATCACTGATGTTGATCTGTTTCCATTCAAGCATTAAATAGATCACAATTTACAACAGATTTAGTTCACAAACAACTGACAGTTACAATAACTAATCCTAAAATTCAACATTAGTAATTTACTTTCTGCAGCATTAGTCACGCGTGTGCGCTCACAAAAATCTCCCGGTTTTTACTTGTGAATTTAGTTCACTGGAGACTCGCTCTAAACGGCTCATTTGAATCAGTCGCCACGTACACACGGCAGCTAAATTCGGTTGTCAGTTCACCTTCTACTCCTTCTGTATATACATAATTCAGTAAAATACGGGAGTGACAACCGCATTTGACAACCGCATTAACTCCCGAAAAATACAGGTAGTGACAATCCCATTTACAGAAATTATATGCAGTGTGTACGGAACAGAACTGAACAACTAGTTGTAATGACGTATCTAATGCGCATCTTGTAACGCTTCGGCTCGGATAGCTCACGAGATCAATAGGAAACGAAAGAGATGAAAAGCGAAGAATTTGGTGTCTCACACGTTTAATGGCTGGTACACCGAAGTACGCTTCTCTCATACATGAGAGTTAAGCTCTTTCGTGGCGTTACAAATAAAAGTAAAAACAAAACCATAACAGAAAGGCAGAGCGAACTTATCATCCATAATGGCTCTTACTTAGACACCCGTAGACTCTCTACGTCATCACCACCAATGATCGGTTTCTTAAAGGGCACACTGCACAATAATATAATGTATGTAAATACATAAGAGGACATGGCAACACTGCTAGACAGCGCTCCGGAGCATAAACCAAATGCAGCAGGTTTATCAGTGGTAGTTTAGTTAAAATTGCGGGACAAAAAGAGTCTTTAGCCAAAAAATGCCAGATACTAAACGGCTAAATTCCTATTCACTCCTGCAAGACGGCAAAATGTTGCTATGGTTACAAATGCGGGAGTGGCTGTTCCATACACAAGTAACGATAATTTACAGGACTCACTTCCGCATTTAAATGCAGTTGTCACTCCTGAAACTTGCAGTGTGTATGTGGCCAGTGAGTTGTCGACTCGAGAACAGTTGCAATCGGATCAATCCAATTCGTAAATGAATTCGGGTTCACTGAAAAGAATCACTTTGTTCATGAATC
>CM065139.1:19149145-19289145 GCA_033026305.1 Cirrhinus molitorella
TTTCAAATTCAAGTTCTTTAGATATACTTCTCATGTCTGTGTGTCAAGTATTGGCTGAGTTTTCATTCATTTTTGTGATGCGTTTTAGAAAGAAGTTCAAGAAGACGGCAGAAAGTGCGCCCTGTTTAATTTCTTTATTTTAAAAAAGCACAACATTTTGTTGATATTGCGAGTGTGTACAAATAAAAGACCTTTTACAGTTTAAAATTATATAATACTCTTATCTGTGTAATCAAAAATTACAAAATTTTAAGTTAAATGCAAGTGATCATTCAAGCTGCTGTTTTGATACGTAATTTTCAGTCAATAATAAATTGCTCTAAATACTATGGGTTTCACTTTTTGTAGAGTGTTTTTAGGTTTGATAATTTGAAGAGTAAACTTGAAAGTAACTTGAAAGTAAAGCAATTAGTATTCTGGTTACTTTTTAAATGCAGCAATCAGTAATGTCATCTGCTGGAACGCAGATGAGATTACGGTTTATAAAGATTTAAATATGGATATTTTTATTGCACAAATGCATTGTTTTGCTTCAGAAGGCCTTTATTGACTGAAAGATTTTGTGGAGTACTTTTATGATGGATGGATGTACTTTATTGGACTTCAAAATCTCATCAGCCATTCACGGCCATTATAAAATTGGGAAGAGTGAGGACCTTTTTTTATATAACTCAGATTGTCTTTTTCTGAAAGAAGAAAGTCATATACACCCAGGAAGGCTTGAGGGTGAGTAAATCATGGGGTAATTTTCATTTTTGGGTGAACTATCTCTTAAATGCATAGTCCACCATTTGATACTAAACCAGGAAAGCCATACAAGTTTGGAACAACATGATGTTGTTTTTTTTTCACTATCTCTTTAAGACACATTTGCTGGCCACTAGTACAGTAATGGAATGTAGCAAGGCATTCCTTTAATCCATTCATACATACCCGCCACATTCCTGTCAGCAACACTCACATATTTTTGTCCCAACCATCTGGTCCAACAGCAGGACTGGATGCCCTCTGTCAGACTCCTTTGGGAATGGTGAAGGGTGAAGAGCCGGAGCATCAAATTAATTATCCCAGCGAGTTTGTTTCCCACAGACAAGTGGGAAAAAGCCTGGACGTAAATCGAGCACCCCAAAATGTATGGTTTTGACTTCCGTTGCTCTTATTTTACACTATTTAAAGTTCTTGTTTTGTAAGGAACAGCACTGTAATGCTGCGAGCTCCCAGACAAAGATAAAGGGGGGTGGAGAGAGAAAGAGATAGACGCAAGAGTCTCAGTGGGTATCAGATATTTAATCAGAGTTTGGGGCAAAACAAGGGAATGAGAAGAAGTGTTTCATGTGCTAAAGTCCCCTTCAGGCCCCCTCCACATCTCGCATTAAACATGTCATCGAAGCGGTTAGTATGCAGCATGTCTAATTGGATGCAATGCCTGTTTTTCTTTCTTTCTTTGCAGGATGCTGGGTTGGGAAATGCATCCTGGGCCTGCTTAAATGAAAGATGACAGAATGCCCTGACTCCAGCCTGTGAGAGACAAGATAAGACGGCAAGATGGATTTCTCTGTTTCTTTTATTCTTTAGCTTATCTCTGTTTTGCTTGTTCTCAGAAGCACAAGATGTTATTGAGAGCGTTTTTAGGGTTTTAATTCTTTATTATTTTAAATGTTGCTCATGCGGTAAGATCAGAAAGACCTCAACCCAATACAAACAGGAATCACACAGACTCTCCAGTGTTATTCGGTTTAGTGTGAACAGTACATGTATGTGTGTGTGTGTGACTCTCATGTCCGGCCTTCTGAGAGAGCTCTCGAACATTTCATCTTGTGCTTTGTGCTCTGGCTCTTTGAGGGCAGCTTGCTTTAAAGTCCCTGTGGTGAAGGTGCTCATGAACAGCGGTGTGTGTGTGTGTGTGTGTGTGTGTGTGTGTTGCTCTAAAGCACACTGAGGTTCTGTATTCTCTACAGGAGTTTATCTAAGTGAGTTTAAAAAGGTCTGAACTGTAATCTAAAAGCCTGTTTTTCATCTCTCTCACCAGTACCAAAAATATTTTAATTTGTGTTACGAAGATGAACAAAGGTCTTATGGGTTTGGAACAACATGAGGGTGAGGAATTAATACCAGAATTTACATTAACAAAAACTAATTTGTTTTGTATGTGATGGATATTTTGCTTTGCTTCATGACTGTAAATGAAACCAAATGGGTTTATACACTTGATTGTACGTTATACCCGATCCTATGACAGGTCTATATCCAAACCTCATTAATTACACTCAAGGGAGTAGTTAACATCATCAAATTACAAGGCTGCAAAATCAATAGGCTCATTTTCCACAATGAAATAAAATTGACAGTCAGTGAAGATACAGGCTATTAGGTCTATATTCCCAGGGAGTGGGAAACAAAGATCTGTTTGTGACTCATGCCTGGTTTGTCGTCTTCAGGTCGAGAGGGTGAAATTTTTTTTTTAGCCAAAAGTGCACTTGACGTGGAGAGATGTGTTTTATTGATAAATCTGATGGAAATGCTGATGCCTTTATATGTAACAATCTAATGTGACAGCTCCCTTCCTCTGCCTCTCTTAGATTTACACACAGATACACATTTTATCCCTGGACATATTGATAGTGCAAGGATGTTGTGAAAGGCAGATGGATGGAGGCAGTTAGAAGAATTGTCAAAAGGACTTAGGAAGTGGAATATGAATAACATTTGAATTGTGGAATTGTGTGCAGGTTGATTGACTTGGAAACTAGAAAATAGAGGTCATGTTTTGTTTGAATTAAAGGGCTGTAAACACAAAATATGTGTTGTTTTCTAGAATATATTTATTTTGTTGTCTCTCTGTGCTCATAAAAAGTAGTATCCTTTAGCAGACACACTTAACCCAACCGGTTCATCATTCAAGCCAGTGTCTTCCCCGTCATCCAGAGATCTATTGAGCTGAGACTGTCTTTGAGTCTGTGTAAATGGGATCAAATGTGACTCATACACATCAGATGAACACACTGAGCTGCCATCACTGAAGGATCAGTGCTATAGAACAATGGACAAAAGATGTATTTGCAGAATGAAGGACTGAAGCAGTGCTGCGCTCACACACGAACTGGGTTTCTGCTGGATTCTCAACTGCTTTTTCATTGACAGAAGGTTTGACCAGTAGTCAAAGTTATCCTTTTTCATTCCTTCCTTTCTTTCTTGCATCCTTCGTTGCATCATCTATCTGTTCATTTGCTCTTTTTCTCTACCTTATGCCATCTTTCTTTTTTGAGTCTTTCTTACTCTATCTATCCATCCATCCATCCATCCATCCATCCATCCATCCCTTTTTGTCTGTCTCTCTGTCTGTCCGTATGTACATCCTTTTTCCATCCATCCGTTCGTCTGTTTCTCTACCTTATGCCATCTTTCTATCTGTCCATCCGTTTTCTCTACCTTATGTCATCTTTCTATCCATCCATCCATCCATCCATCCGTTTTCTCTACCTTATGCCATCTTTCTATTCGTCCGTCCGTTCGTTTTCTCTACCTTATTCCATCTTTCTTTTTTGTCCATCCGTTTGTTTTCTCTTCCTAATGCCATCTTTCTATCCTTGCTCCCTTTCTTTTTTGAGTCTTTCTTTCTTACTCTATCCATCCATCCATCCATCCATCCCTTTTCATCTGTCTGTCTGTCCATCCTTCCTTTTACTGTTCGTCCATCCGTTTCTCTACCTTATGCAATCTTTCTATCCATCCGTCCATCCGTCCGTCCGTCCATCCGTTTTCTCTACCTTATGCCATCTTTCTATCCTTTCTCCCTGTCTTTCTTTCTTACTCTATTCATCCATCCATCCCTTTTCATCTGTCTGTCTGTCCACCTATCCTTTGTCTACCTTATACCATCCATCCATCCATCCATCCATCTCTTAATTCCTTTCTCCACTCTCCTCTACCGTATGCCATCCCTCTATCCCTTTTCATCCATCCATCCATCCCTTTCTTCCTTCCTTTCTCTACTTCCCTCTACCTTATACCATCCCTCTATCCCTTTTCATCCATCCATCCATTTCTTCCTACATTTCTTCACTCCCCTCTACCTTATGCCATCCCTCTATCCCTTTCCATCCATCCATCCATCTATTTCTTCCTTCCTTTCTCTACTTCCCTCTTCCTTATGCCATCCCTCTATCCCTTCCGTCCATCCCTCCCTCCCTCACTTTCCTCTTTTCCCTCCCAAGACTGAGTCGGCCATATCAGAAGTAAATTTCTTGTGAAATTCATTCAGCAGCATAAATATCTGAGCTGCTGTCTCTGTCTGCACGTTGTAGTCACTGTATATGTATGACGCAGTGTTTTAGAGAGAGACAAGTACAGTCATGGTAAATAATTTATACAGCATCACACTGATAACACTTAAGGGAAAACAATATCCCCTTCATTATCTCAGCCTTCCTTTAGATACAATTTAGCTCCGAGCCCTCCTTTCTGCTCTCTCTTTCACTGCTAAATTGGCTTCTCTTTGTGTTTTATAGATTAAGGCTTTGACCCCTGTGTTCCGCTTCGTCCGCTTTGTGTGTGTTCTGACCAGTGTAAAACAACTAAAGGTTAAATCCCCCACTAAGGACTCCATTAATGCCCATCAGTTATCTGTCGGCCATGACTTATGAAGCATTTATGAGCTCTAATTAACTGCTGTGGATTTGTGTGCATGTGTGAATATGTGTGTGTGAATCACAACCTGACAGTCGATGCTTATCTTCAGCTTAATTAACCCCACATAAGTGCCGGGGCCTTTTCTTCTCTTTAACAATCAGCGAATATTAGACACCACATAATTACCTTAATGACGGGTTCCATCTCATATTTTTAGGCAGACTTGGATATATAGTGCACACCTCCCATGTTACAATAGGTTATTCTGTTCCTGCTGTGCTTGCAGTTGTTTAATGATAATGCTTGTCATCATAGCCCCAATCTAAGAGAAAAAAATGGGAACCTTTTGTAATTATCATTGTAATGTTTAAACAATTTGTTTAACAAAGATATGGCGGTACTAAATGTTATGTTTGCTGTTTGTTAAATGTTAAATGTCTTGCTGAAATCCAGATAATTACAAATGACTCATCGTTTTTTTACTTGGATCTGTTATCTGGTGTGTTTAGTCTTTTTTGTATTTAGAAATCAAAACTGGTGGATCTGTCATAGGGTTTAGACTGCTTCGCTTTGATGGCTTTCCCGTGATAGTCTGTGGGTCAAGACACAGCCGCTTGGACTTCCTGGTTTAGCCAGAAACTCCACTCTCATTTGACCCTCTCCAGCGCTCATCTCTCAGCCGATTGACCCAGTGTGACCCTCCTAGCGTGACTGGAGTGCACAATAGGATCTTTCTGCAGTGTCTTCCAGACAGGTGTTTTATGTCCGATAGTACAGAGCGAGTCAGAGAAGAGTTATGTTTGTTTAAATCAGCAACAGATACTTCTCATGTCCGTTAGCCAAACTGGATAGCACTGCTGGTCCCTCCCTGAGCAGTCATTTTCTGGAACCCATCTATTTCTACACAAGCCGTTTTGTTTAAGACATCGCAACAAATTTTGGATGTTCTCAGTTTAAGAGTATCATCAATCCCTTGGGTCTGCGTGTGAACTGAGAAAAATCCTCTCATCATTATTCTAGCAAATATTTACCAGTTTCATATGCCTTGGAGAGTTGATTTCAAAACGGCGACTGTTCAGTTCTATTCTGTCAGTCATTTCAGAGATTTTTTTTTCCACTGGTTTTTGGATGCATTTTTTATTTGGATTGCAAACTGTTCTGTCTAAACAGAATAAATATACCTCCTGAGGATATTACACAAATATTTAAATAGTTCTGTCCAGTTAATTGTAATGCAGTACGGTTTGTGTGAGGGAGAAACAGAGATGAAACCAATTCATTAGTAGCTTGTAAAAATCTCACTGCTGGATTTTAGCAACATTCTTTGCATACTGTTGAAATAACCAGAGACTGTATATACTTTATGGGGTCAGGAAGAAAATTTTTGAAAGAATATTTAATATAACATTACAAAATATATTCTTCCTCAAGTCTGATTGGCCGAGAGGAGTGTGATACTGTAGTGATATAGGGATATCGGAACTAATAATACTGCTAATAATACTAAATAATACCGTTTTTATGTCACAGAAAGTAGTTTTCAAAGATTAGTGTCATTATTCCATAATTAGATGGCGACGAGTGAGTGAGTCAGCAGTAAAGACTTTTTAATTGAAAACAGGGTCGAAACTAGGAAGTTATATTTACTTACAACAGCTTGTAGACTTGTAGCCAACAAACGCACTGAGAGCGGAAATCACCCTTAATGAAAGGATAGATGACAAAGATATCGCTTTCTACTATTCATTCAAACTAATGTTTTATTGTGAATATGAGACTGAGCTGAAGAATGAATACTGTATCAGATGCAGGAAATCACACTCACTCAGTTCATCTCTTTCTAATAATACTCGACTCTACATAATACAGTGGGCTTTTAAAACAGTAAAACAATAAGCTTTCAATGAAGTAACTCAACGTTCCTTTGTTACTATTTTTAAAGTAATATTTTTAAATTAGTAACAGAGGCTTGGTCTCAGCTGTTAAACTGTCAAACTGAGGTTTTAATCGATGGCGGAAGGAAGTAGTTCACCCAAAGGTTTTTAAAGACACTCCGCTGTTGTTTCTTGTGTATTTACACACTTGTGCTGCGAAACTGTCATATAAACATAATATTACACTGCAATATGGCTGTATATTGACTCGCTGTGATTACCTACAGCACTTGAATACACCTAATATGTATTTATCCTTCAATACTGGCTGTAAATGTGAGTTTAAATTAGTTTACAAATATGTTTATAATATATATTTCTCCATATTCTGTCACATTCACACCCTTTGCTTTCATAGTGATGTTTTCTTTTTTTTCCTCATAATGGAATAATTGACCTAAATTGAAAAGTAGGCTTGGTAGTGCCACCCTCTTTCACACAGAGTGTATAGAGGACAATAAACCATGCTGTTCAATCCCACAATCCATTTCAGCACAAAAAGCTGACCATCTAAATGTAATAGGATAGGATGAGATTACTTTCTAATTGAGGTGCGATATCAGGGGATATCTTTCCACAGAATATGCTCTTATTTCTCCCACACAGGCTTAAATCGATGTGTGTGCGTTCACAGTCTTACATGTCTCTGAGTCTTTTTTATCAAGAGGCTTATCCAGGATTTCCTGGAAAAAAAGAAAAACAAAGTCTGAAGTAAGGAAACATTAATGACAGCTAGAGTGGCAGTGGGTACCGTGTGTACACCAGATTAGGGGTGATTGCTTTTGGGTGAGTGGATGGGATTATCACAGTGTTAAGATTTAATCCCACATACAGGGCTATCTGGAGGTCCAGATTAAACCCACCAGAGGATGCCAAAGGTGTGTGTGGAGAGTGTTTTTATTTAATTTAATTAAATTTTTTTTATTTTAGCCATGTCAGATCCATCTTAAATGAAGTAGTGCTTTTTAGATGTGAGAGATGTGAGCTAGAAAACAAACTTAACACAGCAGATTGTGCGCTGCTGACATTAAATAATGTATGCGTGTAGGCATATGCTGTCCCTGTCATAACATTTTGTATCACTACATGTGTCATCCCAGTCAGATACGAGCATTAATCCTGCTTGCTCACATCCAGATCTTTTTACTGGAAACATGCACACAACAGCACCTGCTGAAGCTAGGTGAGCATATATGTGCTCCTCCCGTGTCAACAGGATAAACGTTCAGCCCAGACGCCGTAAATGAACTCCTTGCAGAGGCGAAATTAAATTATGGCTCTCGGTTTGGCTGGAAAATGAGAGCTTAAGAACCTTATTGCAATATTGTGATAAATCAGGGAATTATGAAAGGCCAGATGGATGAGTGTGATTAGGGGCCCGTGTAGAGCTCAGCCAAGCATCACTCACCAAGGAACCTTTTCCGTCGAGTACCGCCGACACAAAACATTCTTAATCACTCTTTCAAGATTACAGCCGGCCCCTGAGACTACATTTCCACTTTGTCCTGTAGTTAAAGGCTTTTGGGTAGAATTGAGGCTGTTGCTCTGTGTGCTTTGACTTCAAATGGAACAGGGTTTTGTTTTACTCATCTCTCAGGGTACTGGTTTGGGTCAGCGTTTCCATTAAACTGCTTCGAAGTCAAATTCCACAGTGAGTGTGTAACTGATACCTGTGAGGGGCTGAAGAAGCCAGAGAATAAAAGAAAGCTGGAGATTTAACATACATACATTATGGCTTAGCTGAACAATATGCTCTAAATACTACCTTGTAGTTTATTCCATAAATCCTGCAATAACATCCTTATACAACCGTTGTCATAAATAATAGATATGATGGCAGTGCTCCACAGGGACATCTCCTGGGTCATCTAGAGTTTACTAGGGAATATGTGTAGAAAAGAAACCATATGTGCAGAACTGAAATAGACTGATCGTTTACTACGAATAAATTGTGCTTGATAATGCATTTGTTTATTTTGCATGTGCTAATTTAGTATTCTTGTTCACTTGTTATCTTTTATCAGTCTACTTTTTTATGACCACATTTGAAGTTAGCCATGCCTGCTGACATGGCTTAAATTTTGTTTAATTTGTTCTAGCCATGAAGACTTGCTGCTAAAATTGCTTAAAAAATAATCAATAAATATAATATAATATAATAATAGAAATGTATTAATTATTTTTTAAGCAATTCCATATTATATTGTATTATATTATATTATATTATATTATATTGTATTATTATACTCTTGATTAATCTTAAATGTGTTATAGTTTTAATTAGTCTGAATTGTGTTACTTTGTTCTAGTCATGAAGACATGCTGCTGGAATGGCTTTAAAAATAATTTATATATTATATTATATTATATTATTCTTTATTAATCTTCTAAAACAATTTATAAAACTATTATAATATTATAATAACTGATTAATCATCTTATATAACATTGATTAATCTTAATGTTATAGTTTTTATTTCTCTAAATTTTTGTTACTTTGTTCTATCCATGAAGACTAAAATTGCTTTAAAAATTATAATATATAATAAATATTATATTATATTATATGATTATTGATTAATCCTAAATCTGTTACAGTTTCTGTTTGAGTTTTGCTACTTTGTTCTAGTCATGAAAACATTTGCTACTGAAAATAATTAAATTATTAAATTATTGAAAAATTATTATATTATATTATATTATATTATATTACATTATATTACATTATATTATATTATTATTGATTAATCCTAAATCTGTTGCAGTTTCTGTTTGAGTTTTGCTACTTTGTTCTAGTCATGAAGACATTCGCTACAGCAATGGCCTTAAAAATAAATATAATATAATATAATATAATATCATATTTGCCCTTAAAAGGTTCATTAGTACCTTAGGTACTACTATGAACCTTTTAAGGGTAAATAAAAACAGTGATTTTGAGGGTACTGCTGTTGTACCCCTAAAAGTCCTATTTTGGCACATTTGTTGGTTAAACCATGCATATTTGTAGGTGGTAACTGAACAAGGTTTTTTTTTTTCCTGAAATACTTCTTGAAAAGTGGCAGAACTGTTGTGTGAATATGTCTCAAATAATTTCAAAAGAGTAGGCTGATGTCTGATTCAAAGCCTGACATAAAAAGGGCAGGAAGGGAAGGTTCTGTGATAACCATTGTGAGAGACTGTCGCTCAGACAACCCAGCGTGTGAGCGGCACAGAGTCAGCCCCACCATTCATTGCAACTAATTGAATGCATTTGCTCGTGGCCATCAAACAAATGAGAATTTGTGTCAGGCCGTCGTTGACATACTGAATTGTGATAGATGATGTTCAAGCGTCTGACTCACATTTCATTCAGCGCCGTGAAATGAAATCAAAGCTACTGAGGGGAGGAAAAATCCGTCTGTCACCAAATCTGATCGGCTTGTCCATTCGTCAGCATACAACTGCATTGAATCGCGTGTCAAATGAGATTTCGAGACAGCGTTTGTATTACATGTTTGGGGAAGAGACATTTGAATTTTGACTAGAAGGCAAAGAAAATAGTGTCACCTTTTGTCGTGGGTTTGTCGACTGGTGTCAGATAGTTTACCCAGAAATTGAATTTCAGTTATTGTTGTTTATATAATGTTCAGCCTCATGTTGTTCCAAACATTTCCTTTGTCAGTAGAGCACAAAAGGAGATATTTTAAATGTTCACGCTGCTCTCTTCCATAAAGTAAAAGTGAATAAATATAGCTTATAAAATATATGAGGCAAACCCTAGAACTGTGCGTAATTTTTTAACGAATGCATGCTTTGAGCTCTGAGTTCTGGTGTCTTCTCTCAGCCCACTTTAGCACTCTTACTGATTTAGCAGGAGATGGTCTCAGAGCAGAGAGCTGCTTTGGCACTATTGTGACAGCTCCACTCACGACTCAGCACCAATTCCGCTTTCCTCCTCCTTCTGCTCCACTAATGATCATTGCAAGAGAAGAGGAGATAGAGAGAGGTGCTATTCTTTCATTTCACTGCCCTTACTAATGAGTGCCTGTCTCAGAGGTGGGCCTAAATATTCCCGGAAGACACACACAGAGCCTTCAGCAAAGAGCCCTGTAGGATTTATATCCGCAGCTAAATCTGTGATCATTTTTTAAATATAAAAATGCCATTTTATCATGCTGTTAAAGGCCATCTATGGTCTTGAATTAAAATGTTACATTTATTTTATGTTTTATGTGTATAAAAGGTGTTTTTATGTGACCACTGTGACCACTATTTTAACATTGTCCTTGCTACTTTTTTGGGCCTTTGAACGTGTCAGTTGTGATGCTGTCTATGCAGGATCAGAAAGCTCTTGGATTTCATCCAGAATATCTTAATTTGTGTTCTGAAGATGAATGAAGGTCTTACAGGTTTGGAACAACATGAGGGAGAGTAATTAATGACAGAATTTTCATTTTCGGATCAACTAACCCTATAACAGTTGACTGTGGCGTCTGCAAACAATTGACTCTCTAGGTAAACTTAATGAGATATTCTTTAGAACATTTGGGTTTTATACTTATTAACTTGCCATCTTAATGTATAGGAGAAATATAGTGTACACTATATACAGTGTCTTGTAAGTTGGTTTCACTCTTATGACTCATTATGACTTCTTTAACCTTCCTGCATCTGCAGGTGAGATTGTGTGTCATCCCTTGAGCGTCGTGAAGGGGCAGCCAATTTAGCCAATTTAACCATCTTTCTGTCTCGAGGAAGTATGACCTCTGAGGACCTTGAATGCAACTTTGGCAGAGCGATGCTGATTACGGAACCTGGAGTTTGGTGTTCGGACCAGTAGTAAGTTTTTTTTTTTCTTCCCAATTTAAGAATAGGCTGTTTTGATTTGATTTGCTCTGCTTTGTTTGACTTTTGTTGTTGTTGGTGTTGTTTGTTTGCTTGTTTTGTTTTGCTCTACTTTTTTTTTTTTTTTTTTTTTTGCTTGTTTGTTTTGCTTTTTTTTTTTGCTCTGCTTTTTTGGGGGGGCTTTTTTTGTTTTATTTTTCTTGGCTCTGTTTGGCTTTTATGTTTTGGTTTGCTTTGCTTTTTTGGCTTTTTTCTTGTTTAGTTTTTTTTTTTTTTGGTCTTACTTTGGATGTTTACCTTTTTTGTTATTGTGTTTTTTTTTTTTTGTTTGTTTGTTTTTTAATTTTAGTTGTTTATTGTTTTGCTTTTCTTTTCTTTGTTTTTTTTGTGTTTGTTTGTTTTCTATTGCTTTGTTTTTGCTCTGCTCTGCTTTGGTTTTTGTTGTTTTGTTTTGCTTTGTTTGACTTCTTTGTTGTTTTGTTTCATTTTTGCTTCATTTTTGCCCTGCTTTGTTTGACTTTTGTATTTTTACATTTTTCTTTGCTTTTGCTCTGCTTTGTTTGGCTTTTATGTTGTTTTGTTTTGCTTTGTTCTTTTAGTTTTTTCTTTTTTTATGATTCATACTTTTTATTTTCTTCAATGGGCAAACAATATATTCAATTTACAAATTTTTTTATAAAAAAAAAAATGTAAACCCATCCCCCTAGCCCACCCACACAACATGTCAGGTACAATTATTTGTAAATTGCTATCGTAGATCTAACCAACACAAATAAATACAATCAACTTAAAATGAAATAAAAGAGAACGAAAGCACAACATATAACTGAATAAATCATTTACATACTTACACTATGTCTCACCACAAGGACTTCAGAGATTGGCTTTTTCTTGTTTTGTTTTACTTTGCTTTTGGCGTTTGTTTTTGTTTTGCTTTGTTTTTTAGTTTTTTTTTTTTGCTTTATTTTTGCTCTGCTTTTTGCCTTTTTTGTTGTTTTATTTTGTTTTGCTTTGCTTTGGTTGGATTTTATTTTGGACAATGACTTTTATGTTGACAAAAACTATGATGAAAGTCTATTGACATTTTCATCAGTGAATAAAAATGAGACAAAAATGTTAGGGAGGGACAATTTGTTAACAGATCCAGTCAGAACTAACCTGCTGCGTGGTTACGAGGTTAGATGCGTACATTTGAACTGTGACATAGCCTATTGATCTATCCGGTGGAACATAAGCTAGCATACAATTGCTGCACTTCTCATAAAACTTTAAAAAAAATGTTGATATCTGAGAGTAAGAAAAGAGCGGACATATGGATAAATTTGACAACTGAAAAAGAACTCAAATTGGTCTGGTTTTCTGAGCGCCTCACACAGAAGCATGCACACACAAGAATTTGGTAAATAAGTTGTTATAAAAATGCGTAATTAGCCTATATAACCATTGGCATTTCACTGAAAAGAAGAACCATGGTGGTTTTATTTAATTTTCAATATAAAGGCATGTTGTGTGTCACTGCAGTTAAACCTGTAGCTTTCAAGATAAAACCTTAATATCAAACCTGTATAATGATTTTGGAAATTTTAGAGAAATACATAAGAAATGCATTACACTGTAACTAAACAGTCTAGACTTTAGCCGACTAAATCTACCGTAGATTTAGTCAACTAAAATCTTATAATAGACTAAAAACTAAAACAATTCAGATGACTTAAACATGACTAAAACTAAATGGCATTTTAGTCAAAAGACTATAATTAAGACTAAATCAGAATTTGCTGTTAAAATTAATAGTTTCGATTTTTTTATTTTGTTTTGTCTGGTTTATCATCTGCCAGGCAAAAATCAAACATCCAGTCACATAGAGAAGTACTAGCTCACTTCTCCTTAACAAACCGTATGAATTGAGGTGTTATTCATGCCTGTAAAACAAATGATGTGGCACAAGTTATACCCTAAAGTTTAATACTCAGTAGTTTATTCAAATTCCTAACTAGCAATTATGACACTTGCCTTAGCAAACACCACAAATGAGTATATAAAGAATAGAGTAATTTTGAAGTGCGCCCTCAGAGAGCATAGCTGGGAAATGCACAAGGCAGACCTGAATGACACTGTGCGAGACGGGATTTCCCCAGCGGCTGTTTCTCTCATTATCAGAGCCTTCGTGTGCCCGGAGCTCTGAGACTACAAACTGTACTCATTAGAGGGGAAGAGAAGGCAAACCGAGCCTGCTGCGTCTGCCCTAAATCTCTGTAACGTCGACTTGCTGTCATTTTTATAGTGCTGATGGAGGCCTGGAGAGAGAGGACAATGGCCTTTTAAAAGATAACAATAAAAGCCTTCAGATGTGTCCCATGCTTCAAATGAGAGCCGACACAAATGTGACTGTCTATTTTTAAGGGCACCTTTTAAGCTGGCAGGAGGTTAAGTTTCTCACCTTAAGGTTTTATAAAACAAACACCACTCTGACTGTTATGAAGTCACTAATAAACTCATCTGGCCTGCAAAGCAAAGCAATGTCACTACTTAAACAAACAAAAAAAAAAAAAAGTTGTTTCTTGTCTGGAAAAAAGCGGTGACATAAAAATATTTGAGGGTTTCCACCTACCAAAAGAGTTGATTTAACATACACTACTAGCGGTGTGTTTCATTTTAAATGCCAAATCCTTAAAATTATACGAGCAGCATACTTCCATTTTCCTTAAAGGCCACGGTCCTGCTTTAACACTCTGCTTCATTTGTCTTATGAATACACATTAAATTTCAGATTTGCCATATGTTTCAGCTTTTGAACTTTATAGTTTGCTCTCCCTGATGTCAGGCCATCATCTTAAATGATTCTTTATGGCCGTGTAAGGTCAGCATTAAAAGCTGAACTGTTTAATATGACGCTATATAACAGAGAAGTGAAATTCTTTTGTAGGGTCATTGAAAACCATTATGAAAATTGGATCAATTTTTCAGTTCATTACCTCGGTATGAATTGAACAGCCTTGTTGGCTAGTTTAGCCGTATTTTTAATGGAGGCTGTGGAGAACGGGATAATGATTTTTAAATTCGCTATAGGTATCGTATAAAACAGACAACAGTGTTGTTATATACAGAAAACCATTAGATAGAATTGATTTCAAATATTGATGCTGAATAAACTACATGTAGGTTTACTTAAACAAATGAGGGAAAATGACCCATAAGAGGTAAATGTCTTTGCATATATTTGCACAGACTTGGTTTTAATGGCAACAGCATTTGCCTAGTGCTTTGCCTAGTATTTTGTTGCTGAGTCACAGAAGCTATTCAAAATCCAATGACATCCAAATGCCAACACAGGTTAAAGGAAATTATACTTTTTACCCACAAGATTCCTAAAACACAAGGTTTTCAGATGTTAATCTAAAGCCACAGAATATCAGGAGTATAGGTATATGCGCACACGCGCGCACACTTACTGTAGGTTTCACTCCTTACTGTCAAAATGTCATCATACAATTGTAGTTGTTCTATACACCTTAATGTTATATTGTTTTACAGGCTTCTTTTTGATTCTCTCTCTGTTTCTTTGTTCTAATAGAAAATTCTTTATTGAATTCATCTTTTCTCAGCAGTAACATATACTCTGTTTGTTGAACAGGGCTGTAGGAGATGCTCGCACACAGAGCCCTGCTGACGCATGATGCAAGGGAAGCCAACAGTGAACACAGAGATGTTAATGTGGTCACAGGCGAGTGGTATACTTGCATTTTTCTCTCTCCCACACACATATACAGCCAACACAACTTTATTAACATGAATGGCAGCATTGCCATTTACAGCATTGCTGTAGTGTATACTATATATTTTGTCTATGATACTGTGATACTTTCACTCAAACTTTGAAGAAATATTAGCTGTACAGTCATGGCCAAAAGTTTTGGCAGTGACATAAATTTTGTGTTTTGAAAGATTTTCTGCTTAAGCTTTTGTGGTGTTCTTTCACATTGTTTCTAGATTATTGTGTAGAGTGATCAAATGCATTTTATATAATTGCTAAAAGCTTCATTGGTCAAAAAAATTTACTTTGCACAAAAAAACTAATTTCATTGTTTTTTGATCCTAACACAAAATGAATTGCTAACACCAATTGACCAATATCAGCAGCACATGTGAAAGTGTGAATGAGCACTAGTCAGGTGAAATCACTATCATGCCTAATAGATTGTAACAGCAGACTGATTGCTATAAAAGAAGGGAAGAAGAGCTTCCAATCATTGTGTTCTTGTTAGCAATGGTTACTTCCAAAGAAACACGATCATCGCTTTGCATCAAAATGGCCTCACATGCAAGGAAATTGCTACAAAGAATATTGCACCTGAAAGAACCATTTACCGGATCATCAAAAACTTTAAGGAAAGAGGTTCAACTGCAGTGAAGAACTCAGAACTCTTCAGGATGTCCCAGAGTGTCCAGCTGCCAGAAATTAGTAGGAAGTGTAGAGGCCCTTTCTTTGAATGATTTCAGCACATCTTGTTTCTCACACGTCCCCCTTTAGCGTAATTTTTCGACACGCAGGGTCCTCCATTGTTTTCAGTTGTTTGTCTTAATTTAATGGATTGCATGCATTTGTAAAAAATAGAAATAATTTTATATAAATGTATACTTTCATTGGAGCACCTAACCCTACCCCAACCCTAAACCTACCCACTTCCGAACAATATAAAACATGTAACAGGCAAATATAAGTACAGTCACAGGTATTTATTGCAAAAACTGACCATAAACAAGCAGTACACTGTAAAAAAAAAATCTGTAAAATTTACGGTAAAAAACTGGCAGCTGTGGTTACCAGAATTTTCCCATAAAAATATGGTAACAACGTTTTACAGTTTATGGTTTTCAGTTAAATTTACAAGTAAATACCGTAATTTCAACTGATATGATTGTAATGTACCAATCTGTTGAAGAACTGAGATCAGTTTGTAATACACTGATAACCACCAAAACCAGGTGGTGATGAGAAAGTCACATTATGAACTAAAAATTAGCATTCCAGGGGCTAAATATTGCATTATTGGGGTTGCTTCAACCTGCGGACATGAAAAACAACCCACAGCAACAGTGGTAAAATAGCCCAATTACGAGACACACAAGAACCAATGGAATTTCACAACGGCATGACGCAATTGGTCATAAGATACCTAAGAACCAATAGCATTTCACAACCAAGGCTTGCTTCTTCTAATTGGCTTCTTCATTTTTTGAATTCGTGCACAGACAGACTGCAGGGCAGCACACAGGATGGCGGACGGAGATGGCGATCTCGTCTATTAATACTTTTTGAATAAATTATGAATATAGTTGTATGTGCCTGTTATATCTTGTGTTTTGTTTACAAATGGTTAGGTTTAGGGGCAGTTGTTGGGTTACATGTGTAAATAGTGTAATATAATTAAAACTGTTGTGATTGAAAAAAATCACACCCCAACGTATATGCAATAATGCATGATTATTACCCAATATATAATTTAAATAATGACGATACATTTCCCAGTGCCTTTCACGTCAGCACATTGACGCAAAGAGTTTCGTATTTAAAGCACTGGAGGACCCTGCATGTCGAAAAAAGACGAGACGTCAATAAGTGACGCCAAAGGGTCCTAACCAAGCGTCAATATGTGAAGAGTTGGGAGTGAGAACGTGTTGGATTGAAAGATTCTTGCCATGTATCTTTATGAAAGGCCCAACCACCCCAAACCATGACACTTCTCCATCTTTCACTGACTTTATGCACTTAGGCTTCAGTCTTTCCTCAGTTTGACACTGAACAAAATGTTTTCCATCAGACCCAGATAAATTAAACTTGCTCTCATCAGTAAAGTGAACTTTGGAGCAGTTCTTTTCTCTCCACACAACATGCTCCCAAGGTGAGCTTAGCCTTTTGTTTCTTTCTGCAGGTGAGAGACTTGGTCACTGCAGAGTGCACTTTTAGTCTGACTTCTCTTAAACGTAGCAAGACAGATCCTTACCTTGTTCAGAGCTAAACTGGAAAGCAATTCCAGCTGCAGTGTTGAACCGATTCCCCATGAAGAGTTTCTGTGTTATCTTGTTTTTTTTGTGCTTGGATGACTGGCATTTATGTGGGACTTGAATGAATTAGTGTCATTGATAAACCTGCAATATTCAAGAAATCACTAAAACTTCTCTAAATTGGTCGCAGAGTTTTAGTCACATTAGAGCAGTTTGTCACATTACCCTGGACCACAAAACCAGTTTTATGGGTCAATTTTTTGAAAAATCTGGAATCTGAAGGTGTAAATAATAATAATTAAATATTGAAATTAAAACAAAATATATTCATGGAACATGATCTTAACTTAAAAATGATTTTTGGCATAAAAGAAAAACTATTTTGAACCATACAATGTATTTTTGGCTATTGCTACACATTTACCTGTGCTACTTAGGACTGATTTTGTGGTCCAGGATTACATATAATTAAGGAAATTAGCATTAGGTGCCAGATTGACACCAATAAAACAGAATTAGCTACATATGAGGTAAAGTCACTTGTCAGAGTAGCAAGTTGGCCATTAAAATACATGTTCATGTCTGGTGCTTATTGACATGCTGGTGTTGTGCTATCATTCTTCTCACTTTTCTCCCACACAGACACATACACAGATTTTGTCTTTCTCTCACACCCTCTCTCCATCTTGAGTGAAGCTCATTACTGTGGAGATGCAGCTGGGTTAGGGGCCACACACACTCTCACACACTCACACAGAGGAACATGTGATGGTGTAAATGCGCTGAAAGGATAATTTGACACCCACTTGGCTATGATAGCCTGTAATTCTCTGACTCTTCCTGAACTCCTCCTCGGCACGCACACACAGAGTGCACTCTCTCGGGTGGAAACTACTGCAGAAATGCGCCGGGTCTTCGCTTCATTTTTTCCGGATGCAAAAACCCATCCCACTCGTGGATTTACGGCATGTATCAAAGCAATTCACAGCCGCAGCTCAGTCAAAGGTTTAGTGGAGGAAACCTGTGATTTCTGTCCACTCAATTCATTCAGAGCGACAGTGTAATTTGTTTCTCATCGTGATATGGGTGTTTTTTTCCCTCAGACATGCTAGCAGGCAGCATCATTGCTCAAGGACAATAGGCCTGACAAGCCAATGACAGCGACACACATTTTTCTCTGGAAAATTATTTACCTGCAGAAATGAGTCTTGTATCAGGATGTCACCTCTTCCCTACAAGGTGCTTTGTTTATTCTTCTCTCCTATCACTGTTTCCTTTTCTGTCTCTATTTATAGATGAGGTATGATAAAATAAAGCATCTTGTTTTCTTGTCTTTTGTGAGACATGACAAAATGAATAAATAACTGAATATTGTCTTTGTCCAGCACACGCTGAATGTTTGTTTCAGGAAGGAACATGATTTTCAGAAAACACAATTGTGACTCATTTGTACTTGGTTAGTTTTCAATGCAGCGAGTTCCGTTTCTATTTAAATATAGAAAATGTAAATTGATAGATGCTGGATACGTCATTCAAACCCTGTTATTTAATGCAGCTCAAGAATCATTTTCTTGTTTTCCAGAAAATATATTGCTGTCTTTTTTGATAAAAGAATAAATATAACTTTTTTTTAAAAGCGCAAATGTGAACAATATTAAAGATTTCTTCTTACCCATGGGCAATTTAATAAATAAATAAACTTTTATATAATACAATTGTATTATGCGTAAATCACTAAAATGTAACATTGTGCATTTATTTTTTTGTTTTAATGTGGGAGAAAAAAAATCATTGAACTACTGCTACAGCAAATTATTTTTTTAGAGAGATTTTGGATAGGTAGATTATGACTTAAATCATAATTATGAGATAAAAAGTCAAAATTATGACGTATAAATTCGAAATTATGAGATAAATGGTCAAAATTATGACATAATTGCAAGATAAAAAGCTGAAATTATGACTTTAAAAGTCTAAATTATGATGTAAGTCATAATTATGACATTAAAAGTTAAAATGAATTCGAAATTATGAGATAAAAAAGTCAACATGGAGAAAATTATGATAAAAAGTTTAAATTATGAGATAAAAAGTCTAATTTATGACTTATAAATTCAAAATTATGAGATAATTGAAATTATGACTTCAAAAAAGTCAAAATTATGAGATAAAAAGTTGAAATTGACAAGTCATATTTTACGAGATAAAAAGTTAAAATTATGACTTTTAAAAAGTAAAAATTATAAGTCGAAATTATGACTAAACGTTGAAATTATGACAGAAGTCATAATAACGATATAAAAAGTTGAAATGATGACTTACGTTCGAGATAAGATGTATTGAAAATTTGACATAAAGTCGAAATTATGACGTATAAATTAGAAATTATGAGATTAAAGGTCGAAATTATGGCATAATTAAAGTTAAAAAGCTGAAATTATGACTTTAAAAGTTTAAATTATGATGTAAGTCATAATTACGATATAAAAAGTTAAAATGAATGAATTCGGAATTATGAGATAAAAAAGTCAACACTGACGAGTCATGACATGAGATAAAAAGTCTAAATTATGACTTCAAAAAAGTTGAAATTATGAGAAAAAGTTGAAATTGACAAGTCATATTTTACGAGATAAAAAGTTTAAATTATGATCTTTAAAAAGCTGAAATTATGAGATAAAAAGTCTAAATTATGACTGATAAATTCAATATTATGAGATAAACATATATTTTTTAAATAGTTGAATTAAAAAGTTTAAATTATGACTTCAAAAAAGTTGAAATTATGACAAACATTTTTTGGAGGAACAAGTGCACACCTTCATTTATTAAATAAATAAATTTTGACTTTTTAATATAATAATTTCATATTTTTATTTCATAATTTCAACTTCATAAGTCATAATTTTGACTTTTATTTTACTTTTTTTTAATTTACATTGTATATATATATATATATAATATAAATATATATAAAGCTTAAATTTAACAAAATGTTACAATGCGTGTATATATATATATATATATATATATGTATGTATATATATATATATATATATTTAAAAAAAAAAAAAAACTAATGTGGTGAAAAAAATAAGCTTCAGAAACTAGTTTACAGACTGATTGAATGGATGGATTGCTGGATGGATGCATGTCTACACAGACCGAGTGATGAAAATGAAGGAAGTGGTCCGTGAGCTGCAGGTCTGGTGAGATGTGTGTGGAGGTTTGATGTATGGCTTCATCTCTGTACAGCAGCCGCTGCAGTCATTGAGGTAATGTAATAACCTACATCACAGTCATGCCAGCATGCAGTGCTAGAGATGGCACTGAATACAGTCAGATGAGTCTGTACAGGCCCACAGAGAGCTGGTCGACATACCAATCGCTAACATATCCCTCAAAGTTGTGACATGAACATGCATACTGGCATGGCTGAGGTGTTGTATTTTATTGTTTTGTGACACGTAATCATTTTCCTTTTCTTCCATGTGTGAAGGATTCATTTTTAAAAGCTTATTATTGGGCACACTGAATGCAACAGCTTTCCAAGAGGCACGAAAACTAATAAGGATGACGGCATGAATGGATGAACGGATGGTGAAAACAAACTGTGAACGTTGACGGCATGTTGTATACTTATTGTTTTCGCTAATCTGAATGTGTTCAGTGCGTCTTCGGTATTCAAGCAGCTGGCTGCTAGCATGAGTGTTAATGTTACTCGGTAATAAGCAGGTCACACATTGCCAAATCACAAATAACGGTGCTGTAGTTTTGAGTGTGAGGCTACCGTTTTGTTTTAGCTCTGTACTGAGATTCTTTAACTGTATTTCTCTCTGCATATACAGTGGCTCCAAAAAATGTGCACCATACTCAAACCAAGTGACATATTATTGTTATTGTTATTAATATAAATAGTAAAATATTTAATAATATATGTTAAGAATTTTATTATCTAAAGATGTCGAGTTTTTCTACTATTACTATAATAATAATAATAATAATAATAATACATAATACTTTTATCTATTATCTAAATAATTTTATTACCCAAAGATGTTTGAGTTTTTAATATAATAATATAATAAGAATAATAACAAAAACAATAATAACAATTTTAATTTTTTATAAAAACAATCTTTTATCATTAGTATAATAATAACAATAATATTTATATAAATATATTTTATCAGTAGTATAATAATAATAATAATAATAACAAAAACAACAAAAATAATGACTTTTTTATATAAAAACAATATTTTAGCATTAGTATAATAATAATAAAAACAACAACAATAATAATAATTATAGTTTTTTTTATCTAAAGAATTTTATTATCCAAAGATGTCTGAGATGTCCTATTATTATTAATATAATAATAATAATAACATGAACAAAAACAGCAACAACAACATGTTTTAACATTTTTTTTATAAAAACATATAATCTTTTATCACTAGTACAATAATGATAATAATAATAATAATAATAATAATAATAGATAATATTTCTAAAGATTTTCTTATTTAAATATGTCTGAGTTTTTCTAATATTGTTAATATAATAATAACAAAAACAACAATAGTATTTTTTATAAAAACATCTTTTAGCATTAGTATAATAATAATAATAATAATAATAATATATAATACTTCTGTTATCTAAATATGTCTACATTTTCTATTGTTATTAAGATAATAACAATAATAATAGTTTATTTTTTATAAAAACATATAATCTTTTATCATTAGCATAATAAATAATAATAATAATTGTATTTTTATAGAAACAATATTTTATCATTAGTTTAATAATAATAATTTTATTTTATAAAACAATATTTTTTTATTAGTACAATAATAATAATAATAATAATAAATTTATTTTATAAAAACAATCTTTTATCAGTAGTATAATAATAATAATTGTATTTTTATAAAAACAATCTTTTATCATTAGTACAATGCTAACAAAAACAACAACTATTTTTATAAAAACATAATCTTTTATCATTAATGTGACAATAATAATAATAATAATAATAATAATAGTAGTAACAGTAGTTTTTTTTTTCTTCCAGTATATCCAAAAGCTAAAAAAAAACTATACAGTATAGTGTACTTCTATTATGAGTTTACTTACTGTATAAAAGTCTCTTGATTTTATTGTCTAAAGAAACTCATGTATTTTGAGTGTGAATTACGTGTCCAAATAGTGTTTAAGGCCAGTGTACATCTGCGGTTTTCTAATTTCCCCTAATGTCTTTTCCTTTGCCACCCTGCACTTACGTTTTATGTGTGTGTGTTCTGCAACACTGTGTGTAGGGACCACAGGCCTAGGAGGAAAAACAGAAGAGGCCCCTAATACTAATAAACGAGTGCGACTTTCTCTTTGCCTCTCTCGCGCTCCAGAGCTTGCCCTGTGGGATAGCAGAGAAAGGCTGAATAATTGGAAAATATCCCTGCCTCCTATTCCAGAGAGATCCCTCTATTTCTCTCTCTCTCTGCATTTCTCTCTCTCCATCTTCTGCCTGCACAATGAGATACTGTTCTCATTTTGCCTCTTAAAAGGAACAATTAGCCTGCTTCGGGTACGTGTGTGTGCGCGCTTTCAAAATGGGGGCTGAGAGAATATGGCGTATTTACATATCTCTCTGTAAATTGTGTATTCAGATGGCTGAATGTCGCAGTGCCAGGGAAGAGGAATAGTTTTCGGAGGCTCATCTGTGTATCTTTCAACTCGCCTGCATGCGCACGGCCCCCCGACACATGCTTTGAGCTAATGGCCCGTCTGTTATTGGACATTCAGCAGACCCAGTGCAGCATGTACGACAGGAAGCGGAGTGATGCGAACTTCCTGCCACGCCGTAAAACGGCAGAAGAAAAACATAGCACTTGTACCTCTCTTCCACAATCCATCCTCTCCTTTCCTCCCCCGCCTTCCCCTCTCCACTTATTCCTCCCAAAGCCCTGCGAGGAAAAACTCTTAAACATGCATTTGAAGTAAAAGCTTTTTTGTAATCTTGACAAGAGGGTGCAGGAGGTAATGGAGCAGTGTTGATTCGCTGAATGACAGCTTCACAGTAGGGTCACGGAGTGTTTTGCGTTCACCCCTTGACACTGTTTTGGGGAAGCGGTTTTACTCATTTAACTTTTCGTCTTTACTTAGTGAAACAAAGGCAGGATTTTAAAGATCGCCGTCAACCCAAATTTGTAGACGAAGAAACGTCGGAGGTCTGTGCAGATTTGAAATAGCCAGATGGAAAGTGAATAGAGGCGTCTAAGATATTTACTGTATTGAACTGATTGGCCTACACTGATAAAAATGATTTTGTGTTGAAGTAAATAACACAGAAAAACAAATGTAATTTTTACATTAAATAATTTAGCTCAGGCAGGAATAAAAAAAAAACAGTAAATTCAATATTAGTACTCAATTCACTTACTGTTTTTTTTCAGTGTATCAATCTGCCTACCTATCCATTGTTCTTTTCTTTCTCATTCATCCATCCATACATCTGTCTATTCTATATCTGTCAACCTGCTCGTACATCCATCATTCTGTTTTGTTCTATCTATCCATCTTTTCTATATCTATCAATTTGTCCATCCATCTGTCAATTCATCCATGTCCTTTATTCTTTTCTTTCTCCATCTTTCTCTATCCATCCATCTATTCTGTATTTGTATACCTGCTCATCTGTCCATTGCTATCTGTATGTCCATCCATCTGTTCTTTCTTCATCCATCCATCCTATATTATATATTGGTTAACCTGCTCATCCATCCATCATTCCGTCAGTTGTTCTGTTCCATCTATTCTATCCATCTGTTATCTATCCATCCATCTTTTCTATAGCTATCAACTTGCTTATGTGTCCATCTCTGTCCATATGTCCATCTGTCCAACTTTCTCCATCCATCCATCCATCCATCCATAATTTTGTCTATTCTATTCTATTCTATTCTATTCTATTCTATTCTATTCTATTCGTTTCATCTATCTATTATCCATCCATCCATCCATCCATCTTTCTATATCTATCAACTTGCTCATCTGTCTATCCAAATGTTTGTCCATCCATCATATGTATTTTATTCTTTTCTTTCTCCATTTTTCTACATCCATCCATCCATCTATTTTGTATCTGACGACCTACTCATCTGTCCGTATGTCCATCCATCAGTCTTTTCTGTTCTTTCTCCATCAATTCGTCCATCCGTCCGTCCATCTAATATTCTGTCAATCATTCTGTTCTATCTATTCTATTCATCTATCTCTTATCCATCCATCCCTCCAACTTTCTATATCTATCAATTTGCTCATCTGTCCGTCCATCATGTCTTTTATTCTTTTCTTTCTCCATCTTTCTACATCTATCCATCCATCTATTCTGTATCTGACAACCTGCTCATCTGTCCATCTGTCCGTATGTCCTTCCATCAGTCCTTTCTGTTTTTTTCTCCATTCATTCATCTGTCCATCCATCCATCCATCCTTTTCGTTCTGCGTCTTTCTCTATCCATCCATCCATCCATCCATCCATCATTCTGTCAGTTATTCTATTCTATTCTATTCTATTCTATTCTATTCTATTCTATTCTATTCACTTTCTATCTATCCATCATTGTCAGTCCATCCATCCATCATTTTGTCAGTCATTCTGTTTTGTTCCATTCATCTATTTTCCATCCATCCATATATTTTCATATATTCATATATTCCATATATTATACATCCATATCTATCAACTTGCTCATCTATCCATTTGTCTGTCTGTCCATCCATCCATCCATGTCTTTTATTCTTTTCTTTCTCCATCGATCTTTTCTGTATCTATCAACTTGCTCATCTGTCCATCCGTCTGTCCGTCCATCCATCTATCTGTCAGTTGTTCTGTTCTATTCTGTTCATCTGTTTATCTATCTATTATCCATCCATCTTTTCTATATCTATCAACTTGTTCGTCTGTCCATCCATCCATCCATCCATCTGTACATTATTCTGTTTTTTTGAACTTTTAAACAAGGCCATTGTCAAGCAAGCATTCAAAGTTTGACCTAGAAGGCTCTAGCAAACGCATAGCAAAGCCCTGGCAACCATCCAAGTTTGATGAGTTTTGCATGAGCAAGCACTACTTGCATTTTCTTCAGAAAATCTAGGTAAATTTATGTAAACTGCACTAAAAATAATTTGTCATGGCATTTTGCTGATTTTTTGCAAATATTTTATATTTTTTGCAACATATGGCAACAAATCATGTTCAGCATGCATATGTACTATATAGCTGTTTCTTTTATTCAAGCTTGTTTTTGTATCTCTGTATGTGTACATGTGCTGGTATTCCCCAAATACAAAGACAAGACACGTCAGGCAGAGTAGTGGTGAATTGTGTTTATTCGCATGAACATGCAAACAAAACATTTGACATGTTTATATGAGGCAAGTCATCTTACAGCCTTATTTTATTCCCTTAAATGTTTGATTTCATACAAACACGTTTTCTGTTGGGAGATTTTACACCTTTGTGCCACGTCACTTTTGTGAACACACTTTAGCGTGGTGTGATCCACATAAATAGCAATTTGTTGTCGGCGCTCTGAAAACTGTTTTTGAAAACTGTACGAGTAAATATTGCTGTGTTGATATGAATGCTACAATGATAGTTTTTATCCCCACACGTCTCTGCATACAGTGCATATATACATGTATTTGTCATGGTGGAGAGAATGACAAAGAATGACAGGGGAGTTATCAAAATCTCATCCCCTGAGTCAGAGACACAGATGGCTGTTAAAGTTGGTAATAATATGCTGGCAGAGGTCCATGAGTTACAGTGTGACTGTCAGCACAGGCAGGGATCAGAACAAGAGGAATGAGTGGCATTTAAACCATAATGACAGATTTTAAAAGGGTAGTTTGGGATTGAAATGACATGTGGGTGAGTAAATGATGACAGGATTTTCCTTTTTTTGGATAATAAGGTTTTACATAAGTTGGGTTTTTGAAAAAGCTTTTGAATGATGCTGTTGTGTTGTGTTGTGTGTGGTAAACATTTAATTGTCTGCAATGTGATGTTTTCCTTTGGGCTGAAGAGACTTCAGCTGCACTGTCAGTGTGTTTGATAGGTGTCTGGAAGATTCTGAGCTGAGGGACTGCAGTAGAGTTACTGATTCTTGAGGATTTTTTTTTAGCTGCAGCTGCTTGAGTAGTTTTTTCTCTCTCTAGAGGATGGGCATTCATGGATAGTTCAGTTTACTCTCTGTTATGGTTGTGGTTTCAGTTTTATTTCATTTTAACAGTCTTTCCCCATCACTACTCCAGGTGCTTTAGTTGCTTCTGTTTTGCTATAACACCATGTTTAAAGGAAAAGTTTACTCTAAACTGGAAAATCGAAGTTGTAGATGATTTTTAGCTCTGATCAGAACAGATTTGGCGAAATTAACATTATATCACTTGCTCACCAATGGTGCCTCTGCAGTGAATGGGTGCCATCAGAATCAGAGTCCAAACAGCTGATTAAATACATCACGATAATCCACAAGTAATCCACACAACTCCAGTCCCCCAGTTAACATCTTGTGAAGTGAAAAACTGTATGTTTGTATGAAACAAACCCATCATTAAGCCATTTTAACTCCAAAATACCAGTCTATAATCATTTGTAAATGGTGCTTGATTTGTGCATATTTCACCTCTGATTTAGACAAGGTGACTTTTTCACTTGAGAAGGCAATATTAGGACTTAATGCCTCAACAGTTTGAAGTTAAAAACATCTTAAAGATGAATTTGTTTATTACAAACGTGAAGCCTTTTCACTTCACAAGATGTTAATTGATGGACTGAAGTCGTGTGGGTTACTTGTGGATTATTGTGACATTTTTATCAGCTGTTTGGACTCTCATTCTGACGGCACCCATTCACTGCAGAGGTTCCTTTGGTGAGCAAGTGATGTAACACTAAATTTCTCCAAATCTGTTCCAATGAAGAAACAAACTCATCTACACCTTGGATTGTCTGAAAAGTAGAAAAAAATTCATAAAAGTTCAAAGTTGACTATTAGTGTGCAGCTGGCCTTGGATATCTTATCCAAGTGAAAATGGTGCATCATAAATACTATGTATTATGAACTGTACTCAGCTTCCTGTGTCATAAATATGAGGAAATGTTAACATTGCCAAAACATCGTTGTTATTTTGAATAATAACACTGGTAATTATTTTGTCTGTAGGGGCTGGAGAGTAAAATAACTCTCTTTCACATACACTTGTTATGCTCTGCAGTTAAGACTGCATTAGGGCTAAAAATAAACAAGCTTTCCAAAGGCAAGCACATCGGCCACTATATATAAACATACGTTGACATAGTGTATATATGTGATCTTCTGAGTGTGTTATCGGTGAAGATAAGCCTGTGTGTCTGTAATTAGACAATGTCTCAAAAAAGGAAAAACATGATAGCTGACATAGCATACAGTGCCTTGTGAAATTATTCAAGCCCCTTAATTTTTTTCACGTTTTATGTTGCAGCTATATGTTAAACTTTTTCCACATCAGTCTTCACTCCATACATCATAATGGCAAAGCAAACAAATGATTTGTGACACTTTGCAAATGTACTAAAATTAAAACAACTGAAATAAGTACATTGCATAAGTATTCATACCCTTAACGTGGTACTTACTTGAAGCACCTTTACAGCCTCAAGTCTTCTGATGCAACAAGCTTTGCACATCAGCATTTGGCAATTATCTGCCATTTTTTGCCTCACCTTTTCACCTGTTACGCTCTGTCAGTTTGGATGAGGGCAGACACCAGAAATTTGGGTTCAAGGCCAGGCTCTGGCTGAGCCACTCAAGGACATTCACAGAGTTGTCTATATGCCTCTTGCTGTGTTCTTAGGGTCATTGTCCTGTTGGAAGGTGAACCTTCTGCCCAGTGTGAGGTTCTGAATGCTCTGGACTGGGTTTTCATTAAGGCTATCTCTATATTTTGCTGTGTTGAGCTTTTCTTTCTACTCTGACATGTCCCTCAGTCCCTGTCACTGAAAAAGGAGACCCACACCAGCTCTAGTAAGAGTCCTAGTTGTTCCATACTTCTTCCGTTTTGGATAATGAAGGCTACATGCTTCTGTAAACCTGAAATGCAGCAGATTTTTTTCTGAACTCACCCCCATATGTGTGGCTTTATGCAATTCTGTCTCTGAGCTCTACAGGCAGTTCACTTGACCTCAGGGCTTGGTTTTTGCTCTGAAATGCATTTTCAACTGTTAGACCTTTTATTGAGAGGTGTGTGCCTTTCCAAATCATACCCATTCAGTTGAATTTGCCACAGATTAACTCCACTCAAAGTGTAGTAACATCTACAAATGATATGAATGCCCATGAGCTAAATGTCAAGGGTCCCAGATAAGGGTACAAATACTTATGCAATATAATCATTTCATTTTTTTATTTCTAATAAATTTGCAAATTTGTCACAAACATATTTCTTTACTTTGTCATTATGGTGTATAGTGTACATTAATGTGGAAAAAAGTTAGTTATTAACAAATATGAAATAAAAAATAAATTAAATACTTTTGCAAGGCGCTATATGTAACACTGCAATATTTTATCTAAGAAATGAGTGTAAAATCATGACTTTTATATGATTTTACATACAAACATACATTTTTAATAGTGATTCCAGTCCACATCCTATAGCCTAATGCTGATTAAATCATTATATTAAACCATTAGAAATGGATTAATGTCTGAATATAACACAAAATGTTTTCCTTTCATCATCTGCTTTTCATTAGCCTATTTAGAGTGTTTTACTGAGTAATTAAAAGCTCACAAACGGACGACAAAATCAGTCCCGCCCATCTGGTGTCAAGGAGACAGCTGTTACATCCCTTCTCTCCCGGGGAGCAGATAGAAGAGCTCGCTCTGTTATTTCAGACAACATCGATAAAAACACTATGGATACACAGCATGCAAATCGTTACAGTGACTCTCGATCGGGTGCCAGAAAGAATGAAAAATCTTTATAGCTAATGAAAGTGCAAATGAGGCATTTGGTTAATGACGGGGTGAGGACAATATTGGCCTGATTGCACAAAAATGAATTAAGTAATGCGTGTTATGCTCTGAGACAATTGTTGCTTTAAAAATCAATTTTATAGAGATGCGGAATGCTGTGGTTTTAAGTAGGAACATTCTTTTTTCTTTCTTCTCACACACATTTACTTGATACATTCCCATTATTATGCTTGTGTATTGGTCTATTAATCACAAGCAGAGGAGTGTAGTCATAGATCTGTATGCTATATAAATATACCCTGTATTGTACCATCCCACTCTTTAGAACACACTGTATTAGCAGAATAAATTCCCAGGACTGCAGGATCTCTAGTAGAAAATCCATATCTTGCTGCTTGACAATTTACATGGTGGAAAGTGTTGCAGAGTCATACTTGTTTGAAGCATCGCATTGTGCTCTTTTTAATGAGGCGTAAATAAATTGTTGTGTGTTTTCTATCAGGATGCATAAAAGGGGACTGAGTGTGAGATGGATTAAACACATCAAGTGGGTGATATCACTTGTGCTAAGCAGAATAACTCCTTCAAGACAGAATTTCATATTGTGTTTTTAAACAAGGCTTCTTTATGTCTTAGTCTTAATTTGCCCTTCCACAATTTAGGGCCTTAAAGGAATAGTTCAACCAAAAATGAAAAATCTGTCATGAATTACTCACCCTTCATGTTGCGCTACATTTTGCTTCTCAAGTAAATTTATTTTAATTGTAAAAATTTTGCACTGGTAAATGAGTCAAAAATAATTACTCTAGTGTTTGCTAGCAGAAGTATTCAAGCTTTAAGCTGTTTTCTTTTTTGTAAAATAAATAAAAAAAGTGGAGATTGGTAGGAAGTTGTTTTCTCAAACTATGAAGTGTTGCTAATGGAGCTCATTGTGTGCTCCCTAGATATTTACATTTAGATAACATATTGATGTTCCCTTGAATTTATTCCTTAAATTTCTTTCACTTGGTCTTAAAGGTCTTATGTTTACCTGGAAACCAGACTAAATCACATATCAAAACTGCTGTTTTTCAACATTTTGCCTTGGATATCAAAGTCTGCTGTGCTGCTCTTGACCGCACAAACATTTTGAATAACTAAAGTTTGGCTCCGGTTTCAGTGTGGTTTAATAGCAAGAGTTCGTAAGGTCACCCCAGGGTTGGCCTAAAGGGAAAACCTCTTCATGTTACATAACAAGAGCCATAAAACTAGTATAAAAGACTCATTCAAAATGTTTAAGCGTGAATGATGTGTTTGAAGGCTTAATTGATTGTACATTTTGCCTAATAGCAGTTACTAATTACCAAATAGCTGCATAGTGTTAGAGGCATAGAAAGTCATGCACAGCCTGAGGGCCTGAGTAGATGCACAAAATGAAAATGTTAAAGGGGAACAAGTGTTTGATTATGCGGTGACTTGTTTTATGTATTTCATGCTATGATGAAACACCTTGATATGCATTGTGCCAGATGCCATGGTTGGAAAAAAAAAAAAAAAAGAATGCTGCTTATTTAGCTGGATCAGTGTTCTGGTTGAAAATCTGTGCGGTGCCAAATGAAGATTTAATAGCCTGTGCAATTACTAAGTCTGATTAGCAGCCAGCAAGTTTAGACGCTGTAAATTTCAGGATTGTTTTCACTGATTCATTGGCTCTGATGAGGCCTGAATCAACACAATGTGGTTGGACAGATGGAAGAACCTAAAGGGACAATAGGCCTTGTAAACCACAAAAAGGCTGCAAGATTTCTGTATATGTCAAATTTTTCTTTTTAACATGACTACATGTTTGGGATTGGCTATACAGTGATTCAGAGTTCAAAGAGTATTGGAATTTGGGTTTCTGGAATTTGGGAATTTGGGAATCTGCTATGGGTTTTAAAAGCATCAACTCAAATGCACTGAATTATGTCAGATTTAATGCATCAATCAAGCAGTCAGTGCAATATGATATGCAGTGGTTTGCATTGTCAAAATCCATGCAAAAGGCAGTGTAATGGGAATGAATAGTATGTTGAAGGACATTTGTGACCCTGCACCACAAAACCAGTCTTAAGTAGCACTGGTATATTAGCAATAGCCAAAAATGCATTGTCTGGCTCAGAATGATACATTTTTCTTTTTATGCCAAAAATCATTCGGATATTACGTAAAGATCATGTTAGATGAAGATATTTTGTAAATTTCCAGCAGTATATATATATATATTTTTTTTTTTTTTTTTTATTAGTAATATGCATTGCTAATAACTTCATTTGGACAACTTTAAAGGTGCTTATCTCGATTTTTTTTTTTTTTTTTGCACCCCTTAGATTTCAGATTTTCAAATAGTTGTATCTCGACCAAATATTATCCTATCCTAACTAACCATACATGAATGGAAAGCTTTCATTTGTATTCATTCAGCTTTCAGATGATGTATAATTTCAAATATAGACCCTTATGAATTAGGTCAATTCTGTAAGTAATGCTGAAGGAACAGTTTAAGGATTGTCAGACACAACAAAACTGTCCTTGCTTTGGCGCCATTAGCGACAGGTAAAGTGGCTTAACTTAAATTAAAACGAATTAATACGTCTTGAGACATACTTCTGTGGTGTTTAAGCCCTTAAACAGAAGCAGTCAAAACCCTAATTCGCGCCCTCATTGAAGGCATCAATCAAGTAATCAGTGCCATACAGAATACAATGGTTTTCATTATTTTGATAATCGGCGCAGACGGTGGTGTAATGCAAACTGATAGTATGCTGAAGTACATTTAGAGTGTTTAATAAGATATAATAGCTAAAAGGGATATATCATGCATTTAAACCGAGGCTTCTGTATAGAAAGCAGAGCACTATATGCGGAAGCGGATCGCCTGTAAAGCGGCACTGCGGCAGTACTGTATCAATGCGCCGGTCCCCGCTCGCTCCGGGATCCTGAAGCACGGACTCGCGGAGAGGAGCAGCGTCGCTTCCTTGCAGGATTTATTTGTTTGTGGAAAAATTTCTCTTTTGTTTTCCGTTCTAGAGCAGCGCGCTTTCCGAATGCCGACGACTCGCTCGGACGACCCTCCTCTACTCGCCAGGCTTTGCATGTGTTGCTTTTGTCCTGCAGGAGAGAAGGCAGGCTTTGTGTTTTGGTGGATCTAGAGCTGAAGGAGGCAGTGCCAGGCGCTGCTGCTGCTGCTGCTGTGGGCTGGACCGGCCACGGTGCGTGAGATTTACTGACGGAGAGAGAAAGAGAGAGAGACAAAAAGGACTCATGGAAGACAGCGAGAGTGAAGGGAGGGCTGGCAGGGAGTGTAAATACATTAAAACCATTTATATATTTGGGGTGTGTGTGTGTGCGTGCGCGAGAGCGCGCGTTTGTGTGTGTGTGACAGGAGTGCCAGCACAGGGCATCATCAGGTTAAAGGGATATATGGTTTGGAATGGCTTTGTAATAATAGCCCACCTGGACTGTTGGTCATTGCCGTTGGTTAAATGTTTCTGGAATGCATAATTTAGTCGAAAAAGTCAGATTGCAGTGCTGATATCTAGCGGTTTGTTAAGGGTGGATTTTAAAAGCAGACGAAGGTTGGTGGCTAGTGAAGTTTAAGTTGACGGGTGTCTATGATGTCATACTGTAGCTGCTGTAGATGTTCATGTCATCTTGTGAAGTTCGTGTTGATGCTTGATTATGATGTCTGTGTACACTAACACTTACATTTATGACAAGTTGTGATATAATGATTTGTACATGCCATCAGAGGATGTTTAAGCTGATGCTTGTTTATGATATCATAATGTAGTTGCGAATTTGGTAAAGTTGAATTATCATGTCAGTGTTTACATTTTTGGCTGATTGTCATCATAATGTAGGTGTTCATGTCATTTAATGATGTTTATGTTAATGCTTGATTATGATGTCAGTGATTTTGTGAAGTTGATTGATGATGATTATGATGTTGTAACGTAGATGATGTATGTACATGTGATTTAGTTTCAGTCTTATAGCTGATTATGATGTCATAGTTCATATAATTTGGTGAATTTGAAGATTAATGATCATGATGTCATAATGCAGCTATTGTGGATGTTCATGTCAGATTTTAAATTTTAGTCACAGACTGGGGATGATTCTCCTAAAAACTTAAGCACACAACTTGACAGAATTACGAGTTTTTTGAATTGAGTTTTATCTATAGTTTGGTGACATTGAGAAATAAACCGAGGAACCCTTAGTAGAGGTTATCAGAATGATTGTGGCTGTACATAGATGTAACTTTGTACAGAAGATGACTGGAAGTCAGCCATAAATGTTCTGTCAGTGTAATCAGCTGAACTAAAATTTGCTGTGAGAAAATGACATTTTTTTTCCCTTGATTCACAACTCTGTTAAGAAGAATGAATAATTTTCCCCCTCCTGTCTCCGGTTATAGCAGTCTCAGAATAATGACAGTGTGCAGGAGTAGAAATATATGCTCTTGAATATGTAGTATGGGAGATCTAGACCCAGCTCTGTAAATGGCTCATTATATGATGTATTTAATCTGCTAGAACACATTCTGAATAATTTCCTACAATAGATTTTTGTTTTCTTTCAAGAAGAAGGGAATGTGAAAGTGACTGTAGTCATTGTGGAATTGGATCAAAAGGAAGGCATCTTAAGATGATATCTTGCAGAGAGTCCAAATGTTTTCTGAAAATTGCTTTATTCATATGCCTGCATGATATATTCCTATGTATAGCTAAGGGCGGGGATTCTGGGAATGCGCTCAGAGAGAACATTTCAAACGTCTGCTCTCTATCTCTTTGACTTGCAGGATGGGAAGGTGTCAGACTGCACTTAAACAGAGTGTTGGGTCCGTGAGGACAGCCATGAGGAGACCTGTTACAGCTCCGTTGGAAGACACTTCAAGTGATCTGCCAGTTTGTTTCCCTTAAACGTGGGCTGAATTTGGAAGTTTGGATACTTTCCAGTTTGGCAACCCTTAGCAGGATTCGATTTGGGATTTCTGTGCTTGTGGATATATGCGTTTATCCTTCTGGAATCTCATGTGCGTATCGCACTCTGAGCAAAGTCACATAACATCCACCAGTTTGGGAATTTGGATAATAGCACGCCCCTTACTGGAGTACAGTTATTGAGCTTTGCATTACAGGTGTTTGCTGGGAATCGTTCTGCATCCACCTGTAAGAGCCGCCTAACAGGAAGTGTTCGGTTGAGTGTGTCATCTGGTGAAATGGATGGCCCGCGTTGCAGCGGGATCCGGAAAAAGCGGAAGTCTCGGTCGGTGCGAGACCGGGAGCGTGTGTCTAACGGGATCAGGAATAATCATGTCCGGGGCTCCGTGCTTCGATTCTCCTCGGATTCCGAGAGGGAAGACCGCACCAACCCCTCCTCTTCCTCACGTCCCAGGCCACCGAGGAGGAAAAGGAAGGAGTCTACCTCTGCCGAGGAGGACATCATTGACGGATTCTCAATATCGGGATTTATAACGCTGGAAGCTCTTGAGGTAAGAGACTGGGGTACTGCGCCCTTTGTGTGAATGTGTTTTTTACTGCTGTTTTTTGGAAGAGCTTGTTTGGTTTGGCTGTGAAAAGCTCAGTGGCGGCATAATGACTGGTTTATTATTGTCTGTAGACTGCTTCTTTCTGGACTCTAATTGCCTGGGTCTGTTTGCACAGTATTGAATTTTCTGTTGTTCTTCTGTTGAGAGTGTTTGTGATTCAAGTAGATGTGGCTTTATAAGTCGTTTTCCTGCCAAAGATGTAAAGTGTGTCCGAATGTGCTTGCTTATGCGCTATTCTGTGGCATTTAGTAGTGTGTTCATGCTGAGAATTCCAACATGAAGTGCACTTCAAATAACCGGATGATGCACTTATTTAATTGAAAAAAAAAAACTAAGAGTGGAATGTTGGACACTTTGGACACTTTATGCACTCATCTGTTGCAGCTTTCCTTATGTGGAAGAATGTTGGATGCTAAAATCTTACGAAATTCATACACTAGAAAGTTTTAGTGTTACAGTGTGTCATTTGGGAGACAACCACAACTGTGGATGTACAAATGCTTTTTGAGAAGGTTAATGACTTTATTGTAGGTTCATTTTGATGCTTGAATGCTAAAAATAGAATATAAATGTGTAGAAATCAACATAGATACAAATTGTTTCATAATGTAGCTGCTAAAAATGTTCATGTCATCTGGTGAAGCTGAAGATGGATGATCATAATGACACTACTGTACTGTTCAGGTCACAGATTTCAGTCATATATGTGACTCTTAAATACAAATATATTTTATGGGTCAAAATTATTGACTTTTCTTTTATGTCAAAAATCATTAGGATATTAAGTAAAGATCATGTTCCATGAAAATATTTTGTACATTTCCTACCTTAAATATATCTCAACTTAATTTTTGATTGTAATATGCATGGCTAAGAACTTAATTTAAAGGTGATTTTCTCAGTATTTAGATTTTTTGCACCCTCAGATTTCAGATATTCAAATAGTTGTTTCTCGGTCAGATATTGTCCTATCATAACAAACCATACATCAATGGAAAGCCTATTTATTAAACAAAATAATTGACCCTTATGACTGGTTTTGTGTTCCAGGGTCACATATTTGGATTTTTGGAAAGTGGAAAGATAATTCTGCTAAAAAGTTTCAACAAAGTGTTTAAAAAAGAACCTAAACACACAACTTGAGCAAAGCCTCGTCTCATTTTAAAAGTTTAAAAATAGTACCTGCAGTTGAGAGAATAATTTCAGCTCATCTAGGTTTGAAGTTTAACTGCACTTCTATAAAAATCACGTTTTCATTGTTCTCATTTTGATTACAGAATTATATGTAAGTGTATACTACTGACTTGGTATGTAATTATATGTAGGAATTCCTAAATGGCTGTAAGTGAAATTTCAGCTTCAGATGTTTGAAATAAGGGTTGGATGTACCAGCAAACTTAGCTACAGCTTCGGCATTTAGATCTCTAACTCATTTTGACAACCTCCTTACTGAAACTAAACAAGCTGCTTTGGTCTGTTACATATAATCTAGGTAGATTGATCAAACGCACTGTGCGGATGTTTATTATTATTCTGTTATTGTTCTGTTTATTAGTAAAACCGCTGTATGTGTTTAAGGCTGTGTACAGCCTTCAAGTGGAGTTGGAAATATAGTCATTACATGTTACATGCACAGAAATGAAAAAGTGAGATAATTTTTAACCAGTGGGAGGCTCTGAATTTTATAATTATACCTGTTTTGATATTGGAAAGGTCAAGTTTTTGTTTGGGGTCCTGCTAACAAATAGCTTTCCTTGGGTATAGTATGCATATCTGGAGGTATAACTCTCTATATTATTATTTAATTGTTAAATTAATATTGTGTTAATAAAAACTAAACTAGATATATAAATACAACATAGATTGGGTATGCAGGTTTATTCACTTATAGTTACAGTTTTTTGGTGCCGTCATTCACTGTTACTTCAATATTGCGTTTGTGACTTTGATGTGTCATATCGTAGGTGCTTCGCAGGAGCACTTGAAGGCAGCATTGGCCTTCGCCATTGTTTCATTTGTCAGCTTTGACAGGACATCTGTAGAGTGTCATCCTGGCTTGTAGCGTCACTCTTGCTGTTAAAAGCCCAACAGTGTGACACGACAAAGCTTTGCACGCTTTACCCTCACATCCCCTACAGATGCTGTTGCATTGTGTTGGATGTTCACTACAGTAATCTGTGAAAGGAGCCCGTCAGCAGCTTACGCTGTCACGCTAGCGCTCTGAACCGCAGGCGCAGTTCTCCAGGGGTGACATCCCCATTCACCGCTCTTCACTGTTCTGGGATCTGTGACTCATAGCGGTCCCCTCCATGCTCTCTCGTCTTGCTCCATTTAGAAGCTCGCAGAGCAGAAGACCATAGTCTAGATGCTTCATGTCAACGATCAGCTGCATTCTCATTCATGCAGCCGAGATGATCGTAGGACTTAATGAGCCAGTAAAGCTAGCCAAATGAAATGTATCTTGGTCTATATTAAGTGTTTTAAGAAATTACTATTTTAAAGCTGCAATAATTACAAATTAGTATTACTGTTTGTTGTGGGGTTTGTTTGAGTTTGATTTAGTTGTGTTTGTTTATGTTGTGGTGTTTTTTTAAGTATTTTTTTGTTTTGTGTTGTGTTTTTTAGTGTTTGTTGTTTTTGCTGTTGGTGTTTTTGCTTTTTGCTTTTTGTTTTAGTTTTATTTTGTGTTTTTTTTGTGTTGTGGTGTTTTTTGTTTAGTTTTATTTTGTGTTTTTTTTGTGTTGTGGTGTTTTTTGTTTAGTTTTTTTTTTTTTTTTTGTTTGTGTTAGTAGTGTTTGTTTTGTGTTGTTCGTTTTAGTGTTTGTTGTTTTTGCTTTGTTTTTGTTGTTGGTGTTTTTGCTTTTTGTTTTAGTTGTGTTTTTTTGTTTAGTTTAATGTTGTGTTTTTTTTTTGTGTTTTGTGTTGTGGGTTTTTTGTGTTTAGATTTGGATGTTTTTTTTGTTTTAGTTTTAGTTGTTTTGTTGTGGTGTTTTTTGTTTTGCGTTGTGGTGTTTTTTGGTTAATTTTAGTTGTGTTTCTTGTTTTGTGTTGTTTTTTTTTTTGTTTAGTTTGTTGCTTTTTGTTTTGTTGTGTTTTTTTATGTTGAGGTGTTTTTTTGCTTTGTTTTGTGTTGTGGTGTTTTAGTTTATGGTTGTGTTTTTTGTTTTATGTTGTGTTTTTTATTTAGTTTTAGTTGTTTTTTGTTCTGTTGTGGTGTTTTTTGTTTTGTGGTGTGGTGAGTTTCTGGTTGTGTTTTATATAGTTATTATATTATAATTGCCATTATTATAATTATTGAATATAGAAAAGGTTTGGAAACAATGATAAAAGTAGAATGCATGATGACAAAAGCTGGAATCACATTTTCTGCATAAACACCAGAGGTAAACTTATCAATGCAAACCACTATGCCACAGCTTCAACTTTATTGCATTTATTTTCTTGCAGAATTTACATCCATTTTACACTGATGGTTTGCTGTTGTGATTTTGGCCCATAAATTTAAGTGTTTGTCCATACGGATCAACATTTACAATACATCAAAGCCATCTTACTTTTTATCCAGTACACCTATTCTCCCTTTATCCAATTTCGTTTAAACCGCCCCTCTCTCTCTCTTTCTCTATCTCACCATTTCTATTTCTTGTCCTTCTTTTACAACAATCCCTTGATGGTTTCAATTTGAGAAGGAATTTGTCCTCAATTTGCCAGGAGGTGCTTGAAGAATTCGTACAGGTATTCCCAAATGACACATTGAAATCAAACTCGTTCCACTCCAGTGGACAGACTCGCTCATATAGAAGTGAGCCATCAGCAGCGGGTGTTTATTAATGCTGCTTAGTGCTGGAACGACAGGCCTGAGAGGCAGTGTGTTACACCACTTTGAGAAATTACTAAATCATCAGGCCCAGGCCGCCTCGACAAACCTCCTCCCCCCGGTCCCTGAGCACAAAGTTGCCACGTAATCGTTTCACCCTCCTCCCCCTTGCCCGCCCCTGCATCCCCAATTCAATATTACTTAATGCCTGCACCACTGGTGCCCTTAAACCACTTTATGTGATCATTGTGTTGTAAAGCTCAGAGCTCATTTGATTGAGAACAGCAGTCACTCTGTGCGCGTTCACCACTCCATTGATCCACTCATAAGAAAATGGTTAAGTCAATGTAAATAATAGTAATGTGCTAGCACGTGCCTGGTGCAAAACGGAGCGTTTGTTCACCACAAAGGGTTTTCTTTTTTAGCTGACATTCAAAATGGCTTTTCTGTTCTTAATGCGAACAAATCAAGTGTTTCTTTTTTGTCTTCGACGCCATTATGTTCTCTTCCTTAGCTAAGTTGAAGAGTCTAAGTGGCATGTTAATGATTTCAGACTGCGCTTTTATCATTTAAAAATATTTACACAGTCTGCAATAACTCAAATGCAGCTTTGTGGAAAAAATAATGCCAGTTTTGACATCAGATTAGCATTTCAGAAAGAGACAGGAAAAAGACAGAGTGGAGACCCATCATGTCAGGCAGTAGATGGTTGAAAGAGGAAATTAGGTCATGGCCGGAGGAGGGGTTGGCACAGGGCCCAGAGGGGCACATCTTTCGCCTGTAATCGCCTAATGCCACAGCAAGACAAAAAGCACCCTGACAACTTGTAGTTCATTTAATATGTGAATGAACTCAGAGTTATGCATTTATGAAGGGTTACAAACAAGCATATGTGTGTTTAGTTGCATAAGTGTGAATCATCTTGGTTTTGGATAAGTCATTAAAGGAATAATCAGGGTTCAGTACCCATTAAGCTCAGCTTTTGTGGTAGGAAGTTTGTTTTCTTTAAAGAGATAGTTCACCCAAAAATGAAAATTCCTTCATTAATTACACACCCTGATGTCATTCCAAACCTGTAAGACATGTTCATCTTTAGATATTTTTGATGAAATCCATGATCTTTCTGACCCTGCATAGACGGCAACACAACTGAAGTTAGTAAGGACATCATTAAAATAGTCCATCAGTGGTTCAACCTTCATTTTATGAAGCTACAAGAATAGTTTTTGTGCACAATTAAAACAAAAATAGCAACTTTATTCGACAATTTCTTCTATGTTTTGGCTGATTGAGCTTAACTTGAACTTGGAATATTCCATTGAGCTGAAGAAACCTACAAATGTCTTACTTATAGTTGTCTCCACAAATTAAGCTGGGATAGCAGGAAGTCTGTTAACATCCGAATAATTACACACTTCAGGTTTAAACACTTCTCTCTGACAGTGTGCGTGTAAATTGTCTGGTATTTATGAGGAAATGCGCAGTGTTTATTTTGTCTTCGGTGATGTAATCGTGTCAAATGCGCTTTGACAGAAATGTCTTCTTGGCAGAATTGTGAGACAGGCTATAGATTTTCTGAGCTGTAGATGTCTCTTTGCTGTTTAGCAGACAAATCGAAAGATGGAGAGAGCGAGAGACAGATAGAGAAAGGGTGAGGAATTGATTACACTTTTCATTGAGAAGAATATTGTTGCGCTGAATCTATTGACGTTGCACGTCTGCCTAGTTAAAAACACACACGCACAAAATCTGTCAATAATTATGTCGGAATAAACCAAGAACACTTGGCTTGTGAAATAAATAAAAACACTAATTTCCTTAGTACTAAAAATCGCTGGTGATTTGTTCGAGAAATGCTCTAAATATTTCCATGCAATGCAAAGGGTGACTAATATCACTTTTTTTTAAACTGTCAATTAATTTCCTCCCTAACAGTGCTTATATCTTCTCATGGCAGTGACAGTGATATTCATTTAGACCTCATTTGAAGCTGTCACAATATGATGTGTGATATGCATTAATATTGTGCTGTAGGAGCTATGACTGACACATCAAATATACCATCCTGTCACTCCAAGGCATGCTAAACGCAGCCGTTGGATCATACTGTAGTTACGCTTCGATTCCTACTTAAATCGTGTCCCTTTTGCATCATAAATGCATAGCAATACTTTTGCTCCTTTTTCGGTTATTAATGCATGATAAGGGATTGCAATTGAAGCTACTGGGCAAAAAGAGTGAATCATTCAAGATACAAAACATGCCAAGAGCGATTCAAGTTCAGCTTTTTGTGAACTCCGATTTATTGGCTGCTGTGTAAATACAGTTGAGGTCAAAAGTTTACATACACCTGCAAAATGTTAATTATTTTACCAAAATAAGAGGGATCATGCAAAATGCATGTTATTTGTTTATTTAGTACTGACTAGCTAGTTCATATAAAAGACATTTATGTATAGTCCAGAAGAGGAAATAGTTGAATTTATAAAAATGACCCCGTTCTTAATACTGTGTTACCTGAATGATCCACATGTGTTTTTTTTAGTAACAGTTGTTCACCTTGTTTGTTCTGAACAGTTAAACTGTTAAGCTGTTCTTCAGAAAAATCTTGCATTGTGAAAATGCATTGTGTTTCCTTCTTTAGCATCAGTGAGCGTTTAAACCTTCTGTAAAAACTGCATATGAGTCTTTCAGATGGATCTCAAAGGTCAATCTCAAAATCATACAGTGTTGGAAAGGGTTCAAATACACAAAAATGCTGAAAAACCAAGAATCTAATGAAAGACTTTTCTGAAGAACAGTGGGGAGTTTAACTGTTCAGAATAAACAAGGGACTCATGAAGAACTATCACTAAACAAAAAAACACATCTGTGGATCATTTGTGTAACAACTCAGTATTAAGAATCAAGTGTATGTACACACTTGAACAGGGTCATTTTTATAAATTCAACTATTATTTTCTCTTGTGGACTATATGAAAATGTCTTTTATGTAAAATATCTTATTCAGGTCAGTACTAAATAAAAACAACATGCATTTTGTATGGTCCCTTTTATTTTGGTCAAATAATTAACATTTTGCAGATTTTGCAAGGTGTATGTATACTTTTGACCTCAACTGTAACCAGAAGAATAATGAATTGGAGTTCATTTTAAGTTGGTTGTGTTGTTTGTAGACCCAAAGCTCAATATATTGTCTAAAACTAATGTGCAGGTGTCTACAATTAAACTAAATATCAAACTAACATCAATACTGAGTAATCTTTGCCGAGCAAGATTTGCCTGTGCTTACTGCATGATTCGGATCGTTCGAAATGGCTCATTAATTAGCAATGTTGTTTGAGCGTGTTTTCTCTCATTTTGGCTCCATTAAAAGCAATCATCCAATCACTGACAATATTAGCCATGACCTGACATTTATTTGATCTTTAGAGGCATTTCGAAAAGAAAATAACACTATGTACTTGTTAAAGGAGAAGCAAAAAACAAAGATGTACCCGGTTGTGACAGCTAATTGGTTAAAAGGTGCGACAAGTACAGGTGTGACGAAGGTTAATTGTTGTAAGAGCTTTAATTCAGTGCCGCGCGACAGTTGCAAATGTATTGGTGCCTTCGACACATCCAGGCGGGGTGCATGAATATCGATTTGTGCATACAGACAAACATATTTAAATCATCATTTTATGGTCATATCCAGGTGCCATGACACACACACACACACACACACACACACACACACACACACACACACACACACACACACACACATACGCACTGTAAGCAGCAGCTGTGGTAATAGCCAGGGTGTTGCAGCAGGGCTGTTAACCACAGTAAATGTTTGCTCTCATGTTTAAATGGTGTGGCAAGAATATCATTAATGACCCTGTGAGGGTGTGCGGAGGGGATAGTATGCTCTGCATGCGTGTGTGGTGTGTGAGAGAGAGAGTCAGCATTCTCTCCAAACATCTGTTCACTGATATGCACTGATGCTTTCGTAGCTTTTAATTAAAAACGACAAAAACGGTTAAGATGTTAACACTTTTGAAATTAAATGGCGTGTATGGGTCTATGTAGACGAGTTTGATGTCTCAGTATTCACCTATGTGTGTGAAATTGGATTCGGAACTACAGAAATGATTTTTGTGCAAGCTTGAGTCTGTTGCAATGGGAAATTGAATTAAAGGACACTTGTAATTTATTTCCTGTGATCCTCAATGGTCTCAGGTGGGCATATGCCATTCATTTAGTCAGGACTCTGAGCACTAAAGTAGACAATCATACACAATCTCTATTTATGGTTTTAATAGATCAGTGAGAGATTTTTGATAGACCACTGTGGATCTTTTCCTGGGTTTCAAGATCAAGGTTTGACACTTTGCTTTTCTGTTTCTAGATGTTCTTTACCTCAGTGACCTTCCTAAATGAAGCGTTTAGCACACATTTGTCTCACTGGCTGCTGTAGTGATTGTTAAAAATAAAACAGTGCTTCTGAGAAAGAAAACTCACTGGAGTTTACCCAACATTTTCTTCTTTGGACACAGAAGTATTAATGCAGGTTAAACTTGTTTTGCAGCATTAGTGACATTTACCACATTCATTGTTTTCTTTGAAGGGTCATAAAACCCCAAGTTTGGTTAAAAAAAAGTTATTTTGTTTTCTTTGCGCACAAAAAGTATTCTTGCAGTTTCATAAAATTAAGGTTGAACCACTAATGTCACATGGACTATTTTAACAATGTCCTTACTATCTTTCTGGGCCTTAAACGTGGTAGTTGTCTTGCTGTCTATGCAGGGTCAGGAAGCTCTCGGATTTCATCAAAAATATCTTAATTTGTGTTCTGAAGATGAACAAAGCTCTTACGGGTTTAGAACAACATGAGAGTGAGTAATTATTGACAGAATTTTCATTTTTGGGTAAACTATTTCTTTGATTTGTATAATAAACACAGAACTATTTCTTTATCTACTAGTACTGTTGTACTAATAATGCTTGCCTTAGTGCAGACACTCTTAGAGAGCATGCGCTGAGCTCTCTGCTTTTGTGAAGATGTAAATAATGTATCAAATAGCAGTGTTAAGTGTTGCCCGAAGTCTATCCCATATGCTTCTAGGTGTAGCTGTAAAAACGCTAGTCTGCAAAGAGAAGATATGCTGCTGGAACTCGCACCGCTAATGCTTAGGCAAATTACATTTTTATTCAAATGCAACTGGCTTGCCTGAGTAGGTTTATAATAATACATCTGGCATGTCTGTGAGTTAGTATCTGGTGGGATACCACTCATTCATTATCTCTGTTCTCTCGTGTGGGGGAATAGGAAAAAAAAAAGACAAATGTTTGCAAAAGCTAAATTGAAAATGGCAACTGCTGAGAACAGGCCTCCGTTCATTTTCTTGTTCTTGTCGACAGCAGGGTCGTGAGAGGTTGAAGGCTCTCGAAGACCTTGATGAAGTTAAAACTTCTTGCTCTTCACCTGCCAACACCTGGCAGCAAGTGATCTCATTGCATTTCCGAAGCAGCTTCGTGTTGGAGATGGTGTCAGGGCCCTCTACATTTTCTCATACCTTTCCTCTCACACGTTTCTAACTCTGCTTCACACGCACACAGCCCAAAGCAACTTGATCTTTCTTTGTGTGAGACAAAGTCAGGTCGAGAAAGGACAAGTGGAGGTGAGCAGAGCTCCTTTCTCCCCTCTTAAATGTTTAAATGTTCTTCTAGTGGGTCATTCTATGAAACAGGTGCCCATGAGACAGTTTGAAAAGGTGATTTTTCTCATTAATGGTGGTGAATGGTGACACAGAGGAGAAGAATTGTTAAATAAAGTTATTTTGTTTTCTTTGCGCACAAAAAGTATTTTCGTAACTTTGTAAAATTACGGTTCAACCACTGATGTCACATGGATGATTTTACCAATGTCTTTATTACGTTTCTGGGTCTGGGAACATTTCAGTTACATTCCTGTCTATAGAGGGTCAGAAAGCTGTTGTATTTAATCAAAAATATCTTAATATGTGTTCTGAAGATCAAAGAACGAAAGTCTTATGGGTTTGGAATGACATGAGGGTAAGTAATTAATGACAGAATTAAAATTTTTGGATGCACTATGGATCCTTTTAAGTGACGTGACGTGAGGCCAAGTATGGTGACCCATACTCGGAATTTGTGCTCTGCATTTAACCCATCCGAGTGCACACACACACACCCGGAGCAGTGGGCAACCATATTGCTATCGCTGGGGAGCAGTTTGGGGATTTTTGTTGTGTTGTCTAATGTAACATAGTAAAAGTTGGCAGTAATTTTACTGTGATTTTATATAAGGGACACAAATGGCACCCTGTTTTGTAGAATGCATGTCCCACATTGTAATTTCCTTCTTTTGAACTGTATGTTGTTGTTGGCCGAGATAGAGCTGTCTTTTCCCCCAACACTGCATATGCAGGGACGCTGTCTGGCTTGATTTTATATCCTGTAGCTATTCGTCAAGATCTTCCAACCACATAGTTTGTGTTCCTCAAAGTGGTGTTAAATCGTGAATCTCATTTCAGTGTGTGTTAGTGTTTGAATTCATAAGCCTTAATGAAAAAAAAGGTGAACTGAAAGTGGTGTTCACCTGCCTCTAATAAATAATTATTATAGATATTCCAGAATGTATCATTTTAATATACCTTACGTTGCAATTGTAACTGTTTGTGTTGGCTGTATTGAATGGGAAAATGCATGATGGTGATCAAGGAGCCCAGACGTAAAATTTACATTTGCTGTCCATTGATTTTGCTGTGCTTATATGATTAATACTTACAATTAGGAGATTTTTCAAATCCATAAACTGAAGTATGAGCACCTTATTTTTCCCAAGGGCCATTTGTAAAAATTTTTGGGTCTGGCTTCTGGTCTCATCCACATCCAGCTCTTTTTAACTGTACAAAACAGCTTGTTTTGCTGCTTGATATTGCAAGTTGCTGTCTTACCATATTATTTGAATGTATTATCTTATTATGAACACACTGGTTTGTAGTGCAAACAGTTTTACCGCTTACTGCACATTGTTATTCTTCTCTTCATTTCTCAATAGTGGCTAATGAACCGTAAGTCTCGCCCATACTTCTGTGTTGAAAATAAAGATGGATAGAGGCGCATTGTTCATTGCTAAGTGTGAACACATTTCAATCTGAAGTGAATTCAGATTATGTAAAGAATTTGTTACTTAAGGCCTTAAAAAACCTCCACCTACTACTTTGACGGTAACTAAACTTTACCCTGTAAATGCTAAGTTAACTCATAGACATGCCAAGTAATTGTTTACATTGTCACTGTTGGAGCGTGAGGAGAATGTGTTGTTCCATTCCAGGTCTCTTCTGTTTATCCTGAAGTGACTGATTAGGTGTGTGCGGAACAGCTTGGTGGGCAGCCGAAGTGTTTGGGGTCAAGTGTGGGTACAGCCGATGTCTAAAGACACAGGAGGACAATACAAGGGCATGTATTCACAGACAGGGCTCTGGTAGTTCATTTGCACATTGTACATGGCATTGTAGAAATGAACTTTTGTAGTCAACCTACTCTAGTCTTGAGCAAAAGTGTCCGATAATATAGACCTACGATAAGTACAGTAGTATTCAGCTGGTCAAGTTGGCAGTGCTCTCTACGCTTTAAAAATAAAGGATAATTTCCTTTTAAAGAATTTCCTGACAATTTACTCACCCCCATGTCATCCAAGATGTTCATGTCTTTTTTTCGAAAAGGTTTTTGAAGAAAACATTTCCGGATTTTCTCCATATAGTGGAGTTCAATGGGAGCCAAGTAAACTAATCCTTTAAAATCCTTTAAAAGAACCCTTTTTTCAGATTTTAATAATATAAAGAACCTTTTTCTATTAGAGCTTCTTCATGGAAACTTTAATACCAACGAAGAACCTTTATTTTAAGAGTCTATTTAAAATAAAACAGATTTGATTGAGCTACTGATACTGTAGTTTTCATCTCATGTAAATGTACATGATTTTAATGAGGACAGAATTCCTGAGTGCGAGTTTTAAAATCTTCCTCTGGTATTTCCTTCACAAAAAGCGAATCTAGTCAAGATCTTACTAGGCAGAGGTCTCACTGGAGCCGCTTTTTGGACAGGAAAAAACCCTTCCACCAAAATCACCGCTGTGAACATGTTAGCTGCCGCTTCTGCGTCTGTTTTCTCTGACTCATATCTGAATTAGCGTTTTGCATTTAGCCTCCTGTTTGTACCCGACCCTTGCTGTTCAATGCATAACAGCCATCCTGCCTAAATGCCATATTTGTGGCTGCTGAATTATGCATGAGGAGCAGTTTAGAGGCCTAGTGAGTTTGTGCTTGGTGGGAGAGTAATGAGGAAGCCTTGTTTCTAATGGCAGGATTTGGCTTGGCAAGATGTTTTATGTGCTAATTGAATCGCAGAACTGAGGAACATTTTGGAGTCATTTGAGATGACAGAAGTGATGTAGTGTTGTGACTAGAGATATGCGCATGTTAGAGTGTAATTTTGCATGTGACTGAGAACATAAAAGAAGCCTGAAACATAATTGAATGCCTTAAGGAGTGTTCATAAGAAGACCGTTCTGGAATGTTTATTCAACAGTCTCTTCATCATACTTGTTGACACTCAGCTATATATGTGACCCTGGACCACAAAACCAGTTTTAAGTAGCACAGGTATGTTTATTGCAATAGTAGAAAAACACATTGTATGGGTCAAAAGTATACATTTCTTTTATGTCAAAAATCATTAGGGTATTAAGTAAAGATCATGTTCCATGAAGATATTTTATAAATTTCCGACCATAAATATATCAAAACTTAATCTTAATTTTTACAACTTAAAGATGATTTTCTCAATGTTTTGATTTTTTTACAACCCTTAGATTCCAGATTGTCAAATAGTTGTATCTCAGACAAATATTATCCTATACTGACACTGCTTATTTATTCAGATAATGATAAATCTCAATTTCGAAAAATTAACCCTTATGACTGGTTTTGTGGTCCAGTGTCACATATTACCTGCTCTCCTAATGACAAACATCACTTATGGCTTGTCCCATTACCAGCTGGATCAAATCTATTGCATATTTCATTGGATAAGCAACTGTTTTGTTGTCCTGATCATCCTAATCAAGCTTTATCCAAATTGCTTGTCACAGTTTTCTCTCGAATTTGCTTAGTTTGGTGCACACTGATTCCCCACTCCATTGTTTGGGTGTTTGCTCCACTGAAATCTCTTAAGTGATTTTTTTTCTACTGTGTCACAACATGCCATGCTTGCCTGCAGGCTGTCTGTCTGTTAGCAGACCCTCTGCTTTGGAGTGCCGGAGCTCGTCCCTGACCTTCTGCTGGCTCTCAGTGGTGTTTTCAGTCCAGAATGATGTAGATCAAATGGCATATGCTCTCAAATTTAGATTTATTTTTTTTCTAACATAGTGAAAAACAAGAAATGTAGTCTTTGTTAGATCTGTTGTTCTGGGCACCAGAAAAAAAATGCTAATGTATACTTTTGGTCCCTTTATATGCATTGTGTACGGTTGATACGGGTACATGGTGATATGTTTACAAGAGGATTGCTTGTACTTTTGGATGGCTGCTGAATGGAGGTCATTTGAGTGTGTAGGTAAGAGGGCTGTTGAGGAGACATTTAAGACTACTGCGCTCAGAGTTCAAGAGATGAGGTCCACTGTCATTCAGAGACACACAAACTCTTGCCGTCTCTGCTGTATGGCTCCCTGCAGACAGCCTTATTTGTTCCATCAGATCTGTTTTTTCCTTTCCGGCTTCAGTTCAGCCTTCTGTAGGAGGAAGAGTTTGCGCTGTGGGGTCAAATGTATCTAGCTGAGGTTACGGCCTGCGCTGATCATAAGGAGTTATTTTCAGCTGTCTCTGTTACAGCAATCTACACTGGATTCACAAGCTATTATGTGCCTGATGTGGGTAGATACCATTCAATTGTTGCTTTTAGACCAGTGTTGAACAGACTTCTTCCTGAGGACTAATATATATATATACACTACCGTTCAAAAGTTTGGGGTCAGTAAGACTTGCAGTTATTTTAAATGAATTCAAGGCTGCATTTATTTTATCAAAAATACAGAAAATAAACTGTAATATTACAAAATGTTATTACAATAGAAAATAATGTTTTTTATTTTCATATACTTTAAAATATAATTTATTCCTGTGATACAATGCTGAATTTTCATCAGCTGTTACTCAGGCTTAAGTGTCACATGATCTCTTAGAAATCATTCTGATATTCTGAATTATTAGTAGAATTATCAGTTTTGGAAACAGTTTTTTTGAACCTGTATTTTTTTCTTTCAAGAACAACATTTATTCAAACTATAAATCTTTTCTAGCAATGTAAATCTATTATGTCACTTTTTATTAATGTAACAATTTATTCATTTCTTTCAAAAAAAAAAGAATGAATAAACATTTACTGACCCCAAACTTTTGAATGGTAGTGTGTGTATATATATATATATATATATATATATATATATATATATATATATATATATTAGTGTTGTCAAAATGCGTGCTAGCGCAGACGATTAATTTTTTCATTTTAGTGTGTGAAAAATATTTAACTCAATTAACGCAGGGGTGGGGCTAGGTTTGGCCATTCCACTTACAAAATGTGTTTATTTAGATGCACAGAGCGTCTTTATGAACACATCAAATGGGAGACTTTTCAGACGCGCCTTAACTTCAGCACCAGGCGTGAGTCCGAGTGCAGAAATGGTACCGGTGACGAAGAGCTTCAGTAGAACAACAGATGAGATGTTGTCAGGCCATATGTCGGTAAAAACTAATTTACTTGTCCTGTCAGCCTTTACTCTGCTCGTAGCGCACGCTCTTCAAGTGCATGTGCAAATGTGCCGGCGCGTGCTGTATTAGGCCTATATTAAAGCGCTGTATCATATTCAAAACCAAATGAAACTGAGAGCATGTAGTTGTAGTTATGTCATCAGTTTAGACATGAATTCACAAAAAAAAAGCGATTAAAGCTGCCATACGTTACATGCCAAATGGTGCATGTAACAATGTATTATTGGTCAAAGCAGTGTCAGATCACGTTTAGCAGCGGCAGCTTTTAAAGTAACAGCAGCCAAAATATCCTTATAACTAGCTGCTGTAATGTCTGTTAATCAAAGAACAAAATTAAAAAGAGGAAATTAATAACTAAGTTAGGCTTTATTTTCTTGCAGGGCAGGGCAGAGGTAGCTACTAGCCCTATATGGCATTTATTATAATGGGTTTATGTGAAGATTTATGTGAAACATAAGATTAAAAAGTGTATAAAACACTCCTTTTGCTAAAGAACCTCTTTTACCTCCCCTGAGCCCATTAAGTTTTAACAGATCTCCTAAAGCATGCGGTGGGTATGTTGGGGGGTAATTGAGAATGAGTGGGGGAAAGCCATGTGAGAGCTATCGTGATGTGATTGGATATGACTGGTTATGTCCGGCTGTGTTTGGTTTATGTGATAAATCCTGCCTTTTCTGTTTGTGCATGTTTGCGAATACGTCTGAATGAACAATATATTGTGACTGGGCCACAAAACAAGTCATAAGGGTTAATTTTTGAAATTGAGATGTGTACAAGCTGAATAAATAAACTTTCCATTGATGTATGGTTTGTTAGGATAGGACAATAATTGTCTGAGATACAACTACTTGAATATCTGGAATCTGAGGTTGAAGAAAAAGTCAGAAATATTTATAAATAAATAAATAACACCTTTAAAGTTATCCAAATGAAGTCCTTAGCCATGCATATTACTAATCAGAAATTAAGTTTTGATGTATTTACAGTAGGATATTTACAAAATATTTTCATGGAACATGATCTTTACTTAACATCTTAATGATTTTTAGCATTAAAAACAAAACAGATAATTTTGACCCATGTAATGTATTGTTGGCCATTGCTACAAATATACCCATTCTACTTTAGACTGGTTTGTGGCCCAGGGTCACATTTAATGGTGTTAATAGCAAAACTAACTTAAAAAAGTAAACAACTCACACACTTAGATATAACCACTTTATGTCAAAATAAGACTTAAAATGGCATGAAAACATGATCTGGGAGTTTTTAGTGAGGAATCAGCTTGGTGAAATTCAAAGTAAATCTTAATGTCTGTGACCAGTATTTACTGAGCTTTGATGAGTGATGATCCAAAACATTCAAAATAGTTAAAAGTTAACTATTAAAAAATAGCCAGCGAAAGTTTGCAAATAAAATAATATAATATAAAAATAATATAATAGTTATTATTTTGGAATAAATGTAAAATGCTTACAAATACTAAATTCATGAGATGTGCAGTGTTTGACCAAGAAAATGTGACTGGGACATGAATTTATTTTTTCTTTTAAACATTTTTTAAGTCTCTTTCAAGGCATTTTTATTCTTTACTATCACTTTTAATCAAATCAAAAGTGCATTGTTGTTGAATAAAATAATGAATTTCTTAAAAAAAGTTTGTTTACTAAACCTGAAGGATTCTGTTTAATTTCATTTGTTAATTTTTATATTTAATATACTACTAAATTCGATGTATCTTGACAATCCTAAGTGTATTAATAAACATTTATATTTGGTTTAATGTAAGGTTTTGCTTTTCCATTTCAGTTTTCATCAACAAGCCTGTCTAATACACTAGGATTGTGTATTTCTATACCGGCAACAAAATCGGCGGTGATTGACACCCTCACATTAAATTAATCTGTTTTTATAACTCTCAAGTGTGCCTGCAGAGGCCTGGGAGCATTTACTAAACACACTTAACGCAAAATGTTTTCACGCAAGGCCGTAATGAAGTTTACTCACATTGTAAAATACACCCTCTCCGTCTTCAGTTTGACAGTGATGGATTCAGTAGGAGGTGTTAACACACTCATACTTAATGTAGGAAGACACATGGAGGAGGCCTCTAGGGAAGACGAGTAGAAATACAAACAACAGACCAGTCGACAACTCCATCACATGAGCAGACCAAACCGACTGATGAGAAGAAAACAAACCAGAAAGTGTCCAAATATTATCATGGTATATTATTGCACAATCATTTATCCCATGAATCACAGGGCTGTGAATGAGGTGAAGTCCTCTGTTAAGATTTTATGGTTTGATTTGTGTGTCTACCACATAAGTAGACTCTCAGTTTGTAAAGTTTGATGGAGAATTAAATTACAGTGGGAAAACACATTATCCTCCCCAAAGACAGCGCTTCGTTCACAATGACATTTTATTCTGGCTCTTTCAATATTTGCACCCGTCACGTGTAAACACACACATTTTAGTCTCTGTGCGCTCTGCTCTGAAGATGGCATATTCGCTCTTTTAATGTTTATTTAATAAAGGTCTGACCGTCTCCGGCGGCCTCCCTGTTTTGATTTATCTGTAGACAGTATGCGATTGTGAGCATGATTCATGATAATGATTATGAATCAGAGTTGCTTGGCGTGCTGCCTATCCGAGCGGACACCTGCAAACATTTCCCAGATCGTTTCAAGCTCATTTGTATCATTAATCAATACACTTTTATACGACTCATGAATAGGCTCATTAAAGCAGCTGAAATGATCCGAAAGTACATATGTAAGCACAGAAATGATTCAGACTGCTCTTTGTTCTGTTTGCAGTGGAAAACCACTCTTAAATATCTAAGAGCTGTTTTGTTGTGTGAAAGCTTATTTTTTTTAAATTTGTTCATAATTAAGGCCTTGCCATCACAGTAATTGTTAAATGCAAATTCAACCTTGATGAATTTGTAGTGTTACTTTCAGCCATCAGTCTCTAGGTTACGCTGTTATGATGTAAGTCTGTGAAAGTCTTATCCTTCTATTCATTGAGTTTTTTTTCTTTGGGCAAAGTGCAGATAAGACCTCTTTATGGCTCTCTCTCTTTCTTCCTGTGTGTTTTTGTCATGCTGTGCGTTTAACACGACTTTGGTATGTCATATTGATTTCTCTGAGGCGGCAGTAGGTTGGATTTTGTTCAGGCTTGCTCTTAAATGAGCTGTTTATTGACTTGAGCTGTGTTAGTATTCTTTTTGTGAGGTTCTTTTCACACCCTTTCTTCCCTGCAGGCTTGTGCTTTTGGAATAAAAGTTAAGTTGTTGCTTCTTTTATCTGTTGAGACATATATTTTTTTCTATATTGTTAAATAGGTAGTTATGATTAGGAAATCTGATTGGATGATCAATGTTTGAAGCATTATTTGGACACTTCCCATAGTTGCCGGCTAATGAATTTCACACTATTCATTTAATTGACTATTGGTTATTGGCTAATGTAGAGAGATTTTATTGTCATTGGCATTCATTGTGCATGCATATTTTCCCCATTTTTACATTAAGATTATATTTGCAATCATCTATTGCTCACTAACTTAAACTTTAATATTTGTTTTCTGTTAACAATAATACATACTGTAAAAATATACAGTTAATATATACAAACTGCAGTCGAAATGCATAAATTTAATTGCACCATTTTAAACAATTGATTTTAGTTTTTAGTGTTTTATTTTTTTTTATTTAGGCAAAATATTATTGAATTTAATATCTGCCATTTATCGGTTATAGAATAAAACGAAAACCTGACAATGCATGTCTATTTTTATATATTGTACAATTTATTCGCAGCATTTTAAACAATTTATTTCAGTTTTTTGTTTTATTTCTCATTTATTTAGGCAAAAAAATATTAAATAATTTTAATATTGGCCATTTATCGATTATTAAATAACACAGAAATATTAAAAAAACAATATACATCATTTTGTACAATATAATAAGGTGATGCATAAATTAGCTTGCAGCATTTTAAACAAAGTCAGTTTTTAGTGTTTTGTTCCTTATTTTATTTAGGGAAAATATTGTGTAATTTTAAAATCGCCCATTTATCGGTTACTGAATATTGCAGAAATATGAAAACAAATATCCATAATTTTGTACAATATAAGAAGGTGATGCATAAATTCGCTTGTAGCATTCAAAATGATTTAGTTTTTCATGTTACATTTTTAAATATTTTTAAAACAGTTGATAATGCATGTATGTTTCTCATATTGTACAATATAATGTGTTGCATAAATTTACTTGCAGCATTTTAAACAATTGATTTTATTTTTTAGTGTTTTATTTGTCATTTATTTAGGCAAAATAGTGTATAATTTTAATATCGCCGATTTATCAGATATTGAATATGCAGAAATCTGAAAATAATGTCCATCATATTGTACAATATAATAAGGTTATGCATAACTTAGTTTTAAGTGTTTAATTTTTGTTTATTTAGTCAAAATATTCGGTTTTAATATCTGTCATTTATTGGTTGTCAATTTTGTCAATTATTGTGTTTTTTTTTTGCTTTGTTTTTTTTATATAGGATTTTTATGCCTTTATTGGGATGGGACAGTAGAGCTGATAGGAAAGCTTTGGGTAGAGAGAGGGGAGCAGGATTGGCAAAGGACCTTGAGATGGGAATCTATAACTATTATATTCATTAACATGAAAATCTTAATACCCATTTTGCTTTTTGCTGTATAATAATGTGATAGGTATTAATAGAGTGATAGCATTAAAAACCATTAGTGTTTTATTTGTTAATTTATTTTTGTGGGCTCTTGTATCACTGTAAAACTATGCTGTTACGGTAATTTTACCACATCAAAGTGAGTTTTCCCCCCTCACAACCTCCTCATTATCTGTATAGAACATCTCTTTTTTTTTCTGTTTGCTGTAGTTAAATGCTACGGAAGTGCGTTCAGCGTACGTATGTCACAACATGGCGCTTTCAGGAGTCGTGATGTGGGGATGGCGCTGCTGAGGTGTCAGCAGGCGGAGAGAGAGCCCGCAGCTGTGCTGAGATCAGATGCTAACCGTGGAGATGACAGCACAAGCTGTTATTAAGTATTGAGCATAAAAGTCTTTACCGCAGCGAGAGGAGGATCAGCAGCCGCTGACAAACACGTTCAGGAGAACCCGAGAGTCACACACAAACCACATTAACCAACACCTAAAATCCACTCTGACAGGATTCAAAAGAGAACTTCTGTGGATTTAGAGTATCAGCTGTGGCTTTTTTATTCATGAAAAATGAACTGTTTTAGAAACCTCGCATGACGGCTGGAACCAAACTCAATGGAGATCAGGTGGAAAAAAAAAAATATACGCCTGAATTCAAAGTGCTTATTACAGACGACCAAAATATGGACTCAATTTTGAATGAGTTTTGAAAGACTCATAAATCCTTCAAGACAACTTAAGTCATACACTTCAGCCTTTCTCTTTTAACTTCACAGAGGTAATCATCCCATGTAATCTTTTCTGTCATATAGTATTTAAAAAATGAATAACATAATTAATTAATAAAAAAAAAAAAAAAATATATATATATATATATATATATATATATATATATACATATACATACATACACTGGATATCAAAATTAGAGAACAATTTATAAACAATTGAACAATTCTGAAATAATGTCATCTTCACTGCTCAACAGTTGAAGGAGTTTTTGTCCTGTCTATACCATGCTACCAGAACACCTTTTTCACAAAATAACTAAGGTATTTCAACAAAAACCATTATTTTGCAGAAAACACACTGATCAAAATTAGAGAACACTTTCAGATACCTCCCAGTTATTGGTGTTAATCTGGCACCTGGTGCTAATTTCCTTGATTATCTGTCAACCCCTTTTTAACTGGCAGCCTAACTTCCAGTTTCACTGACTCTGCAAGATGGTGGGCCGTTCTAAAGTGACTGAAAGCCTCTGGCAGCAGGTTGACCAGATGAAGGCCAAAGGGATGACCCTATCAGCCATAGCAAGACAAGTTGGTCGTTCCAAATCTGTGATTTCAAGAATATTGAATCTTTACAACGTCACAAGCTCATTCAAGTCCCCCAAGAAGGCTGGTCGTCCACAGAAGACAAATACAAGAGAGGACAGGATACTGCGGAGGATCTCAATGGGCAATCGTTTCCACACTGCAGCTGGAATTGCTCACCAGTTCAGCACTGAACAGGGTAAGGATCTGTCTCGTCATACAGTGTCTCGACGTTTAAGAGCATTTGGACTGAAAGCCCACTCTGCAGTGACCAAACCTCTCATTAGCAGAAAGAATCAAAAGGCTAGACTAAGCTTTGCTGAGGACAGAGGAGAACTGGTCCAAAGTTCACTTCAGTGATGAAAGCAAGTTTAATTTATTTGGGTCCGATGGGAAACATTATGTTCGGCGACAAACTGGAGAACAACTGAACCCAAAGTGTGTAAAGAAGTCAGTGAAAAGTGGAGGAGGAAGTGTCACGGTTTGGGGCATGTTTTCTACAGCAGGAGTTGGGCCTCTTATACAGCTACATGGCAGAGTGAATGCAAATGTTTATCAGAACCTTCTTCAACAACATATGGTTCCTTCCCTGCGTTCATCACCCAATCAGCCCGCAGTGTTCATGCAGGACAACGCTCCATGTCACACAGCAAAACGGGTAAAGCAGTTCCTTGAAACTGAAAACATTGAAATAATGACATGGCCTGCCCAGAATCCTGATCTCAACCCAATAGAGAACCTCTGGAAAATCCTTGGAGACAAAGTTATGGCCAAGAAACCCACTACAGTCACCGAACTGTGGAGGAGACTGGAAGAAGAGTGGACCAAAATCACACCAGAGCAGTGTGAGAGACTAGTGCTGTCCTGTGGCCGCAGATGTGCTGAAGTCATTCAGAGCAGAGGCCTGTACACTTCCTACTAATTGCTGACTGTTTTAACCTTCAGAAAATGTTGTTGTAATCTTTTTCCATGCTACAGTCATTGTTGTTCTCTAATTTTGATCAGTGTGTTTTCTGCAAAATAATGGTTTTTGTTAAAAATGCTTTAGTTATTTTGTGGAAAAGGTGCTCTGGTAGCATGGTACACACAGGACAAAAACTCCTTCAACTGTTGAGCAGTGAAGATGACATTATTTCAGAATTGTTCAATTGTTTATAAATTGTTCTCTAATTTTGATCTCCAGTGTATGTATGTATAAATATATATATATATATATATATATATATATATGTATGTTTTTTTTTTTTCATTAACAATATTTTCGATTTTATTAGAATCTATTGTAATTGTTAGAATGGTCATGGATTAGTGATTAGTGTAAAAATGGTTGTGCAGACCAAACCGTAAGTCATAGAGACAGGGTTCCCACTCTAAGCCAAACGTCAAATTCCCTGACTTTTCCCTGACTTTCACTGACTAAAAAGCTGAATTTCCATGACCTATAATGAGTGGATCCATTTCTACAGAAATTAACTTATTCTAAATAAATTTTTATGCTTTCATAGCCATAACCTAACCATAACAATAGGCAAAATGAGTGAAACAACAACGTTATAGAAAAATTACATTTTGATAAATGGAAACAAAAACTGAAAGCAACAAAAATCCCTGATATTCCATGACTTGGACAAAATAAATATAAAATTCCCTGACTTTCAATGTCTGGAATAGACCTTTTAAAATTCCATGATATTCCAGAAATTCCATGACCCGTGGGAACCCTGTAGAGACTTGAAACTTGGAGGGATGGTAGTGGTCAAACCGGCAACATTGTCACCAAGGCTTGCCCCAATTGGCCTGACAGGGGTGCTACAGTGATCAAAAGTGAGAAATCGCTCATAAACCAACAGTTGCAGGCTGATGTCTTATGTCTTTGGAATCCTTGGCTCATGCTGGACAAAACGCATGCCTCAGATTCGACAGTGACTTTTTTTTTCCAGATTTTCTGGAGAGCGAGTATAAATAATTATCAAAAAAAGTTTCGACTGACCGTCACAAAGGGCACCAAAACGTTTAAAAGTGGCAGGGCCACTTTTAGCAAAATGCCTGTAACTCCTGAACAGAATGAGATATCTTCGCCAAGCTCAGAACACTTATGTAACAGCTCAATCTGAGGTTGCAGGACAAAAATCATGGAGCTTGGCCACTTGGTGGCGCTATAAGATATAAAAAATTGGCTATACCTACACAAATATTTGTCCTATTAACATGAGAATCACTGTGTGTGGTCTTAGTCTAAAGAAATCTTGAAATGTACCCTTTGGGAAGCTATAATGGGGTCGTTTAGAAAAGGGGCCTGTCCAAATTTACCCCAAGTCCTATAAAGCCTAAAGGAAAGCTCAAAGCTTCGTGAAACCTGGTGAGCACATGCGATTGTTCATTCTAAACAAGCATGCAACGTTTTAAGAAGATCACTGTTGCAAAGGGACGCCTGAACAGAATGAAATATCTTCGGCAAACTCTGAACACTTATGTAACAGCTCAATCTGAGGTCGCAGGACAAAAATCATGGAGCTTGGCCACTTGGTGGTGCTATAAGAGGGAAAAAAATTGGCTATACCTACACAAATATTTGTCATATCAACACGAGAATCGCTGTGTGCGGTCTTAGCCTAAAGTGCCACAAGTGTCTATAAGGACGTGTGTATCTCAAAAAAACATGGTCGCCATTGGCCGATAAATTTACAGCACCTATTAGTGAAGTTCGATCAGAACGAAACTCAGTGGGCCTGTTTGATTTACAGCCCTAAAGGCCACTTGGGGGGGCGATATTGCATTTTTTCCAGGGAATAAACGATTGTTTTTTCACACATACATGCGATATTCGTATCATATGATCTCATTCTGGACAACTCTAGAACCATGGCTTTCAATCAAATCGATTGACAGCCAATGATTGAGAATATCAAAAAACTAAAAAAAAACTACTTTTGCCAACTAGCGCTAGGTTTTTCGCTCAATCTGGAAAAAAACACTGCAGTACAATTCTCTGGACTCTCTAGGTCAATAATTATTAAAACAAATAAAGCCTAAAGTCCTATAAAGCCTAAAGGAAAGATCAAAACTTCACGAAACCTGGTGAGCACATGCGACTGTTAATTCTAAACAAGCATGCAACGTTTTAAGAAGATCACTGTTGCAAAGGGACGCCTGAACAGAATGAAATATCTTCGGCAAACTCTGAACACTTATGTAACAGCTCAATCTGAGGTCGCAGGACAAAAATCATGGAGCTTGGCCACTTGGTGGTGCTATAAGAGGGAAAAAAATTGGCTATACCTACACAAATATTTGTCATATCAACACGAGAATCGCTGTGTGCGGTCTTAGCCTAAAGTGCCACAAGTGTCTATAAGGACGTGTGTATCTCAAAAAAACATGGTCGCCATTGGCCGATAAATTTACAGCACCTATTAGTGAAGTTCGATCAGAACGAAACTCAGTGGGCCTGTTTGATTTACAGCCCTAAAGGCCACTTGGGGGGGCGATATTGCATTTTTTCCAGGGAATAAACGATTGTTTTTTCACACATACATGCGATATTCGTATCATATGATCTCATTCTGGACAACTCTAGAACCATGGCTTTCAATCAAATCGATTGACAGCCAATGATTGAGAATATCAAAAAACTAAAAAAAAACTACTTTTGCCAACTAGCGCTAGGTTTTTCGCTCAATCTGGAAAAAAACACTGCAGTACAATTCTCTGGACTCTCTAGGTCAATAATTATTAAAACAAATAAAGCCTAAAGTCCTATAAAGCCTAAAGGAAAGATCAAAACTTCACGAAACCTGGTGAGCACATGCGACTGTTAATTCTAAACAAGCATGCAACGTTTTAAGAAGATCACTGTTGCAAAGGGACGCCTGAACAGAATGAAATATCTTCGGCAAACTCTGAACACTTATGTAACAGCTCAATCTGAGGTCGCAGGACAAAAATCATGGAGCTTGGCCACTTGGTGGTGCTATAAGAGGGAAAAAAATTGGCTATACCTACACAAATATTTGTCATATCAACACGAGAATCGCTGTGTGCGGTCTTAGCCTAAAGTGCCACAAGTGTCTATAAGGACGTGTGTATCTCAAAAAAACATGGTCGCCATTGGCCGATAAATTTACAGCACCTATTAGTGAAGTTCGATCAGAACGAAACTCAGTGGGCCTGTTTGATTTACAGCCCTAAAGGCCACTTGGGGGGGCGATATTGCATTTTTTCCAGGGAATAAACGATTGTTTTTTCACACATACATGCGATATTCGTATCATATGATCTCATTCTGGACAACTCTAGAACCATGGCTTTCAATCAAATCGATTGACAGCCAATGATTGAGAATATCAAAAAACTAAAAAAAAACTACTTTTGCCAACTAGCGCTAGGTTTTTCGCTCAATCTGGAAAAAAACACTGCAGTACAATTCTCTGGACTCTCTAGGTCAATAATTATTAAAACAAATAAAGCCTAAAGTCCTATAAAGCCTAAAGGAAAGATCAAAACTTCACGAAACCTGGTGAGCACATGCGACTGTTAATTCTAAACAAGCATGCAAAGTTTAAGGAGATCGGACCACAGCTGACCCTATAACAGTCGTAAATGTTACAAGACATAATAATTCTATGGTAAATTACCTTTATTTGCAAATAAAAGGCTACATAATGTCTTTTTTCATATGTGCTTACATGCCTTTAAAGCGCTTGAACCCCGGTAATCGCTGCTTAAATCTGACAACGCATATATACAATGAATTGATGCATTTTAAACGTATTGTAAATGTCCAAATATTTTTCGAGCCACTGTAGATACAAGTAGTGAGTGAATGATTGATTAGCCACTGTTTCATGCTGAAAGACAAAACAGTGTGTGTAGATGTGTTCATTTCAATTTCTGTTTTAATGAGCGTAATAATGATGTAGCACTCTTTTCCTGTAGAATAATGTGTGACAAGCCAAATAACAGTGAAGCATGGCTTTGATTTATATTTAAGGCCTTCTTTGGCATGCATGTGTTTCTCAGAGCCAATAGATACACCCACACTGTTTTGTTTGACTGGAGTGTTGAAGGACTGTACGTGTGTAGGTTTGCGTTTCTAATTTAATGGTTTGTGTTTAGAGCGATAACAGGAAAACATCTCTCTTTCTCTGCAACAAATGCAATCAATCTGAGGTCTATCCCATGACATCTTTATGACACATGTGCTAATAGAAATAGTATATCTTCTGCCAGGGATCTCTGCAGGCCTTCCCACATCCAAACTGTGTTATAAATGTGCGCCAACTGAAGTAGTGAATCCCAGGGACGGGCTGTGCGTGAAAGACTGTTCAGCCTCTGGCATCTGTGTTCTGGGAATAGCTTCGCTCATCACGCTGGTCTGCCGTAAATGAGAGTGGCACTGCGGTTTGCAGGGCGGATCTTAAAGCGGAGATCTCTTGGGGCATGTGATACGATAAGACAGTTAGTTCTCTTTTCTTTGTCTTTCTTGTGCTTTGTCTTTTCAAATGCTTTTTTGGACTTGTTAGTTAGCATCTTTGTGGCATTATCTTTTCACCTGAGTTAATGGCTCAGTCACAACTCTTCCTGGCACTGTGAGGAAGTGCTGATCTAGGAGCTGGTTTCTGTTTTTCGACAGCAGGGTTGATTTAGCCATGCCAAGTTTTGTAAGAATGGGAGGAGATGTACGCAATGGATTCGTTTAGTTCTACAGAATAGATTTAAATATGTAAAATATGTTTTTATTTAATGAATGTATAGAATTTCGCAAATGAATATGCACATTTTCCCAATAATTTAGATAAGATATTATTTTAATGATTTGATATTAGTTTAAAATGACCATACATCTAAATAAAAATATGTTTACATCCTTTAATAGACCAATTTATTATAAAGCAATAGTTAATTCAAACATAAAAAAGTATCGTCATTCCATCAACTTGAATTTATATTGAATACAAATTAAGTTTTATTATAACCTTTTTAAACTTTTAATATATATTTATTTGTCAGGGGGCTAAAATTGTATACAAAATAAGTAAAAATGTATTTTGTAATTGTATTTAATTAAATGTTATAATTCCATTCTAATTTTGTTTTTTTATAAATATAAGTTTGTATATTTATTTTCATTTTAAATTATATTTATTTTATTTATATTTATTATATTTGTTTTTTAATGTTGTATTCAGCTCAAGTGTTTTGTACAATTTTAAATGAATAAATGAATAAATACATATAAAAATATATATAATTGATTCTAGTTTTATGTATACAAATACAAGTTTCATATATTATTGGATATATATATTTTTTATTTGGTTTAGGACAATATTTGGCTACAACTATATGAAAAAAAACAAACAAAAATTGTTCTTATAAAATAAAAGAAAAATTATATTACTAAAGGAAAACTAAGTTTTGATATGTTTATGGTAGGAAATTTACAAAATATCTTCATGGAACATGATCTTTATTTAATATCCTAATGATTTTTGTCATAAAAGAAAAATCAATAATTTTGACCCATTCAATGTATTGTTGGCTACTGCTACAGATAGACCTGTTTTGCTACTGGGTCACGTAAATTCAATATTTGGTGAAATATTGTTTTTTAGCTCAAGTGTTTTGTAAACATTTTGAAATTATACTTCTATTTTTCTGTTCCGTCAACTTTTTTAAAACAAGTAACGTTGCATTTAAAAGGGTAATAAATATGTGTGGGTAAAATTGTAGAATTATACAAGTATTAGAGTAGTTTTGTTTGAGGTAGTTTTACATAAAGTCTGCTGCTGTAAATTTTAAAACTACCCTAGTGCAGAATCTGTGTAGGCTTGGCTACTGTCTAATAGGAGTTGATTGAATTTCCTACCACGCCACCCTGTTTTTACACTGGGAAGTGTTGTTTCTTGGTCACTTAAGCAATAAAGTGTGCAGTAATTAAAAGATCAGTATGGAAAATTTTCCCAGATCAGCTAGCGGCTTTTTATGGCAGTGCACAGTGTGGTTTTATAGCACAGTGCTTTGGCAGCTTGTGTAAACAGAGTGGGAAAATGCCTTGCTGTCAGCGGCCCATCAGCTGCAGGCCTGCACCGTTCTGCTCCCACGGGCCTGTGACCACAGCACGGAGATTCTCCGCATGGAGAAATACTGCTGGCTCAGTCGCGTTCTCCGCATCTGTGTGTATCTTTCTCTCTGTTTTTCTTACCGTCTCTCCCTCCCCCATCGTTCCTCTCCCAGGGGGATTCATATGAAATAGAACATTGATTGCATCAGCGTCTGCATGGAGCAATGCATAATATTACTGCACTATTTTAATGCCTCTCTCCTGAATGTGAGCGGAGGATGAGAGGAGAAGGAGGAGTGGAAATGACACCCTCTTGTGTGCTGGGTAAGGCCTGCTTCACCAGTTTAGGCCCAGTTCTGATTAGAGAGCTGAAAGCTGTCCCTGCCACTGCTGAATAATTGAACATCTCCATTTCCAGGTGTAATTTTAACCTCTGTGAAAACGGGAGACCTAGGGAAAGATTTGACGTGACTTTGATGTATTGTTTCGGATGGATAAAACACGAACGTTTTGCTTCTTTTACGTGGTACAAAATTCAATTTAATGCCTGACAGTTTTTGTTTTATTAATTTCCTAAGATTATTTCTGAAAGACTGCATTAGATGGAGATGCTGCGATTAGAGAATACAAAGAAGTGTAAATCCCAGTTGATAGAGCATTTAGCATCTCAGATGTTCTCCACGCACTGTTGGATGTGGATCTTTTGTATCGAGCTTTGCTTAGTGGGTATAGTGTGATTAAAAACTCAGCCCTCATCTTAACCTAACCCTCAGCGTAATCCCTGGATGTATCCTTGCATTTGAGAAGAACATAATCCTAGCATTAAATGTGCATTTCTTAAGAATGTTTAAGGAATGCAGTAGGGATGTGGCTGATGTCACCTTACAGTATGCTCATCCTCAATGTACACACAAGAATCGCATTATTGGAGCGAAAAAGCCCTGTTTTATCAAGGAGTAACATGTTGTATGTGTTGAAACCTGTTGGTTTATGTATGGTATAAACAAAACTGTCCAGCTGATCATAAAGCCTGCATTCATTTGATAAAAATACTGTAAAAACAATACTATTTTTTTTTCATTAGGATGGGAGAGAGAGGAGGGTGGAATTAGGAAATGTCTTTGAGCCGGGATTCGAACTCGGGACGCCCGTAGCCCAACAGCGCTATGTGTCGGCGACAATGTATAATACTGTTTTTATGGAAACTATGACACTTTTCTTGATGAATGGAAAGTAAAAGATATGAATTTTCTTTCAGTCATTGTTGACAGTATCAGGGCCCTATGAAATTCGTTATATTTCAAATTCCTTTTTTTTTTCCAAATTCTGTTTTAAAATTTTTCTTGATTCCATTTTTTCTGGATTTTAATTGTTACATTAAATTTTATTAATTAAAAAGCATGTCAAATTAATTAAAATCATGAAACTTAAACTATATAGCACCAGTTTATAAAAAGTTTAGCAAAAATTATGTTTAGGGCCCTATGAATTTTTTTTTTTTTTTTTGCCCAGCTTATGTTTTATTGTTACCAAATTCTGTGTTCTAGCAAGTATAATTATTTGAATGTATTAAAACAAGTTTCATTTATGCTTACAATAGCCTTGTGAAAGGTTTATTTTTCTAAGAAATTCTGTGTTGTGTATTTGTATTTTTCTTATAAAATGAAGGCATAAAGCATTCATTTAATTTATCTTTTAATTAATGAAAATGTATCCTTTTTTGACAAATAAATTTAGTTATCTCCTTGCACTGGCTCCCAATTGCGGCTCGTATCAAGTTCAAGACTCTGATGCTTGCATATAGGACAACCACAGCTACTGCACCTGCTTATCTGCACTCGCTATTGCAAATCTACACCCCCTCCAGAACTCTGAGATCTGCTAGTGAGCGACGCCTTGTGGTACCATCACAGAGAGGTGCTAAATCACTATCCAGAACATTCTCTTTTACTGTTCCTGGCTGGTGGAACGATCTTCCTACCCCTATCCGGAATGCTGATTCCCTGACAAGCTTCAAGCGACAGCTTAAAACTCATCTCTTTCAACTCTATTTGCTGTTACCATAAAAAAAAAAAAAAAATTAATCTCTTTATTCCTTCCCTTTCTAGCTTGTACTTGTCTGAAGCACCACTTGAAATCTGGTATTATAGCACTGCCTGTGTCTGTTTGTCTCCTTCAGAAGAATCGCTCTATGTTCTCCCAACTGTATGTCGCTTTGGACAAAAGCGTCTGCCAAATGCCTAAATGTAAATGTTATAAGAAAAGTTAGTTTTTAAGGCACTTTGTAACTTTTCTTACTCCGTACACAAGTGTACAACTCTGACAAAATCTAATTTTTTGATTATTTTGTATTTTATAATAGTGATTTTTATCATTTCAAAATATAGAGCAAAAAGTAGAAAGAGGATGACTAGTAAGCTAGAAAGTGCTTCTCTGCTGCAGTCTGACTGGATAATGGATGATGGTGGTTATATGTATTTATTTAATTTTACATTAGCTTTGTTTGCCACAAAGTATATTTTGCCATCACACTAAAAATAGCATTAAAATGCTGGAAATAGTTGTGTGAAATGCTTGAAAGTCATTGAAACGTGCTTGAATTTTTCTGTCAAAAGTTGTACAAACCCTTAAATGAATAATGTAATGCATTAGATAATTCCTACCAAAACACAATGGTTAGCCAATAGTTAGCATTACTGCTTCTGGTTTTCTGATGTACATCAGCGCTGTTTATAGAATTCTGAACAGAATCCTTATTCATTGTATGGCAAATTCATATGCTTCTCACTGGATCGCAGCAGTAACAGTGTTGCAAAAGCAACTTTGGCTCCCGAATAAAGCTGTTCGGGGCTCATACAAGTTTGTTTGCATTGTGGTCCGAGCTGATAAATGGTCTATGCTGCGCAGCTGAAACGTAGCGTGCTTTAGTTTTGCTTTTCCTTTTGTTTGCTGTTTGATGGTTTTCATATGCAACAGAAATGGCAGCTCTTATGAGTTGAACAACGCGGTGGTCGTGCCAGTGTGACCGCTCACAAAAAATGGTCGCAGTCTGGAGCCCTGTGAAGCCAAATGATATTAAAAACGAGTATTAAACAAAACCACGCATATGTGCCATTCGTTAACACAGAGACACCTCTGCATTCCAAATTTTGTTGATACAGATTTCATTTGGTTGGTAACAGCCTTATAGTGTCTTACTATTTGAATGGATTGATTAAATGTTTAAAAATGATTAAAAAGATTTTGCATATTATTAATTAGGTTAGAAAAAAATGGTCCTATAAAGGTAAAAGATCTTTTTAAACTTATTGGAAAAGTTCATTTCTGTTAGTCCTGCAAACTAGTCACCACACACCAAAATATCATGAAGAAAATCAAAAGCTTTGGAAGTCAAAGCTTTGCTCAGCAAATTGTCATTATCTACAAAATTGCAGAAAATATCAAGATATCATTTTTTGTCATTATCGCACACCCCATGTATAGAACTGCTTTGACATTTCATACTTGGCAGTAAATGTTTTTTTTGATTGTACCTGTTTAGTCTCTGCTTGTCTTGATTTGATGTGTGTGAGAGATAATTGCAGCGTGTGTGTGGGTGTAGTTAGGGGGACAGGCTGCTGGTGAAGCCCCTCACTGTGTGTTGTGTTCTGGCAGTCAGCCAAACTGGAGACACTGCAGTCTGTCACATCATCTCATTACTCTGGCGCTGTATCATTCATTGCTGCTAATTAACAATATTCATTGCTGATGGAAGCAACCACACACACTAGAAAATATTTACTATGGGAGAATTAAGAGATTGTGGATCACAGTCTTTATTGTGTGTGTTTTTCTCTAGTGTGTGTGTGAGTGTATTTTTATGATAATTTATTTACATTTACTACAACAACAAAAATACATCTAATTGCACATAAATGGTGAAAGCAGTGAAAACAAGGTAGGGGCATAAAGATAATGTGGATTATGGAAATCTGTCATGGAGTCATTTGGAATACGTTGCTGTTCAGCATTCAGAAATAAACTGCTAATCCCAAGTCTCAACTTCAATTAGGTTAAAGACTTCACTTAGGTCTCCCGCAGGCAATTAGCTCTCAGCTAAGCTCAGGTAATTGATTTGGAGTGAGTAAGAAACTCTTTTTATGAACTAAGTGATCTGAGGATACATTTTTCTATTAATTGGAATTTTGCGGGGACTGTTTGTTATGGGTTATAAAGATTTTACTAAACCTAGTTCTGCACAAAGTCAGATTTTGGGGAGCAGATCAACACCAACAGACCATCAAACCTCATGTAAATTGACCAATCACAGTTTTGACATGTATGATATAATTATATTAATTATAATAAATATAATATACACACAATGTAATTTTTTTGTATTGTATGTTAGTGTTGTGCTGCCTAAATTCAATTAGTTCATGTTTTTTTTTTTTTTTTTTTTTTCAAAATTCAAATTTTTCTATTTCCATTTTTGAATTCCATTTTTATTTGTGAATGAATCTGTAAATGGAGTGTGCAAACAAATGAATTGGTGAATGAAGAGAGTGTACAAATAAATCAGTAACAAAGTGAGTGAACAAATGAATTGGTGAACAAAGTGGACGAATGAATGAATGAATAGGTGAAAGAAATGAACGATAGAATGATTTAGTGAATAAAGCAAAAAAATTAATTGGTGAATGAAGTGAGCAAACAAATGAATCGGTAAACAAAGTGAGCAAAAGAATGAATCGGTGAACAAGTAAGTGAACAAATGAATAAGTGAACAAAGTGAGTGAATTAATGAATTAAATGAATAGGTGAACAGAGTGAGTGATAGAATGATTCATTCAACAAAGCAAACAAATGAATCAGTAAACAAAGTGAGTGAACAAATAAATAGGTGAACAAAGTGAGTGATAGAATGATTCAGTGAACAAAGTGAGTGATAGAATGATTCAGTTAGCGTACAAATTAATTGAGAAAATTAATGAATTGATGAATGACTTAAGTAAATGAATGAATTGGTGAATGGAGTGAACAAATCAATTGAGGGAATTAATGTTTTGATGAATGATTTGAGCAAATAAATGAACCGGTGAACAAAGTGAGCGAATAGATGAATTGGCGAATGAAGTGAGCGAAATAATGAATCAGTGAACAAAGTGAGCAAACAAATGAATTGCTAACAGAAGTAAGCAAACAAATAAACCTGAAAAATTAATGAATTTGTGACTCAGTTGAGGGAACAAATGATTCAGTAAATGAAGTGAGCAAACAAATAAATCTGTGAATAAGTGAGTGAGTCAATGAATCAGTGAATGAAGTAAGAAAAAGAGTAAATCTGTGAATAAGTGAGCTAACAAATGAATTAGTAAATGAATTGTGGAAATGAACAAATCGATGAATGACTTAAGCGAACAAATTAATTGGTGAAAGAAGTGAGCAAGCGAATGAATTAATGAATGGAATGAGCGAACAAATGAATTGAGGGAATAAATGAAATGATATATGATTTGAGCAAATGAATGAATTGGTGAATTAAATAAGGGAACGAATGAATGAATTGGTGAATGAAGTGAGCGAACAAATGAATCGCTGAATCATAGAGCCGTAATAATTAGGGCTGTGCCGATAATCGGACGCGATATCATGTGCATCTCGTCAGTAATACCGGTTCTGTGATTGGTCGTAAATCTCATTCACGTGTTCATTCATAAAGCTGCGTTTACTACACAGAGCCGTAGTTCACTGACAAGCTACGCAAATATTGCCTTCATTATCGCAGGTGATACATATCAATAATGCACGCGAGACTGCGTAGCTTGTCAGTGAACTACGGCTCTGTGTAGTAAACGCGGCTTTATGAATGCACACGTGAATGAGATTTACCACTAATCACAGAACCGGCATTACTGACAAGATACGCATGATAATTCGCGTCCGATTATCAGCACAGCCCTAGTAATAATACTATATGCTTACACTCCACGCTGTCTTTGGAGTATGCGTTGCTCTGTTCTGCCGCTTGTGCGTCTTTAAAGTTGACATTGTGAATGTCAAACCTACCAAAGCCTGAGCCTGAAAGCAAGAGATGTTGAATGTGTTTCTTGTCATCCTTCGCTCTTTCATCTGGCCTGCAGAGAGCTGCTTTGCAAGGGAAATGCAGTTGTCTTGGCAGGCAGATCTGTAGTGCCTAATCAGGGCGCTGGCTGCCGGGGCTCGTTAGATTGCCTGCAGCCCGGATGTGCACTGTCACTACCATAAATATTTCTGCGGTGAGCCGTAAAGCAGTGTTGCTTCATGGTTTCCAATATACTGACAAGCAAAGATGTACTTCTGAATGTATCTGTGATGCTATAATAATGATACATTGAAATGTACAGTTACACCAGTACAGTACTACCATGTTTTGTGCCAGGTTTTTACACCATCAGCTTGCCAATTAAGGCACCATCACTAGAAATCTAAACTTGTGCATCCCATACGTGTTTGTGTATGTCGGTGTGACTCAGGGTGAGGTGGTATTGGTAAATGATTCACAGAAACACTTGCTCACACGCCAGAAGAATATTTTCTAGGAGCCTGATTACGCCGTCACCCCGCAGGCACTGAATTGCCCACTCATGGCTCTATGCCTGCAATTGATTTATGAGTTTTACTGAAGTGCATTTAGTTGAGGCATCTTAAAAAAGATTGAGTGCATCTAACAGATTGACTTGTCTTGCAGTTTACTCTCACAGAAATGGCTCTGTGCCGCTGTGCTGAGAATTCTGATTATGATTCCCTTTCTTTTTTTTTTTCTCGCCCTCCCCTTCTGAATAAATGTACTTTCGGCAGTGTTTCCTGAGAATGAGACACCAGAATAAGTTTATCTATGAGGAGAGAGGGTTTCTACAAGGTTAGGGAATGGAGAATGGATTACACGGATACAAATGCCAGGAATTCCAGTGTGTCTGTGTTAGATCAGTAGAGAGCTGTTGTATGTTTTGTGTTGCTGCGTGTATGTAGGAGTGATTGTGCATGGTTCTTTGCTTTCGGCCGGTGGTTCTCAGCTGATGTTGTTTTGGGACTTAATTGGTTGCTTAATTGACATTGAACCTTAACATCTGTATGAAGTGAAAATTCACCCAATCTGTTTTTCAAATGCATGTTATACATCTAATTGTTAACGATGCATACTTGTATGTGTTTAAATTTTTTTTTAAATATTTTAGACCACATAAAGGTTAATCAAAATGTCATAACTCATTTTTTTTGTGAAAATGACAGACTTTTCTCTGGTGATGTATGGCGGGCTTTTACCATGCCACAATTAACTGCATTTTCATATTCATTTTGGAGTGCAACATATATCAATATGCTAAGTTGTTAACATAATATGGGCTGAAATGGACAATCTGCAATTTTGTAAATGCATAAACAAGGTGCCCAACACAAGAACAAACACTAGGCCAAACTTTTAACCTTTTAACTTATTTTGTCTTCTGGGAAACATGTAAGTATCTTCTGTAGTTTCTGAAGGGCAGTACTAAAAGAAAACAAAATCTGATATTTAGGCAAAATAAGCAAAAATCTTCATACACATCTTCATTCTGTTTAAAAGTTTACACCCCTGGATCTTAATGTATCATTTTTCCTTCTGGAGCATCAGTGAGCGTTTGAACCTTCTGTAATAGTTGCATATGAGTCCCTCAGTTGTCCTCAGTGTGAAAAGATCTCAAAATCATACAGTCATTGTTTGAAAGGGTTCAAATACACAAAAATGCTGAAAAACCAAAGAATTTGTGGGACCTGAAGTATTTTTCTGAAGAACAGCAGGCAGTTTAACTGTTCAGGACAAACAAGGGATTCATGAACAACTATCACAACAAAAAACACAGCTGTGGATCATTCAGGTAACAACACAGTATTAGAAATCAAGCGTATGTAAACTTTTGAACAGGGTTCAACTAATATTTTCTCTTGTGGACTTTGTTAATGTCTTTTTTGTGAATTATTCGGGTCAGTACTAAATAAAAAATAACATGCACAATTTATATGATCCCTCTTATTTTAGTAAATTAAGTTGACTTGACCTCAAATGTATATTTTAATTTAGACTAGTTAGTTTTTTGTGATATTGACACTGGTGAAGAAATTTCTATGGTATCAAAAATGTTGATGTCACAAGGGCATTTTATTTGAAAACCAGAAAATAATTTTGCATTCAAATAATTATGCCTGCTTAAACAGAATTTGGTAACATTAAAACAGAACGTGAGATAAAATGAAACATTTCATAGGGCCCTAAAATGTAATTTTTGTTTAACATTTCATACACTGATGTTAAATTGTATAAGTTTCATGACTTTAATTAATTAGGTGTGCTTTTTGATTAATACTGTTTAATTGGACTATTAAAAAGGAGTCCAAAGAAATTAAAACACAAGAAAATAGGGTTATCAAACAAGTGTACCATGCAACTAGTAATTTTTCAGTTTAAAAATGTTTAATTATCTCGCATTTTTAATGTTATATGTACACTTAATGCAAAAAAAGCGAGTGTACAAGCTCTCTGTTCCTCTGTTGGCACTCTGTTAGCTTTCACCATTATAAAGTTCTCGCACAATTACTCTGCCTTCACCCGGTGTACCTCAGGGCTCCCCTAAACACACCTTTTAGCATCTGTAATTGATATTGATGTGTGGATTCAGCAGCTCCTAAATCACTGTTTGAGAGGCGGGAGGCGCTATGCTAGGCTAACGGCTGAGTTATGTATGAGTTAGCAGCTGTCGGCTTTAATGACGCGCTGTTTGCGAAGCACACAGTGCTAGCCTGCCACGACAGCCTTGATGAATGAAGCCATCCTGAGCGTGTGAAGTTCAGCCACGGCTCGCCACCAGCATTCCGGCTCGTGCCTCTAATCGGTGCGTAATCAGAAGCATGGCGTGCCTTCAGGGGGTTGAAGAGGCGGGCTTTGGGTTCTGTACGCTCAGCGTCAAGGTGAATGTCCTTCAACAGCTAATGTTGCGGTCCCAAGTAATATTTCACACTAACCTGTTCTGAGCACAGTCAGGCATGTCATTTTCTTTGGACCAAATGGATTTTTTATGGGGGTGAATGTAAATGCAAGACATTTCAGCTTTGGCTTGGCTCATTCTTTGCTGGAAGTTCCTCTGAATGTAAAATCATGTTAGTTTTACAGGAAAACATTCAAAACCACACTCTCCATTGCCATTCACTGTTTGGTTGTTTATATTCCCTGAAAGTGATTCAAACCCACACCTCTCGTTGCTGTTGCAGTAATGCATCTGCGTTCTTGCGGTTTTTCATAAACACTTGCCAGAAGCTCTTGTTCAACAGCATGCTCGTGCTCAACAACTCATCCAAATCCCTCCAGTGGAAATGAATGGAAAGGCAAATTAATTCATGCTCTCAGTGGTAGTCAATATCAACTTCCTCTGTTTTTCTCCTTCATTAGTGTTTAATCATTTCAGCTAGGACTGAAACTCTCAATGTGCCAAATTTATATTAAGCACTGGAGTTTGAGCCTGCTGAAATGACAAATCATGCCGATTATTTTGTAAGAATGTGTTTGATTGTCGAGTGTGTGCAATTATATCAGGATCTCGGAGGCTATGTTACCCAATCCATCTTTTCTTTTTGGCTGCGGCCCAGTTTGCAGACTACTTCTGTTGATTTATGTGTACACTAACATCTATAAGTTTGAGATCATTATGTATTTGAAAGACAGATTTTATGCTAAAATACAGTAAAAACAGTAGTATTGTGAAATATGATTACAATTTAAAATAGCTGTTTTTTACTTTAATTTATTTCTGTGATTCCTGTGAATTCTCAGCATCATTATTCCAATCTTTAGAAATCATTCTGTTTTTATGCTCGAGAAACATTTATTATTATCAGCATTGAAAACAGTTGTGCTGCTTAATATGTGGAAATGGTGATAATTTTTTTAGCGGGATTGTTTCATGAATAAAAAGTTCAAAAGTATTTATTTGAAATTGAATAGCCTTGTGTAACACAATAAATGTGTTAACTGACACTTTCAAGGAAAGTAAGTAAGTCTTTGTTCAAAACAAGTTTCCCGTAGAGCTGTCACCATTCTTCAATTAAATAAAAATCCTTTTAAAAAATGTGATAAAAAAAATCCTTAATCGCATTTTGCCCTTGTCAATTACAATAAATAAATAAATAAAATAATAAAATTTAAAAAAGTTTTTATTGTGCTTTTTTTTTTTTTTTTAAAGTTTCTCGTCTCATGAATTGTTGCTGATAAAAAAAAAAAAAAAAAGAATGGATAATTTTTTTCCTTTTACGTTTGTGAAAAGTTTCACGTACCGCTATCATGACTCCTTAATTAAATTTGAGTACTCAATTATAAAAAAAAAAATCCTTGATGGCATTTTGCCCGCGTCAGTAAATAAATAAATAAAAACGTTTTCTTTTACGTTTTTGAAAAGTTCCATGTAGAGTCATCATGGTTCCTTGATCTTTGATCGCTGTGTCAATAAATAAATACAAATGTTTTACGTTTTTGAAAAGTTTTAAGTAGGGCTGTCATGATTCCTTGATTAATATTGAGTACTCGATTATAAAAAATTCTTGATTGCATTTTGTCGGTTTCAATTAAAAAAGTGTATAAATTTTTACCTTTATGTTTTTGAAAAGTTTCACGTAGAGCTCTCACAATTCCTCGATTATATTTGAGTATTCTGTTATAAATAATCCTCAGTCACATTTTGATCGTGTCGTTAAAAAAAAGTTTTCATTATATGTTTTTGAAAAGTATCACGTAGACCTGTCATGATTCCTCGATTATATTTGAGTACTCGATTATAAAAAAAAAATCACAATATAATTTTGACGCTTAAATAAAAATAACAATAATAATGACCCAAAACTTCTGAATGGTACTATATTTCGCACACTTATACATGCACTCATACTAACACTCATACTTGAGTGCAATTTGCCTGTGTCGATTAAAAAAATTAAATAAAATAAATAATAATACTGACCCAAAACCTTTGAAAGGAAGTGTATGTTTCGAACACTTAAGCATACACTCATACTATTCAAATATCATGTTTTGAGATGGCCTATTCTGGCATGTTATATTGGCCAGCATGTAAACTGAAATTCAGTATTTGATTTATATTGATGGGCCATTGAAAATGTATTGTCCAAGAGTATTGAGATGGAAGAATTCAGACAAGACTCTTCAGGATTGGAGCTGCATTCAGGGCAAACCCCTCAAACTCAATTAATGGGGACTGGGTTAATCGAATCACCTTTTAATCACCTGCAGGTAATAATCTGCACTTAATTGAAAGTATTGCTATAAAACGCCAAGGAAATGCTTCCCTGGAGGTCTGTGCTTATTCCAGACTGGCCCAAGACTGATTGGATTTTGAAAATTAATTGAATCACTGCCTGGAGTGGCATGTGATGGGAGGAGGGGAGGAAATGCTGATATATATTTGAATTCATAGTTGTTTTCATTGTGATGATCTTGAGGTTATTGCAACTGAGAGAAGGTTTCTGAAATGCAATAAAGGAAATTGAATGTATATGTGTGACTGTAAAGACACAGAGAGCAAAGAAAGACACATGACTTTATTTGCCCCGTCAGATGAGCCCTTAGGGACAGGCTGAGTGGAGAGGAGAACACTGCTGTTTGTCTCCATTACCCTCTCTGTGAGTGTGGCCCCGTTTCTTTTTTTTTTTTTTGACACAGGCTTATTATGTCATAACATGTGTCAGTGAGCCCCTGCTGAATTACTTACAATGCTGAGAGCTTATACTCCCCAGCAAGGCATAATTTCAGCTATTTCAAACAAATTGCTGACCACTGGTGGAAACGTTGTGTATATAAATGACAACTCAGCAAAGTGTTTCTAATTATGTCTAAGGGTACGTTTACACGACGTTGTACTAAAACTGAAACATTTTTCCTTTTACGTTTTTGAAAGGTTTCACGTACAGGTGATAATATTGTCAAAATGATCACACAGATCTGTGAAAATGTGCTGTATTATGTATTCCTGACTGTAGTTGGAGATTGTCACTTTTGCTGTCGCTTGTGGATGAGGACGCCCTCCTTAAATATCACGATTATCTCCAATGGCTGTATATTGCAACACCACTATTTAACATGAAAGCGATAATTCAATTATTTAAATATCACAATTATCGTCAATACGGGTATATTGCAACATTCCTATTTAACACAATATTTAATTATTTAAATAGCACAATTATTGTCAATATGTGTATATTGCGGCTCCCCTATTTAACACTATAACAATATTTAATTATTTAAATATCACAATTATTGTCAGTGGACCCTTTTCACAAGACTGTGAGCACGTAATTCCTCAAGTTTTTTTATATTTTTATTTTTTAAAAAATGTATGTACATTTATAACACTATACTTTGTATTATATCATGTTTTCATCAAGTTACAAAAAAACTAGTTAACGCTAATGCAAGGGTGTTTCTAATGCCACTTCTGTGGGAGGGACGGTAAATTTAACATTGTTCTCTCAGTCTCTCTCAATTTTTGTCCTTTTATTGAAAGTCATGAAAAAACATTCATGGAGTTTTTCTTTTGCTATTTGAGCAAATATGAATGCAAAAAATATATTTCTGGTACTCTCCCATTCACTGCTCGTCAAGTTGACCCAACTATGATGACTTCCACTGCTGAGAAACCCAGAAATGGGAAAAAGGTCCACACATGTATAGTGTGGCACCCCTATTTAACACTATAACAATATTTAATTATTTAAATATCACAATTATTATCAATATGTGTATGTTGCGACACCCCTATTTAACACTAAAGCAATATTTAATTGTTTAAATATCACGATTATTATCAATATGTGTATATTGCGACACCTCTATTTAACACTATAACAATATTTCATTGTTTAAATATCTCATGATTGTCAATACCGCTGTATTGCCAAACCCTAATTAACATGATAACGATATTTAATTATTTAAATATAACAATTATTGTCAATAATGGAATATCGCCACACCCCTAATGAACACTATAATGATATTTCATTATTAATATTTTAACAATCGCAAATACTGGTATATCACAACACCCTATTTAGCACAAGAATATTTCATTATTTAAATATCACGATTATTGCTAATACCGGTATAATGTGACACCTTTAAAACACAGTATCAATATTTCATTATTTAAATATCAGGATTATTGTCAATACGGGTATATTGCGACACCCCTAATTAACACAATAATGATATTTCATTATTTGAATTAGACCTGTCACGATTATTAAAAAAACGTCTGAATGCGATTATTTCATGTAACCGCAGTCAATTCAAACAACCGCAATTATTGCGCTCATTTAGCAAAAAAAAAAGCAGCGCACATATACACACTGTAAGTTTCAAGAGTGACAACCGCATTTAAATGCGGGATTGAAATCCCCTAAATTTTCGTTACATCAATTTACATGTGCAGAATAAGTGTTGCTCTGGTACTGCTTTCCCTGTGATTCACCCATGGATTCACGACATATAGGCTACTACAGAAGAATAGGCACATCTATGCACGTTAAAAACCTCGTTAACAACTAGTTGTCCAGTTAGTTCAGGTTTTGCACACACTGCATTAGAGCCCGACCCGAGCAAGTCTTTTTCCCCCTTCTCCCAAAACGGCTTATAGCCCACTACGTTCAGCTATTAAAATAGTTTCGTTTTGCATTTAATTGCAAAGTGATTATATTTCGTTTCGTTTTTTTATTAAGTCAAATTAGAAAAAACGTTAGGAGCATTTTTTGTTTGTTAAATATAAGTTTTGTTTTTTTAAAGTAACGAACAGCGGAAGATTTCTGTTTGATCAATTTGGCTCCTCAAATCAGACCTGCCTAAAATAAAATCTATAGGCCTAGATACAAAACAGTTCAAAATAAAACAATATTAGTTTAAACGTTAAACTTGGATAGATGTGCGCTATTAGGCCCATATCCAATTGTTTGTGCAGAAAGTGGAAGCTGAAGTGCACTTTACAGGACATGGAGGCGCCAGCGCGAACACTTACAGTTTTTTTTTAGTGGAAGCAATTTAAAATTATCTGTAATTTTTGCTCACAAAGATAAGAGTAATACATAATTCGGAACTAACGATCTACTTTTGTTTGTGTGCACTCACAATATCACCAAAACATTACAAACACAAAAAGTATTGCTTAACGAAATAAAACAATTTGAAAACAAAAACTCTTCAATTATGTAATCCACAAAAATTCTTTCTAAAATTTCTTTCTAAAAGCGCGTCCAAAGGGGAAATTGCGAGTCAGGATCTTTGCGACACTGACTCAGAATACATAATTAATTAGGCTAATCATTTAAACTTCTCCTTATTTCCCCGACACCTTCATTGTAATTATTTTTGCCGGTGCTTTGTGTCAAGTTTCAGCGTATTGAGTGCACTTGAACGCAGATCTATTCCAGCTGCGCTGAAGGCATGAGAGTGAAAGCAAAAGTGAGGTAGGCTATCGTGTTGTTTCCGCCAACGCTGCAATTTTTTTTTCGTCTCCATAACTGATGGATGATAACTTATGTATGCATAAAATTTAAAAATAAGAAGAAGCCTAAAACAGGCCCCATGAAAAAGATAAAATGCAGTGCTTTTCACAGCAAAGCATTTCTGTAAAAGCGGTTGTCAGAAACGTTTCAGTGTTATTTTGTCCCCAATCATAATCCTGAAACAATTTATTGAACAAAGTGCTTAAAAATGTATGTCAAAGCCATAAAACAGACAATTAATCGCCATAGTCGTTATAATTGTTAATGCTCTAAACCAGACAATTAATCGCCATTAATCGCAATTATTTCTTAGACAATTAATCGTCAGCCAAATTTCATAATCGTGACAGCCCTAATTTGAATATCACAATTATCAACAATACCAGTATATTGCGATAACAGTATTTCACGTTAGCAGCATCATACGTGTCATGAACGCGGATTCACAACAGACCTTGAAGAGAAGACAATGCTGAATAAAGTTGTAATTTTTGTTATTTTTGGACCAAAATGTATTTTCGCTGCTTCAGCAAGTTCTAACTGACCCACTGATGTCACATGGACTACTTTGATGATGTTTTTATTACCTTTGTGGACATGGACAGTATACCGTACATACATTTTCAATGGAGGGTCAGAAAGCTCTTGGACTAAATCTAAAATATCTTAAACTGTGTTCTGAAGATGAACGGAGGTCTTACGGGTTTGGAACAACATGAGGGTGAGTCATTAATGACAGAATTTTCATTTTTGGGTGAACTAACCCTTTAACATGGTATTGATATTTCATTATTTAAATATCAAGATTATCATCAATACCGATATATCGCGACACCCCTAATTAACATAATAGCGATATTTCATTATTTAAATATCTTATCATTGCCAATACCGGTATATTGCGAAACCCTAATCAACTCGATAATGGTACTTTTAAAACACAATAACTATATTTCATTATTTAAATATCAATATTATCACCAATACCGTTATGTTGCAGCACACGCACACATAAGCTTAGATTAAAATGCTTTGTTTATATCATTGCATGCTTATTAGAATAACCTCTAATGCTAAGTATTATATTTTTCCTCTCTATATATCCTTGTCTCTCTGCCAAGATGATTAAATGCTTTGTTTCTCAACGTTCATATTTCAGTCTTCCCAGTTTTGCTTTGATGCCGACCTGAAATCATTTTTGCACTTTCTCTTCTAATCTCTTGTTAAGGTCAAGATTTTCAAATGAGAATGTGATCTCAGAAAGGGCACCCTCTGCCCAGAGCCACTCTCACAGATGGAGCTCTGTTTCTCTGCCTCTCTATGCAGGCCAGGCCGCTCATGTTTCATCCCGGGCTGTTTTAGCCTGAGAGGCAAACGGTATGGTTTACAGTCACTGAGGGCTTTTATTGTGCTGGGTTCAGCTGACTGGGCTTGCTGGAGGGAGATAGTGGAGGGTAACCGAGAGATGAGGTGAAGTTTTTTTTTTTTTCCCCTCTGTGCAGCACCAGTCAGTTCAAGCGCCACACAAGAGGACACAAGGGCATCTGGGTCGACACTCTAGAACAGATTGTTGTTTGAAATGTAAAACAGTGTCTTTCACAGCCAGTGATTTGATATCTCTTAAATTTCAATGGGAATAGGAAAAGACAAGGCAAGTCACTGAATGTGGCTGAGGACACATGTCCTTGTCAGCTCCTTCTTGTTCTTAGTCACAACCCTTTGAATATATGTAAAGTAATGCTGTTCAATAGCCTTTGTATTGCTAAATAGAATCAGCTTGCTCGAATTGATTTGGCGTAAGTGTGGACTAGCTGAGTATATTGTAGTGCATATTACACCTGTTCTTGGTTTTGAAATCCGTTAGGTGTCTCAGCAAGTTTTAATGTCATGCTTGTTGCTATTTGCCAAACTCAGTAGTCATAAACTTACTTAAATAATGGATAATGCATTTTATTTATTTATGAAGTTTCAAGTTTTGAGTCTTATCATGATTCTTTTTCATGTTGCTTTTTGGATTATTTATCAGGTTATTGAGAAGTACAGCCAAACTAATTTAATTTTAGTATTATATATTGCTGCAAGGTATGAAAAGATGTGTCCAATTGTGTCGAAGTAAAAAGTTTACATACAGAATCTGCAAAATGTTAATTATTTTACCAAAATAAGAGGGATCATACAAAATGCATGTTATTTTTGATTTAGTACTGACCTGAATAACAGGTTATTTTATTCACATAAAAGATATTTACATATAGTCCACAAGAGAAAGTAATAGTTGAATTTATAAAAATGACCCTGTTCAAAAGTTTACATACACTTGATTCTTAATACTGTGTTATAACGTGAATTATTTATTTGTTTTTTTTTTGTGATAGTTGTTCATGAGTCCCTTGTTTATCCTGAATAGTTAAACTACCCGCTGTTCTTCAGAAAAATCCCTTAGGTCCCACAAATTCTTTGGTTCTTTTTGTGTATTTGAACCCTTTCCAACATTTATGATTTTAAAATCCATCTTTTCACGCTGAGGGCGACTGAGGGACTCATATGCAACTATTATAGAAGGTTCAAATGCTCACTGACGCTTCAGAAGGAAACATGTTGCATTAAAAGCCAGGGGTATAAACTCTGAAGATCAAAAGTTTACGCCCCCAGCTCTTAATGCATCATATTTCCTTCTGAGGCATCAGTGAGTGTTTAAACCTTCTGTAATAGTTTCATATGTGTTAAGTGTATGTAAACTTTTGAACGGGTCATTTTTATAAATTCAACTATTATTTTCTCTTGTAAACTATATGTAAACATCTTTTATGTGAAATATCTTATTCAGGTCAGTACTAAATAAAAAATAACATGCATTTTGCATTAACCCTCTTATTTTGGTCAAATAATTGACCAAAAATTCTGCAAGGCGTATGTAAACTTTTGACTTCAACTGTATGTTGTGATGAAATTGTTACCCTGTAAGTCACTACAGTGGCATTAATGTAAGTTATTTATTAAATAAAAGCATTTCAGTTGATCATTCTCATTATTTTTATTGGAAAGGTGATTTAAATACATAAAAGATGTCTTAACTTGTCACACTGTCTCAAAAATGCAAGGTGTTAAAAATGTTCTATAAATTGGATAAAATGACTTTGACATATTGTGTTCATAGACAAAGTATGTATAAAATGCAGGTGGAATGTAAAATTGTGAATTCTTTCTAGTCTAGCCTAGCTAAGGGTCGCCAACTAAGTGGAAGAATGCTGGTAGTGACTCAATTATTATTATGCTGGCTGCTACGTCCAAGGGCACTTGCCTTTGTTGAGTTTGCTGAGAATTGACTAGATGAGTACAGTGTGCTGCTACAGAAGAAAGCTTTTGAAAAAGCCTAGACAGTGAAAACTATGCAAGGACATTATGTTATGCAGTACATTATGCAGTAGGCTGTAGTTTATTATGCTGTACGCTCTCAGTGGGATACAAGTTGCAGTTCAACCATGATTTGCAGCAGAATTTTAAGGTTTACAGACCTGCTGTGTTTCTTTTTTCCAGTTTGAGAAGCCCATTGTTTCTGTCAGGTGATGAAGTAGCTAGTGTTTCCTGGCTTTTGTAGTTTTGTAGTTTGGATCATGACGCACAATGGAAACTGATGTTGCCAGCCACACACTTTTGTTCATGAAAAACTGGTCATCTAGTCAACTCTCTTGACCAGCTATCATGAAGTTTTCTGAAATGCTGGCAATTCCATGGAGCCTCCTCCTCTCTCAACATTTCATTACATCCCACTTCTTTCATCCTCAACATGTTTATTATTCTCCCTTCTTATTGTTTTTCTCCAATTTTAGATGTTCTTTTGCGCAAACTGTGCGCCACAGAGGAAACCGGCTCAGCAGGGCAGCCATTCATCATAAGATAAATGAAACTCTGTCAGAAGTAAAAGAGTGGCCCTTTTTTATCATCTCTCTCCTCTCCCTGTATTACCAAAAAGAGAGGGAGACTCAGAGGGTGACAAGAAAATAAAAAAGAGATGGCATTGGGTAAGGGAGCTGTATTTATGTTGGAATAAAACTTGTAGGATTTGTAGAAACAAGCAGGTTTTTGGGCTGGCGCTTGTAAAAACCCTCTTGAAAAAGCTGTGTTTAAATTCATCACCTCAATTTATTTTTAAAGATATGTCGTTTTACACACGTGTGCAGAGTGTTAGGTGTGTGTGTGTGTGTACTTGTAAGTGTAAAGAGTAAATTCTAAATTGATCCTTATGGGATCATAAGTGCAGAACACTATCAGAATATAATGAACTGATAATGACTGTGGATGATGATTATGTTTGCAGTTCTCCTCTTGCTGCTTCGTCTAAACCTCACAGTCTGATGTGCTTACATTGCCTTTATTGCTTATGAGAATATTCACTTAAATGGCCTAAGTACCCCCTTGATAGGGGACACAATGTAATTTAAACCGTAATTGCAGGTTATTTACATTCTAATACATTTTGTTGCCTTACTAACTTTATATTGCTGTGTGCTGCAGTATTTTGTCATACAGACATATGACATCAATTATGGCCATACATTTTATGGTTAAGTGTGGCTTGGCCCAATATGATTAGTTTTTTTTTTTTTTTTTTTTTTTTTTTTTTTGCATACTCGGGGGTGGGGGGAGGGGGCTCATGGATAAGAATCTGGGCTAATTTAATTTAATTTAATTTAATTTTTTATAGTTTGGTGTAAATCGGAAATGATCAAAAATAATGGATAAGAGCCTGGCCATATTTTATTTTATTTTATGTATTTTTTTAATAGTTTGGTGTTGATCAGACAAGAAATAATATATAAGAGTCTTGCCTTGTTTTATTTTATTTGAGATTTTTTTTTAATATTTAGTTTTTTATTTTGTTATATAGTGTGGCCAAATTTGATTTGTAATTTATTTTAATTTATATATATATCTTTTTTTTTTTTGTTTGCTTGTTTATTTGTTTCATAGTTTGGTGTACATCGGACAAGAAATTATGGATAAAGAGTCTGGCCTTATATTATTATTTTTTTAATAATTAATTAATTAATTAATTTTTATTAGCTGGTTTAGATCAGACAAGAAATAATAGATAAGAGTCAGGCCATATTTTATTTTATTTTATTATTTAATTTAATTTAATTTTATTTTAAAAGTTTTTATATATTTAATTTTTTTATTTTGTTTTATAGTTTGGTTTAGATCAGATGATGAATAAGAGTCTGACCATATTTTATTTTGTTTCATTTTTTTTTTTTTTTTTTTTTCATAGTTTGGTGTAAATCGGACACAAAAATGATGGATAAGAGCCTGGCAATATTTTATTTTTAGTTTATTTTAGGTTTTATTTTATTATTATTTTTTAATAGTTTGGTGTTGATCAGACAAGAAATAATGGATAAGAGTCTGGCCATATTTTATTTCGTTTCATTATATATTTTTCATAGTTTGGTCTATATCAGACAAGAAATGATGGATAAGAGTCTAGCCATATTTATTTTATTTTGTTTTACCTTTTTTATTTATTTATTTATTTATTTTTTTAGATTTTTTAGTTTAGTTTTTTTTTAGTAGATTTTTAGTTTTTTAGAATTTTTATGATATTTAGTTTTTATTTTGTTTTACAGTTTGGTATGGATTGGACAAGAAATGATGGATCAAAGTCTGGTCATATTTTTTATTTTATTTTATTTTGTTTTTGAATTTTTTTAATATTCTTTTTATCGGACAAAAAATAATTGAAGAAAAGTGACCAAATATACTCCTGTTGATTTGCAAGTCTTCTGAGACATATGGCATCATCTTTCACCAGCAGAGTAAATAAATGACAATCATTAGTGTCAGACATACAGATCTGGGTCATAAACCCATTGAAACCATCTTGTTGCTGTCAGCGCTTTTGCTCGCTCTCTTTTGGCTTCCATCAGAACTCATTGGCGAATGACTGACGCTGAGGGCCTCTGTCTCTGCCAACATGGAGAGCACCCAAAAATCTCATAATGAATGGCTGCTTTGCATCGATATCCATCACCATGCCAGCCGATCTGTCATTGCAATGTGTCACTTAGGAATAAAGAACATGCTGTCTGATTAGAGAGCTGCTGTAGTGCCTGTGACAGTGATTTAGGTCCTGATCAGAATGCAAACCTGTACTGGAGACAAAGCATGTGATAAATTAAATATCTTTGGGAAGGTTTAGAAGAGTAGATATGAGAAGGTGTAACCCTTTGACATCCATCTTAGGTAATTCACTCAGAAGTAGTGATTAATACACAATGTAAAATTGATATTTGTTGTCACATCTGATCACAGAAGACGCATGTTAATACCAGGTCTGAACAGCGATCATATCACCACCGGAGACGGATGTCAATACCAGCTGTAAAAACAGCCAGATATTTAAAGATAAGACCAGTCGCGGATGTATCAAACCCTGCTTTACTCCAAGCTATTGTCAGCAAATTTGATTTCCTTGCTGTTTGACTGCTAAGTGGTGCAGCAAACACTGAGTTCCCAGAGGCCTCTGGGAGAAGTGGCACATCTGCTGTACACGCTGTGGCCCTTTGATTGTGTTCCTCAGATATGTGTATTTTTTTATGATTAAATCACCTTTTAACTATGCCAGGAATAGTCGCTTTGTTCGTATGAAGTGTTTTCGCTTTATCTTTAGAAAGAGAGCGAGAGAAAAGCTGGTCGTCTGCTGGCAGTGCCTCCTCAGAATTCACTTCACACACTTTCAAGGACAGAGTTTTCTTGTCTCGTCACCAGCCGTCTGGACACACACACACACACACACACACACACACACACACACACACACACTTTATCTTTTTCTTTCCCTATTTCTGACAGTAATCCAGAAGTGGAAATATGGCAATAATTGCTGCTTTGATCAAAAAAAACCTGCACAGCCTTTGCATTTGTAAGTGTGTTTGTCTGTGTGCTGTGTTTATATATAAGATTTTTATTGAATTTGTTTTTTGTCTGTTTGCAGTTGTGTTTGTACACTACCAGTCAAGATTTTTAATGTTTTTTAAAGAAGTCTATTCTGCTCAACAAGCCTGCTTTTATTTGATCCACAGCAAAAACAGTAAAATTCGATATATTTTTACAATTTAAAATAACTTTTCTATTTGAATATATTTTAGAATGTAATTTATTTCTGATTTCAAACTGAATTTTTAGCATCATTACTATAGTTATATGATCCTTCAGAAATCATTCTAATATTCTGATTTGCTAATCAAAAACATTTTGTTACATTATATATACATGCCTTTATCATCACATTTGATCAGTTTAAAGCATCCTTGCTAAATAAAAGTATTAATCTCTATAATTTCTCTACTAAAAAAGGGGGGCTCCAAGCTGTAGTAGTAGTAGTAGTAGTAGTAGTAGTAAATATTGATGATAATAATAATAATAATAATAATAATAATGATGATTTAATGTTTCTTGAACAGCAAATCAGCATATTAGAATGGTTTCTGATGGGTCATGTGACACTGGAGTAATGATGCTGAAAATTCAGCTTTGATAACGGGAATAAATTACATTTTAAAATATATTCAGAGAGAAAGCAGTTACTTTAATATACTAATTATATTTCACAATATTAATGCTTTTTTGATGTATTTTGGATCAAATAAATGCAGGCTTGGTGAGCAAAAGAGACTTCTTTAAAAAAAAAAAAAACCTTAAAAATTATACAAAAGATTTGACTGGTAGTGTATATGTGAGTAAAAGGTGGATTGACATGATTATGTTTTCATAAACCTGTAAATGTAATGCCCTCAATGTGTTGATAATTAATTTTGAAGTGGAAAAGTTCATTCATGCGAACATTTGAACATCTCCCACTCCCAGTCCACTCGTTGAAGTCATTATAAGCTGTAAATCCACTTCTGACAACCCCTGCTGAATGTGAATGTGGTGTATCAGGTTGTTTTGGGCATGGGTCTCATTTGTGGAGTAAATAACTCAAACTGTAAAATAACTCAAAGCTCTGATAGTCAAATAAGTGAATTATGTGTTCAAGACATCAGAATAGAGAATAAAGTTGATTTAAAGGGGAAATTGGATGCTAAATGCATAAATAAATAAAATTGCATATAAATGTGACTTAGCGGTGTGTGAACACAGCCACCCTACAGTGAGAAAAATCTATTTACTTTTTTTTTAAATCCCCAAAAAACCTAAACAGTCTTCAGTTATGATGTCATACTACTCAAGCCCTGCCCATGACCGCTGAAGGACTGTCCTCTATTAACATATTTCCATGCTGCTGTCCACCTTTTTCACCGCGCTTGAGCAGCTGTAGCAACAATAACGTCTCGTAAGCAATGCAGGTGTTTTGTATTTGGATGTATAAGTGAAAATGTCTTCATTTTGTCTCAACATTACAGCCACTGTGAACGCAGTGAATTAGTTGTTTTTTTGATGTTAACGTGCCACTGAATACACAAAAAATGGAAGAGAGGGGGGAGGTGAGCAGTAGCTCATTATCATTTAAAGAGACATGCACCGATATGGGTTGCTGTGAACAGAGCTGTTTTGACAAAGTAAGAAGTGTGTTGTTTTACACGACCACTGAGAAATTTTAAATAAAGTATTGTGCAAACATTTCATGAAGACCCTAAAGAATCATACCAACTTGTGGAAAATGGGCATCTCATGTTCCCTTCAAATGACTTTGGACGTAGCATGGTTGTTGGTGCCAGACGGGCTGGTCTGAGTATTTCAGAAACTGCTAGTCTGTTGGGATTTTCACGCAAAAACCATCTCTAGGGTTTACAGAGTATGGTCTGAAAAATGGAAAATATCCAGTGAGCAGCAGTTCTGTGGGTGTAAATGCCTTGTTGAAGCCAGAGGTCAGATAGAAAGGCAACAGTAACTGAAATAACCGTTACAGCTGAGGTATCTGAACAGCATCTCTGAATGGAGCTACACCACCAGAAGACCACACTGGGTGCTACTCCTGTCGGCTAAAAACAGGAAACTGAGGTTACAATTCACACAAGCTCACCAAAATTGGATGACAGAAGATTGGAAAAGGTTGCCTGGTCTATCTATTCACGATTTCTGCTACAGTATTTGGATAGGTTCAGAAATTGATACAACATGAAAGCATGGATCCATCCTGGCTTGTATCAGCATTTCAGGCTGGTGGTGTAATGGTGTGGGGATATTTTCTTGGCACATTTTGGGCCCTGTGGTACCAAATGAGCATTGTTTAAACACCACAGCCTGCCTGAGTGTTGTTGTTGACCATGTCCATCCCTTTATTGCCACAGTGTATCCATCTTCCAGCAGGATAATGTGCCATGTAGGGTAATATTCTGTACTAGCAAGGGGTCGAATAATAAATAATCAAATAATAAAGTGTCGAATCCAGCCACATTTGAACAAACATTCTCCAACTTGTTAATTACAACAGTAAACTCACCTATATAAATCCATTTAGTCTTTCTATATAGATTTAATATTCCAAAAAACTGACTATTGTCACATTATTAAAGGCACATTATGTAAGATTTTTGTATTAATATATTCAAAAAACACTAGAATAGTGTTATATATTTTGTTGACTTGTGTACTTACATTACTTCCGAAAGTTTCCAATAATGTTTAAATCCAGAGAAATAAAAATGTAAGTAGTGTAACAGACAGAGTCAAACATCTTTGATTTCCGTTTTTTTTTTTTTTTTTTTTTTGTAGAAAACATGGAAACACTAAAGACATTTTATTTTTTATTTTTGATATGCGTTGTATTAGGCAGGTGACGAACGTTTAGAGTAGCATTATAACAGAACTTTCAACATACTCAAATGTATCTAGTATGATAAAACAGCGCTGTTTTACCCTACATACGCATGACTGGAAGGAGCGGGAGCGGTCGACTGTGGCATAAAAAAAGCCTCACTGTTTTGTAGCCGTGTGATCGTGTCTCATTGGCAATCTCTCCAGCGGCCTGGTTTCGTTTCCATGGCTTTCAGCCCCACCCTGCTTCACACTACAGTGACGTTAATAAAGCTTTAGTATATTAGCTCATTCATGAAGATAATTTCTTGTAGTGTTCTGTCGGAATGCATCAGCTGTGAGGATGAAGTTGACAACTCGTATGATTCCACACTCAATCACGGCGTCATCAAACTACGCCTTTGTTTCATTGATTGTTTTGAATATGCACTCTTTAGAGGCGAAAAATACAAATTTTGCCTTTAACCATAATTTCTGTGTGAAATTGTACACACAAATTCATGTAAATATACTGAAAACTCGCTGGCAAAAGTCTAAACTGATGTTTTTCTCCAAATGGAAATGTTGCGTTTTTCAAAGCGACTCTCTTATGAATACCAAAAGAATGAGGGAGCATGAAAAGGGCTCCTCACAAACAGAATAGTTTATACCGACTTTTAGCTCACTGAAATATTTAAAATATCCAAAGGAGGTCCACAACAGAGATCGAGACCCCCTCATCTCCATTTCATCATTCAGTCTACTCATCTTCTGTCAGACTGTATGAGCCAGCAGAGAATATAAATAACCAATCCACCGCAGTATCTTCTATCTATCTTTACATACTGTACTGTACTTATGCACGCAAACACACACGCAACCCCCCCCCCCGTCGTCTCAGTTTTCTGTACATGATATATGGCTCCTATTTAGAGTGTATATGTGGCTGTGCTTTATGAATGTGCCATGAGATAAATTTCCTCTAACTAGCAGTAGTGTGCCGAGGGTGACACACAACACTGATACATGTACAGTAATATTTCAAACAGAGCTGTGGGGGTTTAGTATGACACTTTGTCCTATTTTTGCTTTTTTGGAAGTGCATTTTGTTTTTTTTTTGTTTTCTGTCATGCGGTCATCTCTTATACTGACACCTATTGGTGTGGATGAAGCAAAAATACAGGAAAGTAGTTTCAATTACAAATGTTGTTACTGAAATGCACCTACCAGCAGGTTTAAGGTCCAAATTGCAGTTTCAGTGCAGCTTCAAATGCTTTTCTTTCTCTAACTTGACTTCATGCATTATGTAATCAAATTGGAATCACGTTTTTATACAAGTTCGCTTTGTAAACACTTGCTCGATACTTCCGCCTATGTCACATGAAGTGACAAGCTAGTCGAGCTGGTTAAAAAGTGCATTAATTTTTATTCTTTTTTAGAAAACAACAGATCATTTCTCTAGATAAGACCCTTATTCCTTGGCTGGGATCGTGTAGAGCCCTTTGAAGCTGCGCTAAAACTGCAATTTGGACCTTCAGCCCATAGGTCCCCAGTTGAATTCAGCTATATGGAGAGTAGACATTAACACCTTGGGGTTAGCAAATTATCAGGAAATTTAAATTCAGGAGTGAACTAATCCTTTAATGTGGAAAAGTACTATTAATTTCTATCAATAACACTTTTTTTTTCTTAAGGACTGCAATAACACATTGTGTGGAAGCTTTAAAAAAAGCCTTTTCAGGGCAACTTGAGCAGGGATGGCCCGGTTCTTACGGACAAACAGGTGGAGGCAGCAATCTGGGGCAGATAATCATGATAACCCTGTGAGAGATTGGCCCGATCTCAGGGGAGAGAGGAGAGATCCTCCCTCCCTGTCTCTCTTTCTCCTCTATTTCACTCCAGGCCTCATCTCTCTCTCTGTTCGTGTCCTCTCTCATCCTCCTTTTCCATCTTCTCCTCTACAGAACGATCCCTCGCTCGAGCAGAGCCTGATAACAGAAAGACGAAGGGGAAAATCTTCTGCTCTGTCTTTCTCTTTCCATCTTGTTTTATTTTATCTCCCTCCTGCCTCTTGCATTCCTCTTTGCTTCATTCTTTCTCCCCTATTCTGTTTCTGTCCTTGATTTTTCAATCTCTTACTTCTCCCATCTTCATTCACGTCCTCCCTTTACCCTTCGGTCATCACTCTGCCTCTTTCCCATCCTCCTCCTTTCTTCTATTTCTTTGTTGTGACGGCCCAGCAGAACGCATTGTGATCAGCTTGTACAGCCACAGGCTGTTTATCATGTTTCACCTTTTCACATTACTGGATTTCAGTAAGAACTGGAAATTAGACACATTCATTTTGAATACACACTTCTGTGACAAAAAGATTTACACAAGTGGGACATATTGCTTTGTTTGTTTTTATTCTAAAATCAGAGGACACTGATTAAGGATTGATTTGGAAATATCAAGAAAAATAAATTTTATAAAATCCAAAAATGTTATTTCCACAGTATTTTGTTTTTACTATTAGTATTTTAGTTGATTTATTTCTTTGTATTTCTTTAGATTAGATATTTCAAAAAAATTCTTCTTTCCCAGTAATCATTAATAACTGGAAAAGTCATAGTTTTTTTTTTTTTGTGTCCAGGTGAAACAAAGGATACTGATCCAAATATACGTAATACGTAATACCGATGCTGATATCTTGAATTTGATACCAGTTCCCGAACGACATCTCGATATCAATACGAAATCCGTTTGAATTAATTACATTACAAATTATCTCAAACAAACATTGTCTTTTATTTACTTTGGTTACCGTTTTTCTGTACTTTGTTCTGTGTAATAACAAAAACATTTATTTCTGTTAAAAAATAAATCCAAAACATGTAAGTTTGTTTGAGTTTTCCCTCTTTTTCTTGCTTCTTTTCTAAATAAATCGCTGTGTGCATTTTAATTTCACTTTCAAATTAGCAGTAATTCAGCATCAAGCAGTTGTTCATTAGAGTTTTCCCTCTTTTCCTTGCTTTCCTTCGCTTTAAAATAATATGCATCAATTCGCCGTCGATTCAGTTCAAGCAACAACAAAATACAACAACAAAATCTTAGAACTTTCATTAACAAACTGAATAAAAGTACATCATGCTATATACCTAAAATAAAATAACAAATTACATCGGCTACACACCTCACTCTTCTTGTCAGTCAGCTCGACTCACTCTCCTTACATGATAAATTAAATTGGACTCCTGCTGCTGTTCTGATGTAAATTAAAACCGTCTTTTTGTATATTGACAGACTCTTGACTAGGCCAATATCACAATTCTAATTAAGTGACAGACCTGCTTTAGATTTATTCATCTAAAAATAGACAAATTCTGTGGAATTCTGTGCTCTAGAGTAAATTCTGTTTTTATAACTGAACTCCGCAATCCCGTCTGCAACTTTGCGGAAACCATATGGCCCTAGAAATGTCACCACATTTTAGGACAGTTTGGTCTGCTCTGTGTGTGTTTTCTCTCTCTCTCTCTGTAATGTACAAGATCAGATGCATTCTCAGGTACCGGAATTGGCTACCGATTGATTTAATGTGAATCAGTACTCTGTAGTACCGACGCAATTCGGTCAGTACCCTTAAAAGAGTTCGGTACCCAACCCTAAATGTACGTCCTACTTCTTTAAATTTGTTCAGCCAGACTCAGAATTCATGATACTTTTGTGCTTTTAAAGTATAATATTGATAACTATGTCATGGTGTAACTTGCTGTGAAATTAATTTATAACCTGCTTCTTTCCATCTGTCTGCATATTTCTTTACAGGGAAGGAGGAAAGGAATGATGGGGGGATAGAGGAGGGGTTTGAGGGTGTCCGAGCTTGGGATGATTAATGAGCTGTTGGCTTGGTCATGGAAACGGAGCAGAACATACATTAGAACATACAGACGTTGTTGTTTTATGTGCACTAGAGTACTACATGTAAACCTACAGACGATGGAAAAAGTGGAGAAGCCTGGCATCAAAGACAAAGTTTATATCTGTTTTTCTGTATGTTTGTTAGTTATTTTTTAGACAAAGTAAAGGCACTGATAGTGCTGATGAAAGAACTCCACTCAATCTGCTGATGTGGATTTACTGCAGACAGAACTTTTCTGAGTAGATCTGCTCATGATTGAACAAAATCAATTTAAGTGCATTTGAGTGATTCTGTATGTAGGTATTTGTGGTGTCAAGCTCATAGATGATTTTTTTTATTATTATTTATTGTAGTTAAGCTTAAAGGGTACATAACATACATAGTTTCACCTAATCTCGTGTTAATCTTGAGTACCTATAGAGTAGTACTGCATCCTTAATATCTCCAAGAATCTTTAGTTTTATCATATTTATAAAAGAAAAATACAGCTTTCCAATTCTTTCTGGAAATAGCCGAGCTTCTGGAGGCGCGCTGTGGGCGGAGCTAAGTTCGACGATCATTTGCGGTCGGATTGCCAATAAAACAGAGACATTTGCCGTTTCACTTACCATCTGCAGTTCTGAATCATGACCGGGATCTTTTATAGCTGGGACCGCTCCATCTTTCAGTATCAAACAATGTGCAAATCCAGCGTTGAACTGGGCCTTGTATATGAAACGTTCGTCAACAAATACACTTGCAAATCTCCATTGCTGCCCTGGAAAAAGGAACTGCATCCACTGTTCATGTAACCATGGGTTTTTTGGGAAGCTGAGCAGTGTTATCTTTGCCTACAACCAAAAACACACTTCTTTAGAGACATTCTTCCCGAGTGAATCCCTTGCAGCAGTGCAGCCAAATGAAGCGTGATGATGGGCGCACTCTTTCTCCCGCTCTAGTCGACGTGTGCGCATGCACGCTTTTCCGGCAGAAATGCTCATATAAGGAGTTCCACCAGCGTCTACGTCAATAAACCCATGATCGAAAAATGTGAGGTATGAGTGAGAAAAATGTGTGGCTGTGAGGTACAGAAATTTAGTTTAGTTGTATGAGTCTGTAATTTAATCAAAAGTTTCTGGTGGGTTTCAGGACTGTTCTGCTTGGGTTACAGACCAAACCTGTATAAACTTATCAGGGATAGTTCATCCAAAAACGAAAATTCTGTCATCAATTACTCGTCCTCATGTCGTTCTGAACCCACAAGACCTTCCTTTGTCTTTAGAACACATATTAAGATACTTCTGATGAAATCTGAGAGCTTTCTGACCTTGCATAGACAGCAATGCAACTAGCACGTTCAAGGCAAAGGTAGTAAGGACATTGATAAAATAGTCCATGTGACATAGTTCAACCTTAATGTTATGAAGTTACGAGAATACTTTTTTTGTGTGCAAAGAAAACTTTTTTTTCCCCCCACAATTTCTTCTCTTTGGTGTCAGTCTTCGACATGCGTTATGAGAATATTGTCCTTACTACATTTCTGGGCCTTGAACATGTCAGTTGTGTTGCTGCAGGATCAGAAAACTCTTGGATTTCAACAAAAATATCTTAATTTGTGTTCTGAAGATATACAAAAGTTTAACGGATTTGGAGCTACATGAGGGTGAGTAATTAATGACAAAATTTTAATCTTTGGGTGAACTGTCACTTTAAGATCCTGCGTCTAATCAAACTCTGAAATTTGGTACAAGTACATCTGTCACTAGATCAAATATAACCAATTTTAAAAGTTTGGGGTTGGTATGTTTTTTTTTATGGTTTTGAAAGAAGTCTAACACTCACTTACCAAACCTGCATTTATTTAATAAAAAATACCATAAGATAGCAGTGATATTGAATAAATAACTGTAAATAACTGTTTTGTATTTTAATTAGGTCTTTTAAGCTCAATTTTTTAAATGAATGAATTAATAATAATCAAATTAATTGTGAATTAATCACACATCAGTTTTAGCTGAGACATTTGAATTGTATGAGACATGTACATCATCTGAAAACTGAATAAATAAGCTTTCCTTTGATGTATGGTTTGTTAGGACAGAACCATATTTAACCGAGATGCAATCTGGAATCTGAGGGTGCAAAAAAAATCAAATACTGAGAAAATCACCTTTAAAGTTGTCCAGTTGAAGTACTTAGCAATGCAAATTACTAATCAAAAATTAAGTTTTGATATATTTCCGGAATGACATTTACAAAATATCTTAATGGAGCATGATCTTTACTTAATATCCTAATGATTTTGGCATAAAATTTGCCACTGTAATTTTGACCCATACAATGTATATTTGGCTATTGCTACAAATACACTCATGCTACTAAAAACTGGTTTTGTTGTTTAGAGTCACATTTAGTCCTTCCACAAAAAAAAAAAGAAAAGAAAAAAGACTACATTAAACAACAACAAATTTATATTGAAACAAAACAAAGCATAATTACAGATGTGTTCGTGAGCCTCACGCCATAAGTCTTCGTTTAGACATAAGGAAATCAAATTGTAGAATGCACACTCAGCACCGCCAAGCGCTTCCCGCGACAGTTAAAACGAAACCGAAAGTAAGACTCGCATGCGCATTGAAAAGCAATTTTAATAGAGCGACTCCCCAACGTTTAGGTGCCAAGTCGTCTGCAGGACTTTGCTCTTCTGCAGACACACTTTGTTGGGAAGTTGAGCCGCTGCTCCCGCTCATCTTTTCCAAATGGCATTAACCTTATTTGCTGGTTCAGTCAGTACATGCAGTTTTAAAATGCCCCCTATTGGTTAAACTCGCATCAAACATAATAAATGCAAGAAGACGTAATATGCACATGAAACAAACTGTCAAAAACGACGTATATGCTTGTTACCATATAGTCAATCGAAATAATCGCAGCTCTTGCGATTTGAAAATCGCACCCTTTCAAATCACGATTTCGGTTTACAAACGATTAATCGTGCAGGCCTACAAAAAATAATAGTAACTAATAATAGTAACTCAGAGATTTATGCAGTGAATTTTTGACAGTTGAGAGCATGAACAGCACTACATGATTGCTGCTAATAATTGCGCATTTGTTGGTTTTATGTAGTTCAGAGTAATTTAAATACATTTCTGTTTTATTTTAAGATGTTTTTGTTTTTTTAGTCGCTGGAGGTCACTTACGGAATTCACTCATGATGCTTCAAACCTGTCAGTCTCATTGGAAATGAGTGGCTTTCAGTCAGTCGATCATTTGAAGTGATTGCAAAGTGAGAGGTGTGATGTTTTAAGGATGTGATGTACGGAATGAAGTAGTACACAGTGAGGTGTGGAGGACGATGAGTGATGATGATGTGGAGGATGTTTTTATGCATTCGTCAAACTGCTTTTCGCACTTTATCAGCTGTCACATCATTTGATCAGATTTTGACAGTCGTCTGGCAGCTGTACTGCAGGTGCCGTATCATTTTGGTGCTTTAACTCTCTTCTCTTTGTTCATCTTCTCTTTATCACTCAGTCACTTCAGGTTTTTTCTCGAGTCTTATATTTGATCTCTCATGTTGTAGTTCTGTCTCTGGCGGTGTGCGTTCTCCGCTGCTCTCTCTCATTCTGTGATGTATTGTGAAGCTTCCAGCAGAGCAGATTGATTTCCTTCAGCGTTAAGCTTTCTATTTGCCTGTCAGTGGAGCTGAACGTGTCTCTCGTCAGTCCATAAATGTGTTAAATTCCCTTCAGAGGAGATTGAGCTCTTGACTGTGCGCTGCTGAAGGATTTACGAGCCATTCATAGAGAAATGATAAGCTGCTATTAAACAACAGAGATAGTGAGGGTATTTATTTTTTTGATTGTTAAGCTTAATTAATATTGTACATTGCAAACTCGGAGAGAAAAAAAAACAGCAATTTAAAACTGGGAGCGGAGTTTATTAAAAGCGTGACTGTTCAGATAGTGTTTATAATACATCTGAGTTTGCATGAGTAATATGAAGAATATGAGGATGTTTGGCTCAGCTCATTAGCTCAGGATGTTGGAGGGAGCATCTCTGGCTCTGTACCAGCACTGTATGTGTGAGTAATGAGGGAGTAATGAGAGGTTTTGTGTGTGTACAGTGTGTACAGTGTGTAAGTGACTGTGTATGTGTATGTTTTGTCTTTTGTCATTCATTCACTTATTCATTATTTTGGAGCTTGTTTGGTTAATTGAGGTTTGGATTGGTACCAGGATATAGGCTTCAGTATGATTCCAGACTCTGGAATCTTTGTGTTGATACTGGAATTGGTTTATAGATAAATTGCAGACATTTAGGTTTGTTTTAAATGTAAAATGCAATGAATTCTATCCTTTTTGTTCACTTTCTGCATGTTAAGTATGACATACCAATTTTAAAGTGAGTAATAAAGTTCTTGGTAGTAACTCATTATACACTATATTAACAGTAATATTATCATAAGCATTTTAAAATGTAATATGTTCCAATTACAGGTATTTAATGTTTGGGATCTGTAAATGAAGAGGTTTTTGCTTTTATTTTCAAAAATCATGATTTTTCATTGTGCATTTTAATTATTCTCAATCAAACTGCTGTTGGGTTATTTTGATTAAATAAAAATAACTAAAAAATATGGCACAATAAAACATGGTAACATCATAAAAAAACATGATTTTTTTTAAAAATTTAACTCTGAACATTTCAAATACTCGTAATCATGTTATAGTACTTTTTTATTGATTAGTATGATTGCTTAAATTTTAAAATGTACAACAATGAAAACAGATATTAATCAAAAAACACATCTAATTAACTGAACTCATGAAACACACAATTTAACAGCAATTATATTATATAATAATATATTAATTTATTTTTTATAAAAAATATTTTTTTAAGGCCTTATTAAGTACATTTCAAATTATTTTTTTTTACCAAGTTCTGTGTTTTCTATTAATTTTCTGTTACTACATTCAATTTTTTTCCAAATTAATTTTACATTTTTCTGGTAAATACATTCTAGTAAGTAATTTTTCTGGTAAATATTTTTAAAGAATACTGTTTTAAAAATAATTTTAGTAGTACTACTACTGCTACAGTAAATAAATATACAGTCAAACTGGTAATTATTCAGACAGAAGTATAATTTTTGATATTTTTTTACTAGTGGGTACATAATAGTTTGTTTATGTAATTGAGGGTAGCAAAATAAAGTAAACTGTGCCATAATATACTGACAGTTTCTTCATGCAGTGGACTACCAGTAAAATTTATACAAATTTGGGACCAAAAATTATTCATACACTTTGACCTGACCATGTTTTGCTTAAGTGTTTCTCCTTTAATTGCTAAAGCAACCTTTTTACACCGTGAACAAAATTAAGCATTGCTTGGTAATCTGTCAACAAAGTTTTGATAGTGTAAACTAACAGTTGTTAGAATTTGTGGTTGATTGTAATCCATTACATACCTTTCTATCTAAGTTATCTCACATTATTAAGATTAATTTGTTCTGAAACAGTTAAACACTGAGCCCTTGTCATATTTTATTACCATTTTCTAATCTACAGCGAAGAAACTCTGATAAGGTGAGAAATGTTGAAGGTATCTGAATACATTTTGGTTTGACTGTGTTTCTCTCTAAGTTTCTGCCAAAGTTAAATTGAACACTTGATGTGTTACTTACCTTTTAAGTTTCTATTTGTATATGGTATGACAATAGTTTTTCTCAAAAGAAATGGTAAAATTCTCATGAAGTGACTCTCAGAGCAGTTCTAGAGATTATGTGTTTATGTACTCACATTTTGAGGCAAAAGAACACACTTTACACATACTTCTGTATGTGAATAGTAAACAAAACCGCATATTTAAATAGTATTTTTTCAAACTAATATTCACATACACTAGTCATATCACATTTTGGTTTAAGTTTACTGACCTACTTTTAATTAATTCATCCAAAATTTGCCAAATTCTGTGACTTTTCTTTAAATCAGTAGTCTGAGTACATTACTTGAAAATTAATTTTCACTTTTAAAATGTATTTAATTTTTTGGACTGATTATAAGCACACGTTGTTTCTGTATTTAAAAATGTATATGTTCAGTTACAATGCATTATTTCATATTTGATGTGTGTCCCATTAATATTGCTCTCATTAGCTGCCTGTGTTAGAGCTATGTGGTATACAGCAGAAATGAACACACACACACACACACACACACACACACACACATACATTATGAAAGAGTGGCTCAGCTAAACTGCTGAGCTGGGACTAAGGGAGGTTTGAGGAGGGTAGTGAGACATTAAGAGCTGTTTAAAAGGAGAGAGAGACAGAAAGGAGGAGAGACTTGGCGCTGAGGGAATATGGAGCCAGTGTGTGCTCTCTCTGATGCTCTCGGAGGGAGAAAGCGAGAGCTTACAGTCTTCTGACAGTCAGAGTGGCTCTATTTGGGCTGTTCTGACTGCAGGCTTTGATCCTATTGAGCTGTTGTGCCTTGCCATTGTGAGAGACTGCAGATGAGAGCGGCTTACAAAGTCCCTGTTAAACACTGCGCACCATCTGTATGTTGACAGCATCTGACACAGGCCTTCCACCAATACAATTGTTAGCTCTGATTTCTTGCACTCTCTTCTCCTTTCATATTTATTTTTACCTGTGTGCCTATTTTATTCATAGCTGCAGTAGAGAGAGGACGCAAAGTGATGCAGGGATTATGATCTAGGGACATAGATAACTCTCTTAGTGCCCATATGATGTACTATAATGTATGAAAATAACTAGAAAATAACTAGTAATTTGACTATTTGTAGTTGCTTTTGGATTTGCTTGCTTATGCAAGACAATATGGGATGCGATCTGGGAAAACCCGTCGGGTGTCGCGCTAGGGCGTTTTCAGGAAATTCTGAAAATAGGTTGAATGTCAGTTTTTTAATCAAAAATAAACCACGTAACATGTTTAATAAAGGTGTATCAATGCACATTTCCAATCAGTCCTGTGTAAACTGCCGCACACAAAGTGGTATTTATTTATCTATGTATGTATTGATATTGTGAGATGGCGGAGCGCAACAGATCAACGCAGTTAGAAGAAACTGCGCTCGCGTACATGTAAACTACATCTACAAGGTACGTTATTTGTGCTATTTAAACATACAAGGGGTGATCAAAAGTTCAGATACTATAACCATGATAAACAATGGAAAACAGACTTTTAACCCATGTTTCTCAAAATTCCATTCCTGAAAATCATATCACCCATAGCTGTTCAAGCTGTGGACAAAATAAAAACAGTTTTGGAAAGGGCTAAACCTAAAAAAGGTACAATTTCACCATGTGTTGGGTTTTCCCAGATCGCATCACACTTATACTGTATATAAGCAATATAAACAAATAAATGTTTTCTTAATGCTTTCTTGTTTTCTTAGTTCACCTGTTAGACCAAACGTAGACGTTTCTGCCTCAAAGTAACAATTAAATTTAATTACTTTAATTTTAAAATTAAAAAGTCACACTGTAGACAAAAGTTGCAAAATATAAAGTTAGTTAAGGTTTCAATAAATTATATTTTCAAAATTGGAAGAGACATTACTGGGACAATTACTTTTATTTAAACCATGTTTCTTATGAACTTGTTGACTTTCGGTTTACTGTAAAAAATGTACATTTTTAAGATGGTTCTGGTCTTTTTATAATGCAATTACAATAAATGAGCAACAGAGATATATACATCAAAGAGCAAATCTAATTAATATAATTCATGAAATTTACACAATTTAACAGCAATTTATTTACATTTTTACCAAAAAATACATTTCAAGGCCCTATGAAGTGCTGTATAGTGTATATAATATAGTGAAATATATTTGGGAGACCTAAGTCACAATTACTAAACTATATATATATATACTGTCAAAGTTTAAAATTACAAGCAGCAGATTAAAGGGAAAACGTTTTGCTACAAGCACGACAAACCAATAAAAGGCTGATATTTATTTAGTGTTATTAAGCGTTTATGTTTACACCCCTGGGTTTGTTGTTGAACATATGCATGTTTGTGAGTTTAGCATGAATCAAAGGAATGCTCAAACATGCCTTGAAGGGCCATATTTTCAGCCCCGTTGCCAGTGAGAGCGGCCTAACACAGGTGCCCATCTCACCCTGTGTTTATTTTGAGCGGTCTCCTAAGCTCTGAGCTCTTCAGTGCGGTGTGAACGGCCTCGGGCTCTTTTTCCTCACACTGCACACATAAACACATCCAGCAGAATTCTCTCTGATCATCTGCTGACAGACAACATCAGCTCCGGTTGCCGAGGAGCCGCGCTGTATGTTGATCGCACCGAGTGTGGGTGGGACATATTCCAGCAGAGAAGTTCAACAAGATTTCTGTATTGATTTCTGTCATACTGAACATTTTACAGTGTGTTAAAGTTCCTGATGCCTATTTCTCTCCGTTCCCAGCAATAAAATTGAGAGTTCGTGTTTGTGGAAGCTGGCGGGTGTGTTTGCATGCATTTAGGAGGATGAAAATGTTAGCATATGTGTATATCTGTTCATGAGCCTGGGTTTTTGTGGACTTACTGTATAGTGGCTGGAATGTGATCAGCATTTATGCTGAGAATGACATGGTTATAACCAGTTTCGATTTATAATTTTAACTGTAAAAGACTAGAGAGATGATTCAACAAAAACCTGTCAGTTGGTTAATAAGTACACTTATTCGTTGACGTGATTCACCCCTACATGTCATGCAAGTTTACAGTAAAATACTGGTAAATGTACCAATATTTTTTTGTGTATCTTATAATTTACAGTGGAAAAACTATAAATTTTAAACCACAGTGAAAAACTATAAACAGATTTCTTTGTGTGACAGTTCGTATTTTTTAACATTTTGTTTGCAGAATTGTTTCCTAATAGTTTTTGTTATTATTTATAAACTGTAAAACGGTTTGCACTACAAACCTGTGTGTTCATAATTAAGATAATACATTAGAATGATATGGTAAGACACACCAATTTGCAATATCAAGCAGTAAAATGAGCTGTTTTGTACAGCTTTAAATAGCTGTATGCCAGACCCACAAATGGTTGCACCCACTCTTACTGGAAAAATAAGGTGCATAACAGCACTTTTTTTGTTTAGTAGATTAGATTTTTGAGGCCAATTCACACTGCGATGATAGACGTACTCAAACAACAACAGACACCTTTTTGAGTTTGGTCAGATCAGTATCTTTTGCTGTCTGTCAGAGCTTGTTTTCGGTGATTAAACCGGTTGAATCTGTGCTTGTCGGGTCAGGAAATGTCTGAAAAGTGACATGCTGTAATCTGGTGATTTTGCGTGTTCACCTGCGTCTGTCAGTGCAGTGTGAATTGGCCAACAAACTGTAAAATTTAATCATTTAAACATAATATCTTTGTTTTTTGTAGTGTCACTGGCTTTAATATTGATAAATACTATTCTTTGATTTTTCAGTGTTTTTTGTGTAGCAGTTGTCTCTTTTGCTTTAAATAGTCATTTACAAGTAAAGAACGTAAAACAATGTAGCATAAATAAGGGCAGGTTTTTTCAACTACAGGAATTTAATGTTTTTTCAAGAAAAGTGTGATTGAAGGACCATGGTTCATATGAAATTTGAAATATGACAGATATCATAGAAAATCAATGTACAAGTCACTTTTTTTTGTCATTTTCGAAAGCCAATTTATATCATCTAAATATCATTATTTAAATTAGGGATGCACCGAAATGCAATTTCTAAGCCGACATCAAAATGCATGCACAACAGAAAATATTTTTTAATTATTATTTATTATTTTATTATTAAATAATCTAAAAGAATTGTTTGACTTTTTAATTTAACTCATACTAAATAAAAAAACCCAAAACAAAACAAGGTAATAACCACTTGCATTGGAAGTAAAACTATAAAATTGGGCAGAAAATATATTAATATTAAATATCAATCTTTTTTTAAATTCAGTTCTATGCAACACAATCAGATTTTTTTTTAAATTATCCTAACAATGTTTAATCATACAAAGCTATTATTATCAGAGCATAGTGTCACTAGAGGGTAGTTTATTGTTAATATTGAGTGGAGGCAGAGTGAAACCTGTGTGTAGAACACTCAAGTGGTGTGAAAAACCGAAAATGCTAGATATGAAATTAGCCTTAGCAGTAGTGTTGAGCGAAATACTCAATTGTCATCATCCTTCGTCAGCCTGTGAGATTGCCGATATACAATGTTATCGTGCTAATGTATTTATTTACTTCGTTTTATTGCCAGAAAGTGAACCAATACCAGCATGAGGCTTAAAGCAGCCTTTTTTAATATGACTACATTTGTATTTAACATGATAACAATTTAATAGAAACATTGTAAGTTACTAATTACAGTGCTTACATTTTCTTAGTTTAAAAAGCAGCTACAGAAAATGAGCAAAGAATGTTTACAGTACATTACCACAGAACATGACTTCAGCTAGTGCAAGTATTAAAAAACACTCCTGTTATAATCAGTGAAGCTACCTACACTTATTTACCACTGCGCCATGTTTCTGAAGCATCCCAGAAGCATCTCTCCATCGATTATAATTTTTGATAGATAATAATAATGACAATAATAATCGTCTTGTTATCGTCAAAGGCATCAGCAACAGCAATCTGACAATCTACTGTCAATACACGTACAAAGCCAACCACAGAATGTAATGTGGGATGTGGTGGAAATAACATTGGTTTGCAGCAGGTTCCTGTGGTTCATTAATTTCCACTGCTAGACATTTGTTAGTACAGACAAAATAAAAACTAGTGAGAGTGAGAAAATTATGTTTTAATTTCTAAAACTCCACAGGGCTAAAAGTGCCCATAGTCGAAGAAACACTTGTGCGGTTATTGAGCGAGAGAGTGAGACTGAAACAATATCACACTGAAATGAACATGTGTTCTTGGCAAACAGAAATGAAATGAAACCCTATTCTCATTGTTTTCTACTCTGAAAGCCAAATAGCACTTTTTCTCTCTCACACGCTCTCTTTCTCTCAGTTTCAGTGTGATACATTAGCATGACATTAAGCAACTGTAAATTTCTATTGCCAAATTAGTACCAGGTGAGACAGTAATCCTACTAAAATAACATATTTGTGCAAAATAGTAATAAACTAATGAACTAAGAAAATGATCAAAGAAGAGCAGAAGTTAAATAGCAAACATCTGTTGCTTGTCAGGTGGTCAGTCTCTCTCTCTCTTTGTGTCTCTCACTGTCTCTCGCTTTCCTGTACATTCCTGGAATTCCTCCCAGCTTGGCTTGGATTTAGGCTTTGCAGTGTGTGTGTGTGTGTGTGTGTGTGTGTGTGTGTGTGTGTGTGTGCACAATCTGTCAGAATAATTGATTTAGTTTATTAACAGTCCTGAGAGAGGAAAAGTGTGCCATGTAATGAAGAATGAGAGTGCTTGTGTCTGGCATTAATGATATTTTCCTCATCTGTAGTATTTCATTAGTGATGCTAATTGAAAAGGAACTCATTTACTGGGATCCAGAACTGAAGTGTGTTTGTGTGTGTGTGTGTGTGTGTGTGTGTGTGTGTGTGTGTTTTGGTGTGAATATAAAAAAAAAAATTACATACTTTTTAAAAAAGCTTTTTCAAGTTGTAGACTGGCTATAATTATAGTCAAATGTGTGCTAGTAGATTGTACTGGACTAAACATTTAAATATGTTAAAGTAATAGTTCACGCAAAAAAGAAATTTCTGTCATTAATTACTCACTTTCATGTCGTTCCAAACTCATAAGACCTTCATTCATCTTGAGAGCACAAATTAAAATATTTTTGATGAAATCCGAGAGCTTTCTGACCCTGCATTGACAGCAACGCAACTGACATGTTTAAGGCCTAGAAAGGTAGTAATGACATCATTAAAATAGTCCATGTGACATCAGTAGTTCAACCATAATGTTATGAAGCTACGAGAATACTTTTTGTGTGTCAGTCTTTGACGTGCTCTCATAACACTACCACAATACATCTAGACGACTAACATCGAAGACTGACACGACTGACACTGAAATTGTTGAATAAAATTGTTATTTTTGTTTTCTTTGAGCCCAAGAAGCATTCTTGTAGTTTCATAAAATTATAGTTTCTGTAAATTATTACGGTAAAGGTAAAATGACCTCTCTAGGCCTTGAATGTGTCAGTAGCTTTTCTGTCTATGCAGGGTCAGAAAGGTCTCGGATTTCATCAAAAATACCTTAATTTGTGTTTCAAAGATGAACAATGATCTTACAGGTTTGGAACGAAATGAGGGTAGTAATTAATGACAGAATTTGATTTTTGGGTTTAAACTATCCCTTTAATGTTTTTTGTCATTGTTAGATGAAGTTGTGCTGCTGTGTGGCAAGATAGTATTACAGTGTAATTTATTTCAGATATTTTAACTGTACTGCGATTGACTGTGTGGCATTAAATCATAAGGAAGGTGGGAATGTATTTTGCTTGACTAACTCCAACAATAGTCTAAAGTATATCCACACAATGACCGTTCAGAGTTGTAATTTTAATGCCAACCAACCAATTGGTTTCTGTACATTAAAGGGCAGTTCCTTGTAGAAATCTCTCAGAAGCTTTTCAATTCAATCTCTTTGTTCAATGTTGAGAGACAGACGCTATAAAGATGTCAAGTGCAGAGAGGCAGAGTGAAAGCATTAACGCTGACCCTGCAAAGAGAGAGGAAGTGCTCAGGGAAAAGACAAAGTGAAGAGATCAGAACCATTAATATAGGGCAGAAAATATTGGCAATTTAGTGTCTCTGAATGTTTCTATATACGATACCCTCTTCAGTTTCTTTTGTGCGTGATTTCACAATTAGGGTTGTCAGTTTAGCAAAAGGTTTAGTTCATTTACATTTTTTTCCCCCATACATTTACACTGTAATTAAATGAAATGGGTTCGTTTTGTAAGCGTACTCCATCTGTCTGTTCTGGTTACGTGAGGAAGGCTTCTATTACCCCCCTTTATCATTGTGAGAGAGTTTGTCTCCTCTAATGACACCTCCTGCCATCCCATCCCCATCCTCCTAATTATCCTCTATTTTACTTAACAGCCGGAGAAAGAGGAGGGTGGCCGTAGAGACGGGGGTCGGTCCAAGATCTGAGGATCAGGGCCGGATAATCATTGTTCTAATTGCTTGTGTTGCATGTAAAGACCTTTTTAAAAAACTCATTTAGAAAACAACTCTATTAGCATATTCAGATGTGAATCAAAGCGGCTTGTAGACAGCTGGTGTAGGGTTTCGTGCATCAGACTGTTTTGAAAAACTGATTAAGTCAATTAAAGTTGATTTTATTCCAGTAATGTTGGCAATTATGGTGTTTATATATTTTTTACAGACTGTTAGGTCCATTCCCACAGCAGGGGTGAGGCCTTTGAGATGGGTTACTTCTAGTTCAGTGACAACAATTTGTGTGATCTGTTTTTTATTTGATATAGTTATATTGGTTAATAATTTATATTAAAATTACTTAAAGGAAAAGTTCACCCAAAATGAAAATTCTGTCATTAATTACTGATTAATTAGCTTCATGTGACATCAGTTGTTGTAGATAAATAACTTTATTCAACATTTTCTTCTCTTTGGTGTCTTCACCACACATTCATTAGAGTACCACAACACAGAAAAGCCATGTCTCCGATATTTAGATACAGTCATGGCCAAAAATATAGGCACACTTGCAATTCTGCAACCCTGCAGTTGCAAATGTTTTGGTACTCACATTTATATTTTTTTGTTGTTTGCATTGAAACAACTGAAAAAAAAGAAAGAAAAAAAAGTCAAATCTAATGAACTTCCACACAGAAATCAGTTGATTCCTGTAACCTTGAATGAGTTTCTTACACATTTCTACTGGAATTTTGGACCATTCTTCTTTTGCAAACTGCTCCAGGTCATTCAGGTTTGAAGGATGCCTTCTACCAACTGCTGTTTTGAGATTTCTCCACAGGTGTTCTATGGGATTCAGATCTGGACTCATTGCTGGCCATTTCAGAACTCTCCAGTGCTTTGTTTGTAACCACTTCTGAGTGCTTTTTGAAGTGTGTTTCGGGTCATTGTCCTGCTGGAAGACCCATGACCTCTGTTGGAGACGCAGCTTTCTGACACTGGCCACAACATTGCACTCCAAAATTCTTTGGTAATCATCAGATTTCATGATACCGTTCACACAGTCAAGGCATCCAGTGCCAGAAGCAGCAAAGCAAAACATCTTTGAACCTCCACCATGTTTGACTATAGGGACTGTGTTCTTTTCTTTGAAGGCCTCATTTCTTTTTCTGTAAACAGAGTAAAAGCTCTACTTTTGTCTCATCTGTCCACAGTATATTCTCCCAGAAGGATTGTGGTTTTATGGTTTTATCACATAAGTTTTGGCGAACTCCAGTCTTGCTTTTTTATGCCTTTGTGTCAGCAGTGGTGTCCTACCATTGCATCCCTTTTCATTTAGATGAATTCACAATTTGTTTCTTTCAAATCCACAGACAACTTCTTTCTTTTCTCCATGCTCAGTGTGACACACAACACAAAGGTTGAGTCAACTTTTCTCCATTTTAACTGGTTGCAAGTGTGATTACTATATTTCCCTTGCCTGTTACTTGTGTCTAAATACAAATTGCAGGAGCTTTATATGCTTGAAAAACAATTATTTCTTACAGTTTTCTTAAAAAAGGTGCCAATAATTTTGTCTAGTCAATTTTTTAGTTCTGTGTGAATTTTTATCAAGTTAGTCTTTTTTTCTCTAGACCTTTTTGTGTTGTTCCAGTGCAAACAAAAACAATAAGCATGTGAATACCAAAACATTTGCAACTGAAAAATGTTTCATTTTCTGACAGAATTGCATAGGTTCCTATATTTTTGGCCATGACTGTATCCCTCAGGCCTCTCCATTAATGTAATTCAATGGGAATTCAATAACTAACATAAACGTATAATAATGAGGTGCACCATATTTGGTCATGTCCTCAAGACGGGTTAATTTGTACAGCTTTTATGGCCATTAGCTGCCTAGCCGTGGCCCAGATTTCCCAGGCAGACTGTTTCTGGTGCTGCAGCTCTGAAAAGCCCCTTCATATGATATCTTAAATGACTCTTTAATGGCTGTAATGAGAAGAAATGTGATCTAGTCTATTCACTCCGGCCTGATCTCATGACGTAAAACGGTGCAGGTGCTGTGGTGTGTAATCATTTTATCAGGTGCCCGCGCAGAAAAAGGAAGAGCTTGTGTGCGAGAGAGAAAGTGTTTATCTGTGAGGCACTGCACTCTCATATATTAAGATGGGAGTTAAACCCAGGTCCCTTAGCAAGCTCAACGAAGACTGTATCATTAGACTAACCTAGTATGTCCTATACTAATATACTGGAAAATGAAGAACTACTTAAGTTTAAAAATAGTGTTAGAGACGTGGCATAGTTACATTTAAAGGGATACTTCACCCAAAAATTTTAATCCTGTCATTAATTACTCACCCTCATGTCATTCCAAACCTGTAAGTCCTTTGTTCAATCTTCGGATCACAAATTAAGATGTTTTTGATGAAATCTGCAAGCTTTCTGACCCTCCATAGACGGCATTGCAACTGACACATTCAAGGCCCAAAAAGGTACCAAGAACATCGACAAAACAGTCCATGTGACATCAGTGGTTCCACTGTAATTTTCTGACACTACCAGAATACTTTTTTGCGCGCAAAGAAGACTAAAATAACAACTTTATTCAACTATTTCTTCAGTCTCCACCTTTATTCATGATAGTACCACAACACATGTTTTTGTAAATATGTCTAAGGATTTTGACAGAGAGGATGACTTGCAAAAAAGGAATAGAATAGGTTACTATTATAAAACAATTTTATTTATGTATTTTTTTTTTTTTTATCTTGACCCTAATTTTTGAATGGTACTATATAAAGGGTTTGCACTTGCGTCACAATTTGGTCAGTTACCCAGGAATGCGCGGCCATATTGGCAATACTTGGATGTACACAACAGCATGGACAGCATAGTTAATGTACTACTCAATACGTTGTTCTATAATTATGCCGTCTAAACCACGGCAAAAATGTGTGAAAGCTGCTAAATCAAATAGAGAAGGACTTAGTAAGCAGGAAAGTGCGTAATATTTTGACGAACTAAAGTTAAAAGGTGGTAATGATACATACCAGCAGTATTAAGAAACATACTTACCTGACCAGAAATTATAAGAACAAACACAAATGTTGTCAAGATTCTTGCCCTGGAAATCCTAGTTTAGTTTGGCCAACCACAAACGCCTTTTGTTCCTCCTTTTTTGCAGTCTTCTCCTTGATTTGTTATAACTTTTGGCAATATAGTACTCCAAACTGTTTTTCCCAGCTCCCTAGTACAGACCAAAACATGACAATATTGACCATTTTCAGCACCAATAATCAGCAAAACTTGCAAGTTTTTCGTTCAGTGCAATTGTTTACGTTCAGTGCCGCCAATGTGGCCGATTGATGACGTGTCGTGAGAACACTTTATATGCAAAAAGGGAAAATAAGGTTGGGAACCACTAATCTAGACTGCAAAGAGAACTGGGACTGGTGCCTCTCACGAAAATAAGTGTACAACACCTCTGTGTTTGTGTGTGCGAGTGTGTGTGTGAATGTGTAACACTTCAACATTAAAGTGTCCATACTTCTGCTTCACTGGTTTGTAATTGATTCCCGGTGGCACTGCAGCAGTCTCCAGTCTGTCACTCAGTTTGTTTGACAGCGTAGCTTACAGCTACTGTATGATTCTATAGCATACCATTTCCTTTTTTTCTGTTTTATACCTCGCTAGTCATTTTTAGAACAATACTTCATAAATATCTGAGGCTGTGTTTTGTGTGCACTGAATTTTTTAGATCTTATTTTCTGTGTCTAAAAGTAAAGACACCAGCCTTGAGTCAGTCAGCAGTGGACATTTATTGTTCATAAGTGGATTTAAACCTATTTTATTAACGTTTTTTCAGGTTTATATGTGCCCCTGGAACATAAAACCAGTCGTAAGTAGCACGGGTATATTTCTAGCAATAGATTCAACAATACATTGTGTGGGTTAAAATTACAGATTTTTCTTTTATGCTAAAAATCATTAGAATATTAAGTAAAGATCATGTTCACTGAAGATATTTTGTAAATTTCCTACTGTAAATATGGCAAAACTTAAGAACGTCATACAAATACACATACAAATACTTGTATCTTGGCCAAATATTGTTCTATCCTATCAAACCAACATTTATTCAGCTTTCCATTGATTCAGATGATGAAAAAATGTACCCTTATGACTGGTTTTGTGGTCCAGGGTCACATATGTTCATATTTGTGAACAAGGCTTGTCACCTTCTATATCAGATCAGGTTAGACTTGAATATCAGCTAACATAGAACAGTGATCCTCAAAAGACCTCTTGTTTTGATCTGCAGGTGTCGGTTGCTGTTTTAATGACTCATTATGGCAGTTTCACACTTAGACAAACATGCGGGCCTGTGTTTCTAATGGAAGAGCAGACAGATGGTCTATTACAACCATCTAAAGGAGCAACTTCAACAGAAGAAGGCCACTCTCCACTAGAGGGGAGCCAATTAGCCGCTTGCAGATCACTTCACTGTGAAGTTCATCTAGTGCTGTTAAGAGCCATAATTGCTCTGGTGGACGGAAGAGAGAGAGGAACAGAGAGAGAGAGATGAAGGAGGTTGTCTGGAAACGTATTAATCAGACGGCGCTCTTCAGGGAGCGAGAGAAAGGTTAGATGGGTTTGTTTTTGTCACGGAAGACTGACTTTACGGCATAACAACTGCTTGTTTCTGTCATTCGTGCTTCAGAACCATCTCTCAGCCGTTCCGTGTAAACATAACATGCTGTTTGTTTGCTTACACATGATGTGTGGAAGAGAAGTGTGATTATAGATAGTACCTAAGTGTTAATTGTCGAACTGAAACCTAATCAAACAATAACTTGCACACTTTAATTATCCCAATAATAACCCTCTTACATGATTGACTGTGTGTGTGCGTGTGTGTGTTTACGCCACTTGGAGCCTCTCTAAACCTCTTATTAGCTGTTATTGACTTGTCAGTGGCTGCAGATGTGGGTTTGACACCTTTCCAAACACACCAGCTGGCTGTCTGTCTTGCCGGATTTCAGTAGAGGTATGCAGGATCAAAGCAATCTTAAAAAATCTGTCATGTCATTATTTTTGAACTTTAGATGGTGTGAGAGATCACATGCAAGATTTTTGAAGGACAGTGAGTGTGTGGATTGTTGCAGTTCTGACTTTTGTTCTCAGAATTGTAATATAAACTTTATAAAATATAAAAGAATTGCAAGTTTGTGTCACGCAATTGTGAGGAAAAAAAAGTCAGAATTGCGTGATAGAAACTTGAGTTATAAAGTCAGAAGTGCAGAATTTTGTTCTCAGAATTGACTTATTACTTTCTGCTATATGTGAGATATAATTATTACTTATTCTAAGAAATGAAGTCAGAATTGTGAGATATAAACTCACAACTACGAGGTGTAAAGTAAAAATTACGAGACAAACTTGCAATTCGTAGAAAAAAACAATTCTGAGAAATAAAGTTGCAATTTCTCAGAATTGAGATATAAACTCAGCAGTTTGTCTTTGTGGAAAAGAGTCAGAATTGTAATTAAAATTTACTCTCGCAGTCCTGAGTTTCGCAAATCTCACAATTGTGAGTTTCGAAAAAACTCAGAATTGCATGAAAAAAGTCTGAATTTTTAGTTTATATCTCAATTCTGAGACTTTTTTCCTCAGAATTGTGAGTTTGTCTCGCAATTATTATTTTATAACTCGCAATTGCAAGTTTATATCACGCAATTCTGACGTAATTTCTCAGAATAAGTAAGAATTTGTCTTAATTCGAGAAACAGCAAGTAAATTGCAAGAAAATGGCTTCCTTAAAAAATACATTTATCCTGGAGTGTGTTTTGATTATTTGACAAACATGCATCATTTGTATTTTGCAATGTACATTAAAATAAATAAATAAATATTAAACACATTAATAAAATAATTTACAAATGAAAAATACAATTGATTCAAAACTAAATGGTATTGATAAAAAGTGTAGTGTTAAATGTGAAAGTTAAATTAATACTGTTATTAGAATAGAATATTACTTAAAATATAGACATATTATTATATTTATTAGTGCTGTCAAATCGATTAATCAAGATTAATCACATCCAAAGTAAATGTTTAGTATATGTGAGTGTATATATATATATATATGTGTGTGTGTATGTGTGTGTGTGTGTGTGTGTGTATATATATATATATATATATATATATATATATACTGTGTGAATATAAATATTTCTTAAATACGTGTTAGCCCCCCTGTGAAATTTTACTTTTTTTTTTTTAGAATATTTTGAAAGACAACCCCAGACAGTCTGCAAGAAAATTAGGTTTGGGTCGACATTTTGTCTTCCAGCATGATAACGACCCAAAGCATACCTCACTTCTGGTGAGGAAATGCCTCCAAATGAGCGTACTGTACTTGACTGGCCTGCACAAAGCCCAGACTTGAATCCAATAGAAAATCTGTGGGGCACACTAAAGTCCAGAGTTTGTGCCGGAAGACCAACAAATCTGGAGGAGCTTGAGAGATTTGCTAAGGAAGAATGGGCTGTCACTCCTCTGGAGACATGCTTGAAACTTGTTGAGAACTACAGCAAACGACTAAAGGCTGTTATCAAGCAAAAGGAATACACTATTGACGATTAACATCAGAGGGCTAATAATTTTGACCAGTAGACTTTTTAAAATTCTTGGTTATACATTTATTTCTATTTGTATAACAAACCCTAAAAGCTTCCTGAATAAAGTATTATGTTTAAAAATGCTGTGTTGATAAAATCATCTTTCTGTTAAACAACACTTGGGAGTTATTTGAAAAATAATGAAATATTTTATAAGGGGCAAATAATTTTGTCTTCAACTGTACATGTATATGTCTGTGCATTTATATATGAACAGTTCAGATGCAAAAGCCTTTAATAAATGCATTTTTATCAGGCTCCGATGTATAGGTTTCTATGTAAGTACTGGTTTCTGATTGGGCTGAGGCTGGGATTTTAGCGAGTTTGAAGTAAAAGTATTTGATGGATGTTTACTATGTGTCAAGAGCATTCACTCAGTATCATAATCTCATTTTTGACTGAGATGGCTTTTAGCTGGTTTTGCATCTGAACTGTTTATATACATATATATATATAATATACAAAGTACACATACAAATATTATGTAAACAAACTTAACTAAAACCAAATTAGTGATGACACTAATATGCATATCTTATTAGCTCGAGTTCCTTCCAGCTGTTTAAATCTGGAATTTTGCCACCTGTTTCATCAGGAAACAATTATTGGGTGTGCTTGCTTCGTGAAGTAATATCCCACCTCTCCTCAAAAAACTGTATTACACACTGAAGATTAATGCTTAGTTTGTGGTTTGTTAAAATCTCTGATCCTATGTGCAACAATGATAGTGATGTTTGCATTAGCAAATAGCACTGGTAAGACACAGAGAAGACACACACACAAAAATGTCTGAGGGTAAAACGACTAGAGACAGATGTTGGAAAATAAGTCTGATTTTCTATTCACTTTGATATGCAGTTTTGGACAAGACTCTTGCGTCTGTCAGTATGTTTAATGCATTAGAGCCAAAGCTTTCACTTTGTATTTATCTAATCTCTTTGTGTTCAGCTGCTCTACATGTTTTGCTTCATTGTTTGGACTGTTTCACTCAAAACTTTTTTTGTGTCGGAGAATTTGGCTCATGTTGTGCGTCTTTACCACAGTCATGCCAGGTTTTCTGTGTGCAGTCGATTTAGATTTTCAGAATGAATCTCTAAACTCTCATTAGTTCACTTGAGGTAAGATGTTAAATCTGCCTTACTGGTGTGGTATTCTCTCGATTCAAGTCTAATTAGTGTAGAGGGAGAGTGAGAGGCTTCATGTTACGTTGTTAGTTTAAAGCCCCTCAGGCCCGCACTGGAGCAGGTGGCCCGTCACGGCCCTCGGGAAGGTTGGGGTTTGTGTACGTCTGCGATGGTTTATGTGCGTATAGTGGGAATGGAATGAAATGGAACTTAATACAGTCTTAGCATTGGCCCATTAGCATGCGGCTGTTTTGGAATCATCGAATTGGAACTGGAGGAGCAGTTGGACTGTAAGGAGATTTGATCCAGCTGTCTGTAAAGAGCAGGCCTTGCAGTCAGGGTGGCTGCATGTGTTGATGGAAACAAGTTCTTTGTGACATGTTCAACTTTTTGATGTCACAATGAGCTTTCGTTTCAATGGGCAAGTCAAAGTTCAGAATACGCTGAATAGTGCAAGTTTGTATTATCTGAACTAGTGCAGTGCATGTGTACGGAATTTGTTACCAATTAGATGTTATGCATATTTAGGGGCCAAGCACTGAAGATCTTCTTCTTCTTCTTCTTCTTCTTCTTCTTCTTCTTCTTCTTCTTCTTCTTCTTCTTCTTCTTCTTCTTCTTCTTCTTCCAATCTGGAAGTCTTTGGCAGCCCATCAAACAACTTGTAGGAAAGTTATGAAATTTGGCACACAGATAGAGGACAGTCTAAATATTAACCATAATAAATTTGGAGTCTCTCACTTTCTCTCACTTTCACTTTTGAATTAGCGCCAATTCGACTTCAGTTGATTGAATTGACAACAACAAAACAGTACAGCAAACTCACTTATATTAAACATAGAATGATTAATGTATTAACAAAACGAATACAGATATAGGCTATAGGCCTGATTTAAATTAACAAATAAATTACACAAAGTTTAAATATAAAACACTGGAGATTAGCAAACGGTGGAAGCTTCCAAAATCATCTTAGATAAACAGCAAAAGTTTCAAATATTTTTAAAGCAGGCGCTTTTGCACTTTGCTTTAAAAATATTTTGCCAACTACTTGTTTTTCTCAAGCCGAAAATGCACGTGGTCATGTAAACACTGTAACCCATTTTCTTTTATCAAAGTAAGGTCATATTTCCCGCTTCCTGACGGCTTATTGAGGTGCGCATGCTTGATACATGACAGGAACGCACTGAAGGAAATATATCACAAAAACAGACTCTTTCATGACTCATCAAATGATAAAATTGTTCTTATCTCGTGCAGCAGAAGTAGAAGTGTGTCAGTCAAAACGGTGCATTTATAACTGCATGATATATGCAGCTGTAAGTTTGCAAGCTTGATTTAACATCATAACTGACAAACATGTGGAATACTCTGAGTCAGATACGCAAATGATTCTATTTTGATGTCACTAAAGGGAAATAACATGATTTATTAATAAAGTCATGTAAACGCAGCTTACTTGCGTTGTCAGGTTACTAATGTGCATGTAAACCAGGTTTCACATGCTCAGTATCAAAAGAGAATCAAATTTTTCCTATGTCAGCCATGGACCATTTCGAATTTTGCAGTGCTGTATTTTTCAAACTCTTTAGCGTATTGCTATAAATCGTATAGAACCGCTTGCGAGAAAGAATTTGGCATACTGATAGAGGACCGTATCATCAGTAACCCAAATTAAAACTAGCGCCACCAACAGGCCAAATGTTCACTCATGTTTCTGCTAATAACTTTTGAACCTTAAGATCTAAACGCACAGAGACAAATGCATATCAAAATCTGAATTTCTATGTGTCAAGATTTTGGCAATTTTTTCTCAAATTTGCCCTAGAGGGTTGTCTGTTTTTCAGCAAAATTGGCTCAGATCATTTTTCATATCAAAGCTTTTTGATATACCAAACTGTTTTCGTAAAGCCTGTTAACGAATTTGATGAAATTCACACATAAATTGACAAGAGGCTACATCTTTGTGACGCTTCAGCAGATTCGAACCACATGACCTTAGGGCACATAAATAGTTTTGGTACAGCGTCACCTACTGGTCAAAAATATTTAAAAAATTACATTTTTGATTATAATTTCTGAACAGTTTGACCAAATCATAAGAGCGATCTCAGCGGCATACAGAATCAAATGATACTAAATTGTCCAGTGTCAGATATTTTGAGAGTGGAGAGTAGTAAAATACTATATTTTTGAAAAGCTTTAGCGTATTATTATAAATCTTATAGAACCGCTTGTGGGAAAGTTATGAAATTTTGGCACACGGATAGAGGACAGTCTCATCATTAAGCCCAGCACATTTGGAGTCTCTAACTCAAACTCTTTAGTGCCATCAACAGACCAAATTTGCATTCATGTTTCTGCTAATAACTTTTATATTGTAAGGTCTTTCCTTGGCTCATACCAAGTCATATGCATACCAAAAATCAAATTTCTACAGGTCAAGATTTTTCGCAATTTTGAATTTTCCAAAAATTCAATTTTTTCAAACTCTTCCTAGATGTATAGTCCAATTTTCACTCAAATTGGCTCAAATCATCTTCATGCCCATCTTCAGGGTATTCTGGTAAAATGTTATCATACGCTTTTTGGAGACTGTCCTCAAAGAAAATACGACCCAATCTTAAGTTTTTTTTATTCACCTTTTACGACCCATTTTTACGTTTTAAAGTTAAGCGCCCTCTAGTGGGCGTACAAATAATGACAATGTCGCATTGAATCTGAAATGAAATCACGGAATGACGTATGAGTTTTTACACCGCTCTCACGGTAATTCAAACATATTTTACTAGGTGTAATTCGTATGAATGACCACACCTAACCCCACCCTAAACCTACCCCTTACAGAAATAGTGCAAAATCATGATTTATAGTGCATATTCCAAAAAAAAATAAAAAATGCTATGAGAAAGTGTGCGTTCTCTGGTATTGAACCTGTGTTCGTATGATTACACCACTTTGTCGTGCAACGCTCTACAAGCTACACGTAACCCTGAAAGTGCATTGGATACGTGTTGCTGATATGGTAGCAATTGTTGTATACGCTCTATGGAGACGTATTTTGAGGATTTGTGAAAACGACTTGCGTCAGGCGTATAAGTTGGAGGACAAGTTGGCTTTTTGATATACCAAACTGTTTTCATAAAGGACATTAACGAATTTGACGAAGTTTGTGCAAAAATGAAAATGAAGTTTTATCTCCCCAGCAATTTTGTGGATTCTGACCAAAATTGGTGTATGTTATAACAAGCATGACCATCTACGAGTCAAAAGATATAAAAATAATTGACATTTCTGCTTATAACTTCTGACCAGTTTGGCAGCTATATTAAGTTTTTAAATGTAGAATTATTCAGCAGGAAATGAGAGTTAAAATGCCACAGTTCATGATGCAAGCACTTTTATTTTTATTATTATTATTATTGTTATTATTATTATTGTGTGTCCACACTTTACATTAGTGGTATGTAACACTGTACAAATTAATAAGCCAGATCATCAATTGTTTAGTTTTTTTTACTCTAAAATGACAGTATTGTCAGAGCAGGTAGAGCAAGGTACAAAAGAAATAACTAAAAGTATAATTAATGTGACAGAACTGTAGAAAAAGTCGAGTATTGTTAAATTTGAGGAGAAGAACACAATGTAAGATGATATGGATTATGCGATCTCTCGCTCTGTGGCTGTTGCTGGCTAGACTTCATCAGCAAAATTTAATGATCTGCTTTCTCTACCTTGTTGCTAGGCAACATTGCCTGTACGACACAAGGGGCTCAAGCCATGGAATCCCGCAAGCGGACTGGCATGAGGTCACCAAAAAGGTTTATGGCCACATATTTATGTGGCTGTGTGTGTGATGTATTCCTTTGTTTTTACAGTTTCTCAAATGTGTTTTTAAACAAAAAAGTACAGTGTTTTTCCATGCAAAAGAACGTTATAGAGTAATGTTAGAATTATCTGCTCTTCTTTTGAATGACCTGCACTTTTTTTAACATGTTAACAGCTTAGAATGGCAGCAATTACAACCTTTCTTGACCACAGGAAAGCAAACAAGAGGAGAAAAAAAAAAAAGCAATATGTGTGAAAGATAGAGAGGGAATTCAATATGAATGAGTCACATCCGCTAATAGTTCTGTTTATTGAGATTCGGCTAAACTGTGCAGTCTGTTATTATATTCACACACTGAAATACATATCTCTTTTTAATTAAATTTAGTTTAACAACTGCTTTTCACAGCAAATATTGCTGGTAAGCAAGGCACAACCTATAATAAACCTAATTTTACATGGAAAAGCCATGTGTTCTGGATTGTGGGTAGTTATAAGTAAGAAACAGGCCTTTGTGATGAAATCTGCATGCATCTACATGCAAAAAGATGCAGCTTTTTATTGATTTGGCCCAGAGTTCTAAGCATAATTATATATTTACACCTCACTGTGAAGCCAAAGGTTTCAAAACATCCACATTCCAACATCCAGACAAAACGCTTGAGATTTCTCAAGAGAAGAGTAGAATAACAGTGAGCGTAAACAATGATCACAGCATAAACCAGTGATGGAGTGTATCGAACAATTTGCTGACCGATGGGCTGCCTTTTTTATTGATTTGACATCAGCATAAAAAGCACACCATCTTAAAATGTACTGCAGGATCTGGTGTGTTTAGTGGAGTGTTTGAATGTGTAATGAACCTCAGCACTCCTGAGGCGTTAGTGTGGATTACTGCCCATGAGTCACTGCTGCTGAAGAGAAACGGAGAGAAAGCCGTAGGTTAAAAGGGTAAACTGATAGAGTGTGTGTAATAAGTGGGGAGCAGAGCTCTTCTTTAGAAGCCTTTGTAAGATTGTGTGTGCGGGTGTTGTTAGCCTGCGGGTGAAGAATCAGGTCATGTGTCACAGTGAATGGACGAGCCCTCAGTGAGAGCATTGTTCATACTGCAGCCTTACTCAGCACTACATGCTGTCTACGACACACACTCTCTTCACTAACAATACACAGTCTGCTACACTACAGAAAAGAACCATTGCTCATTGTATACTGTCACTCTATACTAGGGCTGGGCTATATGGCCAAAAAACGATCACAATAATTTCTTCCCATATCTGTCACGATGAACGTCAAATTTGTATTTCTTTCAAGTTTAAAGGCAGATTTTTGCTACAATGTGAAAGTTGTATGTGGCTTTAAAATATTCTTTATGGTCAGAACATGACAAACACTTCTTTTGTATCTTAATAGACAAAATAATTTCTTAGTTCTGCATGTTTTAATGAGTAATATTGTTCAAATCAAGAAACAGGTTTGTGTTACCTGATAGTATAAGGGTCATTCCAGCTGGAATCATCAAATTTTGGAAAAGTTTCCCACCTGACCTCCTCAGATTTGTCAGAAAAAAATCCATGTGATGGGTAATATGCCCAATATATCATATACAAAATTTCAGATCTCTACTGTGCGTACTTTTTTCCCAAAAAATCTGTAAAAAAGTTTGTTTTTTACCCCGTTTTGGCATCACAGTCTGAGTGACCATGTTCAGACTGAAATATCTCCAGAACTAGTTGTGCCAGGTCCATGAAATTTTCTGGGCTAAGAGTCCTAGTCCAGAACTGCATGAATTACAACTCACAGCATTGTTACTGAATTTACACCTGAATGCTGGCCCTCTACTTTTCTTTGAAACTATTACTTTAAGGGTTTTCAGATGTTCATAGAAACCTCAATTGTAACCTGTAAATGGTCTGATATGTACCATGTCTTTCACATCTTTTGATATCAGACAGTAGAGTCTGATGGATGTTGAGATATTAAGGTCCAAAAATGGAAAAAAACTCATTTACACCAATGTGTAAATGAGTTTTACTGTAATTTTTCTGTAATGATTTTTTTACATCAAGATTAGGTACTTATGTTGCATTCCATTGAATGTCGGTAGTCGGTGAATCCGAGTCAGTTCTCCCGATGTCCGTCGTAAATGCGTTCCATTGTAACAGTTGGCAAAAATATGGATGCCTATGGATAATTCCAACCGACTCGGTCTGCACTGAACTGGCCCGAGTGTGTGTTTCGGAACCCCAACTTAAGTGGCCCTTCCATTGCACTTTCCCGAGGTGGAGGTCGGATTTCCCCGAGTCCCGAGCACAATGGAATGCTGCATTATAGCATTAATTTAGGCATTTGAGTTCAAAATAGCTGGTACTAGAGTAGTTGTGAATGTCACACAACAATGATTTTTTTTTAAATTATTACAGAAAAATGAGGCAAAACCCCATCCCAATTTTTGGATATTTTATCAATAAGAACATGCTCTTTCAAAAAAAAAAAAAGTTTCATGTTCACACCTGGTGTCATTCATGGGAAATATTGCTCTGAACATTGGTGTAAATGAGTTTTTTTTCAATTTTTGGACCTTAATATCTCAACATCCATAAGACTCTATTGTCTGATGTCAAAGGATGTGAAAGACATGGTACATATCAGACCATTTACCAAGTTTGATGCTTATACATAGAAAATTGAGGTTTCTATGGACATCTGAAAACCCTTAAAGTAATAGTTTAAAAGAAAAGTAGAGGGCCAGCATTCAGGTGTACGTTCAGTAACAATGCTGTGGGTTGTAATTCATGCAGTTCTGGACTAGGACTCTTAGCCCAGAAGATTTCATGGACCTGGCACAACTAGTTCTGGAGATATTTCAGTCTGAACATGGTCACTCAGACTGTGATGCCAAAACGGGGTAAAAACAAACTTTTTTTACATAAAGAAGTATGCACAGTAGAGATCTGAAATTTTGTATATGATCTATTGGGCATATTACCCATCACATAGATTTTTTTCAGACAAATCTGAGGGAGTCAGGTGGGGACCATTTGATGATTCCAGCTGGAATGACTCATTAATAATAATAAAAAAAATAATAATAATAATAAAATTGGTCTCTTAGAAATACTCATTTGGTAGTAGCTTGATTTAGAATGCAGATGTAGATTTATGTTCATTATCAAAATCAGTAATATCTGTACAAATTGTACAAAATCTCGTTTTTATATGGTGAAATTTACTTATTCTTTTTTTATTATTAACCATTGCTCTTCCATAGTATCATCAATAGATCATGATAATAACAAAATATAGCACCAATACCATGGTAAAAATGTGATATGGTTTCTATGTATTTGTATGAAAAACAGTAGTGTAAATACATTTAGTATAAATGCATAAACGCTAATAGCTTAATCACAAAAAATACTGTAATTAGATTCCATTACTCCTCCTTCAAAACATGTATAACAAGTCTACATTAATTATATAATAAAATTCAACACAAATACCCACATTTCTAATACAATACCATGGTGCAGTTAGTGCTACTACAGTAAATCTATGATAAATGATGGCGATTTGTAGATTTAAAAGCCTTCTGACTGTATCCTTGAGTGTTTCTCTTGTTCGTCAGCGCTGTTTCATCTTGCTATAAACCGACTTCTTTTTCCTTCACTGAATTCAAGTGTTCAAACGCTGTGCCGCCGTTTGAACTTTGGTCCGAGCGGATGAACGGTCCGAGTGGTGCTCTTTTACTAGCGCTCTTTTGTTCCGCCTTTGCCGCATAAACATTTTATCGAACATTTATCAAACTCTTGTTATCATTTATCGGTGTGCACACCAAAAGCAAATTTTATTATTTGTTCGAGTAAATTACATATAAAGTCAAAGCTGAGACACGAATAGACGTGAATGCACACCGACAACACAAATTTGCGTTTGCGCATATTTGCGTTATTGCGTCTTCCGCGCAAGTTGAAAAATGTAAAGTTGAGTTGAAAATTTGCATGACGCATTTGTTGTGCAAGCCAATCAGCGAAGAAAATCATTACTCGATTTTATTTGATGAGTGACATGAAAAACATCCATCTTCAGTGAAGCAAGGTTTATGAACAAATCGCCTCAGTGAATGATTCAGTGACTTGCTTTTTTTAGTCGTAAGAATCAGTGTTTCCATCAAATCGACTGAGAAAATAGTTTGACTCAATCATACAGAGTTGGTTTTAAAGAGTTGTTGCTACTTTTTTAAAATAACTTTATTCTTTTATCCAGAAATAATACATTAAACTGATCAAAACTGATAGTAAAGACCTAAACAAATGTTTTCTATTTTAAACAAATGCTGCTCTTTTAAGATCTCTATACGTCAAGAAATTCTGAACAAAAAGTATCATGGTTCCACAGAAGTATCAGCACCAAAATCAGCATATTAGAATGATTTCTGAAGGATCATGTGACAGTAAATACTGGAGTAATGATGCTGAATATTCAGCCTTGCCATCATAGGAATAAATATTTTAAATTATAATAATATTTCAGAACGTTACTAATTTCAATATATTTTTGTAGAGACACTTAAAAATAAATGAATAGTTAATTCTCCAAAAAAGAAGAAAAATCATAATGGACCTTGATAGTGTACACTTTATTTAGCTGTATTTAACTTAACATTACTATTTTATATGCTTTGTGATTAAAGGCAGTACACTGAAATAGGCCTCGTGTGAACTCTTTGCAGTGCTTAGCATAGGTTGGGGATCAAACATGAAAGCCACGAATAATTATTCATATCATTTTGTACTCATCAGTTATAAAGCTATTACATTTTTAATAATTACCCCCAGAGCCCCTTTTGAGTTTTCCCTTATTTTTCATTCTGATGTTGAAAAACTAGCTAAAGCCAGCTGTTGGAAAAGTGTTTTATCCCGTAGAATTAAATGACTGTTATAATCATGTTAATTGCTTGGGCTAAATCCAGACGTTGCTCTCGAACCAATTGATTCTTTTGTCTTGCGTGAATTTAATTAAAAGACTTTGCCCTCTCATAACATAAAAGGCAACTCTCACGAAGCGACCTGTTGTCCGTCTTTTGATGTGCTCTTGAGTTGCTCTTTGATGCTTCTCATCTTATGATGTGATTGTATTGCTTAGAACCGCAAGAGAGCACTTTGCTAATCATTTAGTACACAAAACAACATGCTAAAGAAACTCCTAAAAGCATAGTGTTTCGTTTTAGAATCATATGCAACAACTTTTTTTTTTTTTATATATATATATTTTATGTTCCATCGAATAAAGTCATACAAATTTGGAACATATGGAATCCCAATTACATCATAAGAAAATATCATCTCTGCGCCAATAGCTTTGTGGGCAGTGGGCCGACATACGGTTGTCCCGAGTTCGAATCCCGGCTCGAGGACCTTTCCCGACCCAACCCCCTTCTCTCTCTCCCACTTCGCTACCTGTCACCAATGATCTGTCCTATCCAAATAAAGCCAAAAAAAAAAAAGGAAAGAAAATATCTTCTCAGAATTCTAACTTCTAAGAACTGTGAAACATAAATGTGCAATTCTGGGAAAAAATAAAAAACTAACAAAAAAATAATAATAATAATAGTAATTCTGACCTTATAATACGCAATTGCGAGACAAAGTTGTAATTCTGAGAAGTAAAGCTCACAATTATGATCTTTTATATCTCGAAATTATGACTTTTATTCTTAGAATTGTGACTTTATAACTCACAATTCTGAAATTATAGCACACAATTGCAAGTTAAGTCAGAATTGAGAGATACAAACTTACAATTCTAAAAAAAAAAACACTTTTTGTTTCGCCCTTTATAACTTGCAATTGAGAGTTTATATCTCAGTTAGAGTAAGAATTGTGAGAAAAAGGTCAAATTAACGAGATGTAAATTTGCATTTGTGATAAAAAGTCAGAATTGCAAGACAAATATTTGCAATCCTTAAAACAGGGGTTCCTAATGTAGGGGTTGGGACCCCCCAGGGGGTCGCGAAACCACAAGGAGGGGGTCGCAAGATGATTTCCAGAAATCAAATAAGTTTTAAAGCATTAGAAATAGCGTATTTTACCCATAAATAAAAAATATAAGTTGAATTAAAAATAAAAATCCAGCATGTTGCCCACCCAACTCATTAGGTAAGATGAATGTTTAAATGTAAAAAGTGAGCAAATTACTATAAAATAATATTATGGTTGTTAGACTGTTGTTTGTGCATCGTTTTGCAAAATGTTTCTGTACTTTAACCACCTCGGAGGAAAGTGGGGGTCTTGAGGTACTGATATTTTAAGCGGTTGTGGGCTGAAAAGTTTGGGAACCCCTGCCTTAAAAGATAAAACTCACAATTCTGACCTTTTCTCCGAATTGCGAGTATATATCTCACAATTCTGAGTTTATAACACACAATTGCGAGTGAAGTCAGAATTGTGAGATGAACTTGCAATTCTGAGAACATATCAGTGTGGTTTTTCCCCTCAAAATTGGGCTTTATAAATCGCAGTTGCAAGTTAATATCTCAGAATTCTGAGGAGAAAAAGTAAGAATTCCGAGAAAAAAGCCAAAATTGAGAGGAAAAAGTCCCCTTAAGTCCCCTTAAGTCATAAATTACGATTTTTTAACTAAAATAGTCATGGTCACTAAATGGATAAAATAGGATTCTGGGTTGGAATGTTTCTCTAATATGACCCCTGGTGAACATTTGTTTAAAAAAAGTTCTAAAATGTCCTGTGTTGTAGAATGTGACGAAAGTACAATTCGGCCCAGATCTCGGCTATTAAAGGAACAGCTTTGTTACAGTGAATCTGTATGAACCGCCCAAGCGTGAATGACCTACTTCCCCCCCATGGACACAGACTGCTTCATTCGTTCATTCGTTTATTCGTTCCCTCGCTTCCCCCCGCCGCTCCCTCCATCTGTCAGCGATTGAGCTCCATTACTTGGACGGAAGGAGGCAGAGGGCTTCAAAGCACAAGCTCCTCTCCCTTCCTGTCATGGTGATTGATTTCAGAACAAGATGTTTGCCTTTCATGCCGTCCATGCATGACCTCTTCGGTCTGTATGGGGTCTTCATTTCCCCTTCCCTCTAAGGATTCACACTCTTAGATAGGCCCGGCCTTTAATTAGATACATCTTTAAACCCGCTCTTATCGTTTTTCGAATTGCTTATTGAGTTGAGCTAATGAAATATTCTCTTTGATGAGTGCCGGACGGTGGAGGGCGGTTGACCTTTGTTGTAATAGAGTTGATTTCTTTTAACCTGCGTTTGAAGGCCATCGGCTTGTTCTCCCCTGCTGTTACTAAAGCAATAAGTCACAAGAGGCCATGGTAAAATCAAGGCAATGCATGGCCTCGAGTGGCTTAGTGTGTATGTGTGTTAAAAGCATATACAGTATACACATTAAAGTTTAAAATTATGAGTCTGTAAGATTTTCAGTGTTCAGTCTCACTAAGGCTCTATTTATTTAACCAAAAATACACTAAGAACGGTAATATTGTGTGATAATTGTACTATTTAAAATAATTGTTTTCCAGTTTAATATATTTTAAAATGTAATTTATTCCTGTGGTGGCAAAGCTGAATTTTCAAGAGCCATTACTTCAGTCTAATATGCAGATTTGGTGCTTAGGAAATGTGTTCTTTCTTTCTTTCTTTCTTTCTTTCTTTCTTTCTTTCTTATCAATGCTGAAAATAGTTGTGTAGCTTTATAATTTGTGGAAATGGTTTATTTAAATATATATGGTCATTCCATGTAAACTCAACCAGAGGTCCCTGGCTTAATTTTTTTATTTTGCTAATATATATATATATATATATATATATATATATATATATATTTTTTTTTTTTTTTTTTTTTTTTCATAAAAAAAGATAAACGTGTATAGTGATGAAAGCCAAATTGTAGATTACTCAGTAAATGGATGAATATTTCCTGAGTAATCTAATATTTTGTAGAGAGGGGTCAAAATGGTATTTTTCACCTGAGATTCAGAGCCAAATTACAGGGGGTTAAAAATGACAGAAAGGTGGCAGCATCATGTTATTTTTTACACATCGAGTAGTAGCTCTGTTAGTAAAATCTGTTGACTTTTGCAATCTTTGTTACATTATGTTCCAATGGTGACCATTCAAAAATGGGGAAAGAGCACTTTTCAAGTTTTTTCTCCAAACTTTGCATGCCTGTAACTCAAGAACTATTAAAGATATCTTAATGCCCTTTTAGATATTGGGTCTTAACAAACTTTCCTTTTGGCATCTTCATTTTTAACGCCCTGTGTGGTTTGGTTCTCAGTCATAAATATAAATTTTCCAAAGTTTGCGTACCTATATCTCAAGAAGCATTAAATATATCGCAATATGATTTAAGATTCTAGTTCTTAATAAACTTTTCTTTCAGAATCTTTATTTTCAAGGCCCTACATCTTTCAGAAAGAGATATTGGGATCTCAATTAGGCTTCATGTCCAGATTGTTGAATATTACCCATTGCCAACCAAATGTTGGTCACTTTGTATACAGCCAATACTTATTTTATTTAAATAACGATTTCTGAAAAATAAATGAGGTTGACATCAGAATTGTATCATGTTCGCCTCTATCAAAACAACATGCATAGAACATACCTTTCTGAGCGCTTAAAAATGCACTGAAATGATCAAGTTGAGATACATTACCTTTCTATATTTGAATCAGTTTCAGGTATATTTGAAAGAAGGGATTTTACTGATTGTAACAACTTCTGAAGCTACCAAGAGTTCAAATGTATTGGAAAAAAAAAAAATAGTGGAATCCTCTACAAAATAGTGGATTACTCAGTTGATAGCATTTAATATTTTGGCTTTCATCACTATACATATTTATCTTTTTTCAGAAAAAAAAAATATTTTCTCGAGTGCATGCTATCATTCCTTGGTGGGGACGCTAATATAGTTATCATTATCGTAATGTTTATAGTTATTGTTCTTGTTGTGAACAGGCATTTATTCTTATCATACACCAATTTACACCAGAATATTTATTTATTTTTCTGAAAAACAAGACCAAAACTTAGTAAAGCATGTGTTTGCAGTGTAGAGCCTGACTCAGCGAGAAGACAGATGGACGTGTGGTGTTTACCCACCCATGTGGAGGGCACAGGTCTCTCTCCCCTCTCATTTCATCTACTTCACTTCCTCCATCCATCTTTGGAATGGAACTAAATTGCTGTGTTATGTTTCTAAATCGGTACTTGCTTGGTCACAAAAGCCTATTGCTTCTTGCGTCGTCTCAGAGCAACACTTTATGTTGTGTGCTTTCCTGTTAGTGCAGTTTTTTTCTTTCTTTCTTTCTTTTTTTTTGGATAAAGAAGTAATATCTTCCCTCAGGGCCACAGATAAGACTAATAAAACAGAGAGGCCATGGACAGAATCTCTCTCTCCATCTCACAAAAGCCTGTGTAGTTACGCTTGGCAGGGGAACTGATCCCTGGAGTGGCTCTGCTGTAGAACAGGGGTGTAATCACGGAATGGGATCGAAGTGCAGGTCTCCCATGCTGTTCTCTTTCTGTCTCCCTCATTTACTGCTGGGTAAAGGGAGTGGGAGTTTTCCTGTTTGCCTCGTCAGCATCCCCTGCATCTGTAGGATAGCGAGCACGGCCCTCGTATGTGTCACTAATGAATCAGGAGGATGTTTTAACACCACACCGCAGAGGAAAAACTACCTTCGATTATTATCGCAGGTTGAGAAACAGCACGTTATAGAATAAACATTATGTCACATACTGTTTTATGTTGTCTTTCTACAGCTGTTTTTTTTTTTTTTGTGAGACGGCACCAGTGGTAGTCCTAGGCAAGATAAGACAAGAATAAAAATATTTTTACCTAGTAGTTGATTTTGTATATACGGTTCTGTATGATAATGATTTTTTTTCATTACATTTACAAACTTTTTACATTTACAACTAAGAGCATGCGTGTCAGATCCACATTATGCTCAGCAGTGGCAGCTCTTAAAGTAATAGCAGCTGAGATGTCTATTAATCAAAGAACAAAAAAAAGAGGAAATCAATAACTTTGTAGCTTTAAGAATTCATCTACACTACCAGTCAAAAGTTTGGACGCACCCTCTCATTTAATGTTTTTTAAAGAAGTTTCTTTTGCTTATCAATGCTGTTTTCACTTGATCAAAAATGCAGTTATTTTTAGAAGTTATTTTTTCCTAGAGATATCAGTAATGTTGGTATCAGTGATATTCACCCTCTTTCTTAAAAGGATGCCTTTGAATAAATATTAAAAATATACTGTCTTTGTGTTTTGTATATTAATTTAAAGATTGAATATAAAATTATTGCACTATAAAAATTTATTTAACAACCTTAACAATTACTTCTTTTTTTATTCGATTGACAGCACTACTAGTTATACATTAAATATAATAATATTGTTTGTTTATAATGCATGAACTAATGATAGTAATAAGTATTAATAAATTGAACCATAATTTATACACACATTTTAATTTTTTTTTCCATTTTGTTTGTTCATATTTACTATTGAGTTAACTAATGTTATTTCTACACTCAAAAATGCTAGGTTGAAAGTTTTTGTGTTGTTTTGCAACCTATGGATGGGTCAAATATGGACAGACTCAACCATTGTTTATTTTAACTTAGTTTGTTGATTTGTTAATTTAACTCAGCATAATGAGTTAATTTATGCTAGTTAATGTTTAAAGGAAATACTTTTTTTTACTCATAATTTGGTATTATCTACAGATAGTTAATCTGTAGATATTACCCAATTATGAGGTAAAAATACACCACATAACCACTGCTTACACAATAGTAATATGTTTTACAGCATATTTTAATGAGTTTTTCTTCATGTACACAATATTATCTATCTTTATATGAAATTAACTTTTAACATTCAAAGGTAACATTTTATTTTGTGTAATCACTACAAAATAAGACAAAGCTTTTATTAAAAATTGTATTACTCATTAATTACTCACCCTCATGTCATTCCAAACTCGTAAGACCTTCATTCATCTTTGGAACACAAATTAAGATATTTTAAATGAAATCCAAAAACTTTCTGGCCCTGCATAGACAGCAACGCAACTGACACATTTAAGGCCAAGAACGGTAGTCAGTCGTCATGCATTCATGAGAGAAGAAATGGTTGAATAAAGTCATTATTTTTGTTTTCTTTGCACACAAAAAGTATTTTTGTAGCTTCATAAAATTAAGGTTGAACCACTGATGTCACATGGACTATTTTATCGATGTCCTTACTACCTTTCTGGACCTTGAATGTTTAAGTTGGATTGCTGTCTACAGAGGGTCAGAAAGCTCTTGGATTTCAACAAAAATATCTTAATTTGTGTTCCCAAGATAAATGAGGATCTTACGTGTTTGGAACGCCATGAGGGTGAGTAATTAATGACAGAATTTTCATTTCTGGGTCAACTATCCCTTTACATTTTAACAAATGTAATTTTTGTTTTATATTTTTGTTTTAGTTTTTATTTATTTTATTTTATTCCGATTCAGAATCTGCTTGGCTGATAAATCTGAGGGGGCATGTTTGTGCCTTTATGTCTTTCTGTCTATTGTCTGAATGTGTCTTTCTTTCTGTTCAGACATCATTACGCTTTCGTGGTGAAGGAGATGAAAGATAAAACCTGTGTAGACTGTAAAAACCTACTTTGCACTTGAAAGCTGCTGCCTTTGAGTGATGGTGTGTGTGTGAGAGAGTATGGAGGTGTTTTTAAGTCCCCACAGCAAAAGAAGAACTTCTAGAAAGCAAGGCAGCAAAGTGAACTCTAGGGAGCTTGTGTGTTATGTGTATTTGTGGGTAGATGTAGGGCTGTTCTTGTATCCAAAGTTTACCTCGCTAAATCTCTCGGGAAATGGCAAAAAATATACAAATAAAACAAAATAAAAACAAGTTTTCTCTGAAATGGAATCCACTCTTTGTCTTAACATAGCGGAATTTGAAAGCAGGCTTTTTCTTTGTTTGAAGTGTTTTTGCACTCATTTTGAATGTTATAAAATGATAAAAATGTAGCATATTTTATATGTGCTATACAATAAGAATGCTACAGGCAAAGAAAGATGCGCGGAAAGAAAAACTTTTCTTACTTCTACAACAGAGAGCAGAGCTCTTTACCAAAAAAAGTAGGTTTTGATGTTTTTTTTCCAGGGATAGACTAGACAAGTATAGATGAGCAAACCCAATTTATCGTCAGATGTTTTCCCAGAGTGAACTTCTAATGTTTCCTCTGCCAGCATCACATGTTGTTATACTTAATTCACACTGAAAGATGCACATTAGGGCCAGATGTGCTTACAGATGGATTAATGAGGTTTGCCATGTTGTCGAAAGATCACTGTAGTTCCTGCAGAAGAAAAGCTCATCGAATTAGGCCCCATCCGTTGAATTATGTGTCCCAGACCCACCTTGGCGGTGGTTCAGCACATACTCGAGTGCTAGTGATCATGGAAGTGATTGCTGTGGAAAAGCCATTCAAGTTCACGCTCAGTATACTTGACAAACTCACTTTCCATATCCTCTATAATCTCATGCACTTTTCTGCCAATCCAGACAGTTTCCAGACCGCCCCAGATTCCACCAGCCTCTAAAGTCTCCCTTCATACATCATTGCCTTTTGTATGCTTTTATGGCCATTTTGATTAAAATTAGATGTACTTTAAAGAAAAAAAAAGATAATCTAAATAATTAGATTAGATACTTCACCCAAAAATGAAGATTTGGTGATAATTTACTAAATTTCAGACCATCCAAATGTAGATTAGTTTATTTCTTCTGGGAAGCAATTTGGAGAAATTTTGTAACTACGTCATCCAAGATGTCATTGTTTCTTCAGTCCAAAAGAAATTAAAATCCAGGAAGCTTTGAAAGTCTCTACACGATTCTAGCCGAGGAATAAGGATCTTATCTAGTGAAACAGTCAGCCATTTTCTAAAAAAAATAGAAAATGTATATTAACCACAAATGTTAAATTTTCACTAGCTTGCATTATGTAGTCAGGTTGGAAAAGTCACACATGATCTAGAGCCCTATTCGGACAGGACTAGTTTTCCAAACGACGTTTGAGTTACAATTCTTTTCAGACGACGTCTGTCATTTCATGTATGGATTCGAACGGACATTTCCGTGTTTATTACGGAGGTAGGAGTGTCTGTGTTTTACATGTGGGAGTTGCTGCCATGAACACGATTTATGAAATTTGATCAAATGTATTTTGAAATTAGGTAGTTTCACATTTAAGCACTTTGAAATGTTAAGTAAAACATCCTAACTTGTTTAGTGTTTAAACACTATAAAAAAACAAAAAAAAAAACAACTGTAACAATTTTAACATGACGATTTCATAGAACTTCTTATAATAAACCCAGTGGAATAAATAAGTTTTAACTTATATACTTTTCACGTAATGTAATTGACTGCAGAAATGAAAGTACTCTTACCTGAAACTGATATTACAGTAGCCAGTCTTAACAATTTACATGATTCGGCTCTTTAGCAGAAACTTGATTAACGCGCCGGCGCGTTAGAGACTGTACGGTAGTTCACGTTGACCAAAACATACAAGAAAACAAGTTTTGGAAAAAAACATTTTTGGCAATCACAGACATTCGCATTCGGACGGGATTAGACTTCTCAGAGGACCTCTAAGTTTGCTGAAAAACAGTAGGTAATTTGCTCTGGAATTTTTACAGAGGTCGCATGAGAAAAAGACAGACATGGCAGATTCGGACGGGATTAAAATCTCAAAGTACGTCTGTGAAACAGAAATTTCTCTAACGTCCCCCCTGTAAAACTAGTCCCGTCCGAATAGGGCTTAGGACGTACATTTACAAAGCGAACTTGCAAACAAACTCAAAAGTCCTTTACAAAAAAAGGGAAAACAATGATGTTGGACAAGTTTGAAGTTAGAGTAGAAAATTACATGATGTTTTTCACCCTACCTTACCATTTTGAACTGGTATACACAGACAAAAACTAACCGTGTGTGAACTTTCCAGCGTGATTTACATACAGTTCAAGTCAAAAGTTTACATACACTTTGCAGAAACAGAGAAATGTAAAGTATTTGACCAAAATAGGAGGGATCTTACAAAATGCATGTTTTTTTATTTAGTACTGACCTGAATAAGATATTTCACATAAAAGATGTTTACATATAGTCTACAGGAGAAACTTCTGCTGTTTTTCAGAAAAATCCTTCAGGTCCCACAAATTCTTTGGTTTTCCAGCATTTTTGTGTATTTGAACCCTTTCCAACAATTACTGTATGATTTTGAAATCTTTTTTTACACACTGAGGACAACTGAGGGACTCATATGCAACTATTACAGAAGGTTCAAACACACACTGATGCTTCAGATGGAAACACAATGCATTAAGAGCCTGGGGTGTAAACTTTTGAACAGAATGTAGTAGTATACATTTTTCTGAATGCCTAAATATATAATTTTTCATTTAGTACTGTCCTTCAGAAGCTACAGAAGATACTTACATGTTTCCCATAATAAAAAAAGAAGATAAATTTACTCTGATCTTCAAATTCAAAAAGTTTTCACCCCCGGCTTTTATTAAATTTTTTTTTTCTTGTGGACGTCTTTTATGTGAAATATCTTTGTACTAAATCATAAATAACATGCATTTTGTATGATCCCTCTTATTTTGTTAAAAAAAAAATACATTTTGCAGATTCTACAAGGAGTATGCAAATTTTTGACTTCAGCTGTGATGAATGAAGTTGTAAACGCGTCACAGAGCTATTGGTTAAAAAGTCTATAATTTTTATTTCCGCTAGATAAGACCTTTATTCCTCAGCTGGGATCATGCAGAGCCCTTTGAAGCTGCATTGAAACTGCAATTTGGACCTTCAACCCACTGATCCCTATTGAAGTCCACTGGAAAAAATCCTGGATGTTTTCTTTAAAAACTTTTTTCCATACCTACATATTGCTTCCTTTCAAATATAGTAAGTAGTATGTCTGAACATACACTTATCCTTGTCTGAATGTCATTTAAGAGGAGCTTCTCCTCTCAAGCAGCTGAAACGAATCAACTACGGCTTGATTCTTTTGAGTCTGAATGATTCTGATCGCTGAATAGAGAGATACGGCATGAATAGAGGTTGTCCCTCAGCACAAATACCCAGAGTACTCTATCAGAGCTGAAGAGTTGATGGCTGGTTATCAGCCTGTCGTATCTTGCAGTCCTGACATGCTCCGTCTGCTCAGCCGAGAGTTCTTTTGATGTTTCTGACTTCAAGTACATGAACAAGGCTATTAAACATGTAATGTCTCTGAAGCATGTAATCTGATTTGGTACATAAGTTTAACATGATGGATCAGTCCCGCAGGCGGATGAGGGCTGATGGTGTATCTCCCTCAAACGCACACACACTTACACAGTGGAATGTTTTTTTCTACATTTTTGTGCGGTTTGCATCAGATACATGCACGCACTTGGCTTTACTGAATTGTTGCGATGTAGACACATAGCTGTGTATATAAGCATTTGCCCATGTTCTGATGAAACTGAAAGCTTTTTAAAACTACTGTCTGAGTCAGAGAAGAAACATTCAGACGAGCCATTACTCATTTTTATCACACACCAACATTATTTTACACACACACACACACACACACACACACACACACACACACACACACACACACACACACACACGCTCAGAGCTTAAAATGAAGAGTGTAAAAGGAGCTGTCATTTTAGAAAAATGGCTAAGCTCTTGAGAATGAGATAAAAAGGACAGTCTTCTACATCTCTGAAGTTAGATATGAAAACCTTGGCCCTGTGGAGAGGCATATGATCATTATTTTTACATTAAAAGCAGCACTTGGCTGCCCATCATTTTGTAATGCTCTTGTATTTGTGGACAAAGGTTGTAATGCATGTTATTTTACCACTGAGATCAGTTTTAATTCAATTTTTTTTCCATTTTAATGTTTCTGGATTTTGTCTAATCAATTGAAATCATTCATTAAAAGTCATGAAATGAATAGCAATTTATTAACAAAAAATAAAAATTGTAATGTCCTATGAAATGTTTTATTTTTTTCTCAAATTCTGTTTTCCATTAATTTTCAAGACTCAGTTTTAATGGATTCATTAATTTTGAATAATCAAAAGCATCTCTAGTTAATTGATATTTTAAAAAATTACTATTATTTTATTTATTTATTTTTAGAAATACTTATTACTTATTTATTTTTTTTCCTGCTAAGCAATATAATTGGTAATATTCCTTTACACTGGTAATATTCTGTACATTAATACATTAAAAATAATGTTTTAACGAGAATTTTAGTAGTTGAACTATCATAAAGTAAATTGCTCATAAAGCAGTTTAATAATCGCAGAGATTATGTTTATGTGTTCATATATCGAGGCAGCAGAGGCTGAAAACACTAGTAAATGAGCAGAGTTGCCAGATTGGATGGATTTGGTCTGTTTTCCTGAAAAAAAAAAAAAAAATTATATTATTTTGTAAACCTTTATTTTGATTTAAGGAGTTAAAAATGGCCCTTGATTGACATGGCAATAAAATTCTTTGACAGTTAAAGTTTTGGGGTGATTTTGTGTTGGATTTGACGGTTTTTGATGAACTTTTGGGCTGGAAATCATCCACCTGATCTGGCAACAGCGCCATTCATTCACAAAGAGGCACACAGCACACGCAGGATTCATATTTGAATAGTTTTTTTTTTTGGCTTAATATTCACAGACACCATTCCATTTCTGACCCTACTGATTTATCAATCAAAAATTTGACAAATTCAATGAGATTTTGCGTTATACAGTAAATTCCACTTTTATGACTGGATTCAGTCTGCATTTTCCACATTGCGGAAATCATAGGGCCCTAGGAGGGTTTCATTAGAATAGTTTTGAGTGCTGATTTGGTGCTCATAAAACATGTATCATTATCAGTGTTGGAAAAAGTTGTGCTTAATATTTTTGTGGAAACCGTGATACATTTTTAATGTTTTCTTTTTTAAATACATTCTTTTATTTAATAATCTGAATCTCTAGGGGATGCCAAGTCACTGTGCTGTTCCTAGTAGGCGTTCCTACTCTGAACTGTATCGAATGTCTTACTTTTCCTTCCTTTGGTGTACTGTTTTTGGCACGGGAAGTATCTGTCTCTCCGTAGCTAGAGTATAATAATGTAATTGATTGGTTCTGTAAGCAGAGATATGTGAAGATACACAGCTCCCCTGCAGAGACGAGCTTTGTCATATTGAATATTGATCTTCCTGTCTCGAGTCCTCTGTGGATGAGAAAGTTCTGTGTCAGACCGCAGCGCTGCTCCTCTGCTTCCTCTGCTGTATTTGAGACTCCTTTTATCAAAACGCTTGTTTTTCTGTGGGGTAAAGATGATTTTATTTCGCAGCTTGGCAGAACAATGTTAGCTGGAGGTAGACAAGCATACGCCTACTGAAGTGTGTACTGCTTAGGTTGTGTAATGCGTTTTAGTGCAAAATACATTCAGTGTATAGCAGGAATGGTCTTCATGCTGTTAATTAATGGTCCTTAACGACATGAAGCCGCATGTCGTTTACATAACCCTCACTTCCCTAATATTAATATTACAAAATTTGGGGTCGGTAATATCTAAGTCGGTAATAAAGAAGTCTCTTTTGTTCAACAAGGCTGCATTTATTTGTTCAAAAATACAATAAAATGTGAATTTTGCGAAACATTATTAAAATTTAAAATGACTGTTTTCTTTTAATAACATGATCCTTTAGAAATCATTCTAATATGCTGATTTGCTGCTTAAGAAGCATCTTATTATCAATGTTGAAAATAGTTGTGCTGCTGAATATTTTGGTTGAAACCATGATGCTTTTTTATTCTTTGGTGAAGAGATTGTTGAACAAATGAACAACGTTTATCGAAACAGAATTTTTTAGTAACATTTAGTCATATTTTTAGTGTCATTCTTTCTTAGTGTCCTTGCTAAATAAAAGTATTAATTGTCATGTCCTCATAAAGCTGAAAACACAGCAAAGGTCACACGCTTCAATATTTGTGTAGTAAATAAGATTAAGTGTCTGCGCCATTCATATTTACATTTTTTGATTGAAGTGTACTGACCAACTTTGGATTTATTCATCTAAAAATTGGCAAATTCTGTGTTATTCTGTGTTATACAGTAAATTCAATTTTATGATAGAATTCTGAGATTTCATCTGTGTTTTCTGCATTGCGAAAATCATAGTGTGGAATCTTAGGAGTGTTCATAATTCTAAGAAATTTTTATACCACTTTGTCTTCGCCCACTGAGCCTTAGTTAAGTCAGTAGTCAGAAAAGCCATTTTAGAGGCTTTAAAGTTCTTACATTGTGATTAAAATGTTATAGTGTTTGATTTCTCTTCTGTAGAGTAACACATACTAAAGAATTTCACACCATACGGTTTATTATGAAAAGAAAAAGATTGAGGCTTGATTTCATGTATCAAATCGTTTAATCCAAAAAGTGTTTTACGCTCATATCTGTTTTTTTTTTTTCTGGCAGAAGGACATGACCCTGAAGCCCCATGAGCGGAGACAGAACCAGGCAGGACCGCTGCGCAAGAAGAAGTCCGGCCGAGTGCCGAACGGGCTGAACTTGGACCTACACAAGGACCGACTCAACCACAACAACCACCAGCACCACCACTCTGACCAGGAGAACAACCCTCGTCTGGCCCATACACACACCAAGAAGAAAAAATACCTGCAGAAGAAACACCGACCTGTAAGTCCAACTTTATCTTTGCAAACAGGAAAACATAACACTGGGGACCTTGTATTTAGTCGATTTGTTTCTTAAAGATTTTCCACAATCTTGTGCATAAGTTTTAGCACATGGTTAGGTAAAACGGTTCAAAAACAGCTTTTTTAGTGCTTTAACTTAAACTAAGCTTTTACGTTTTCCATTTGCATCTAATTACAGTTTACTTCATTGAGACACAATTTCTTTACAAAATTAAGTCATGATTAGATTGTGTACCGAGATGATGTAAACCTACAGTCATGTTAATTTCTCAAAAGCCGTGTGTAACGTCAGTCCGTCTTCGCTAACAATGACTGAACAACAGAAGAGGTGCGACAATCTGACTCCATTAAGGCGGAGCTCATTTGAATCAAGTAATTGCGGATGATCATTAGCCGTCTCTGTAGCTGCCTAAGACTTATTACTGATCTAATCAGTGGAGGTAATTAATATGACACCAGGTTTCATAGGCAAGCTGGTGGTTTGTTGGGTCTTTCAGACGTTACACAATGACAAAAGTGTGGACTGATTTGCAAAAAAGTGCCAAAGTGGGGAGAGAGAGAACATAATAGAGATTGTGTCCTCTAAGATTAGTTGTGTGAAGACACTGCTGATTAATTCTGTCATTAAGGATGAACGAGATGAGGATGGGCGCCGGCTTTTTTGGACTTGTTTTATGGTGCTAATTAAATTAGTCACTCTTGTTATTGTTGCTGCGAGGTGTTGCACTCTTGCTCTTTGTGTTTGTGACATCCTCTTGTTTTTACTAATGAGTATTTATAACGTGTACACAGAGGAATTGTTACTACAGAGCAAGCAATCAGATGCTACATTCAGGGCTCCAGGCGGCAACTAAAACAGTCGCGTTTACGACCAATAATATTAATTTGTGATATTTTTGCTGAGATCACCACTGGCGACTATAGAAATTTACATGTTATGAATTTGCATAGAATGCCTTTTTTAACCCTTTAGGGTCAGGGAGGGTTTTGGGGCCCTGGAGAAGTTTTCACAAGCTCTGACATTTGTGCTTAAAAAAAAAATAAAAATTGGCATTTAAAAAAAATAATTTGGCACCTATTTGTGTTTCCTATAAGAGCCAATGGCTCCTTAAGTGATTTTTTTTTTGTCTGGAGCCCTGCCCTTATGGTGCATTTGCATCTTTTCTAAAGCTTCCCAGTTCATTGTAATTGGATGTAGATTGTATATTCTTGGAACCGCATGAGGGTAGGTAAATAATGACATGATTTCTTTTTGGGGATGACATATTCCTTTAAACACATGCTGAATGGCATACACACACACTTTTCCCATAGATGGAAGCTGCAGACAGGAAGGGTACAGGTACCATTTGTCCTTGTTAGAGAGGAAGAGAGAGAGAGAGAGAGATTGCACGGCTCTCTCGTTCATCATGTGTATTCTGCCCATGGCTGAATTAAAGGCGGACAAATCCATCTCTCATGGAGCAGTCTGAGGGAAGTGATGGCTAGGACACTTTAAGCTTTTATCAAACACCAAGGCAATGGCCATAAACTTGAGTTATGCTGGATGGTGGGGAATTAAATTCCCTTTCTTCATTGTTTCATCTTCTTTCACCCTCGCCCCTTGTTTTCTGCCCAGGTGTGTATGTTTACGTTGTGCTGCACAGGTTATGAGCTTTATATCTAGGGCATGTGTTAAACATTGCTTATGTATCTATGTAGGTACTGTACACTACAGTTCTTTTTGTTGTTGTTGTTGATGTTTTTGAAATAAGTCTCTTATGGAAGCCCATTTTGATGAACTGAAAAAAAAAAGAAAAAAAAAAGATAATTGCCACCTTTTATTTTACAATTCTGACTTTTTTTCTCACAATTGAGAGTTTACATCTTGCAAATCTGAATTTTTTTTTTACTGAATTGCGTGATACAAGCGTGCAATTCTGACTTTTTTTCTCTGAGATATGAACTTGCAATTGCGAGTAATAAAGTCAGAATTGCGAGATATAAAAAGGCAGTTTGACTTTATTTTAATTTTGACTCGAGTTTATATCTTAAAATTCTGTCTTAAATTTTTTTTTGCAATTCTGCATTTTATTATGGCCAGAATTGTGAGATGTAAACTTGCAATTGTGTGTTATAAAATCCAGTTCAGAGGGGGAAAAAATATATACTGATATTTTTTTTATCTCCCAGATGTGACTTTTTTTCTCAGAATGTGCCTTTTTTTTAAATTGTGAGTTATCTTGCGATTGTTTTTTCTCAGAATTGCGAGTTTATATATTGTGACTTTTTTTTAGAATTACAAATTTATATCTCACAATTGTGACTCTTTTTTTTTTTTTTTTTTTTTTTTTTATCTTGCATTCGTGTTTTTATTTTATTTTTTTTTCAAAATTGCGAGTTTATATCTTGCAGTTGTGACTTTTTTTTCACAATTGTGAGTTTACTATACACAATTCTGAGAAAAAAATTGGGTCATATAAATTCAGAATTGTGGGATATAAACTTTTATATTACACAATTCTGTATCTGGCAATTGTGACTTTTCTTTTTTTTTTTTTTTTCTCAGAATTGCGAGTAGTTGACTGGTAGTTGTTTACACTACCAGTCAAAAGTTTGGTCACACCCTCTCATTTAATGTTTTTTTTTTAAGAAAATATATTTATTTTAATATACTTTACAATATAATTTATTCCTGTGATGCAAAGCTCAATTTTCATCAGCTGTTACTCCAGTCTTAAGTGTCACGTGATCCTTCAGAAATCATTCTGATATGCTGATTTATTATTAGAATTATCAATGTTGGAAACAGTTGTGCTGCCAAGTATTTTTTTGCAACCTGTGATTCTTTTTTTCAGGATTCTTTGATGAATAACACATTAAAAAGAGCAGCATTTATTCAAAATATAAATCTTTTCTAACAATGTAAATCTATTCTATCACTTTTTATTAATTTAACACATCCTTGGTGAATAAAAGTATTAATTTCTTTCAAAAAAAGAAAGAATAAAAATGCACTGACCCCAAACCTTTGAACAGTAGTGTATATTGTTAGAAAACCTTTCTATTTTAAATAAATGCTGTTCTTTTTTAACCTTTTATTGATCAAAAAATCCTGACAATAGTATCACAGGTTCCAAAAAAAATATTAAGCAGTGCAACTGTTTCCAGCACTGATAATAAATCAGCATATTAGAATGATTTTTTTAAGGATCATGTGACACTGAAGACAGGAGTAATGATTCTGGAATTTCTGATCCTGCAATTGTGAAACGAAAAGTCAGAATTGCAAGATGTGAACTTGCAATTGTGAGAACAAAATTCAGAATTGTGAAGTAATTGCTTTTTTTATTTAATAATCACTGGCGGAAACAGCCTTCCATAGTCTTTTATGCTCACCAAGGCTGCATTTATTTGATTCAAAATACAGGAAAATTCAAAACTATCTATAACGATTTCTAGTTTAAAATCTGATTTTCCTTATGGTATTTTTACCCTAGGCCAGAAGAGCCCATCTTGCATTTTCTGCCCGTGTATGTGTGTGTGATTGTGTAAATGAGAGCGTCTGTTCACAGTTGTGTGTGTCTGTGCCTGTGTGTGGGTTTGAAGTTCCAGCAGATGGGTCTCAGTGTTTCCTGCTGAGTTGACTCAGTTGACAGCTCTGACTCACCTTTATATCGCTGTCACACAAAATATTGTTCACAGTCTTGGCTTCAGAACCCCTGGCTGCCCTCTCCTGAGCCCTGAACAGCTGTCCACTACAGTGCCTGCGTGAAGAGCACTGATTTAGAAAAACGGGGAATCTGGCGGGCGACGGTGGGGAAGGCTCAGAGGATCCAGAGGAGCACTCATATCACTTACGGCCAGGAAAACATGATTATCCATCCGTTCATTTTCCAAACCGCTTGTCCTATGTACTGTAGGGTTGTGAGGATGCTGGAGTCTGTCCCAGTGTCTTGGGGTGTAGGCAGGGAAACATACTGGACAGGGTTAAGGAAACCATGACTATTTATATAATATTCGTAACATACTGGACTTATAGCCTGTATATTTATAGTATCTATATACAGTTTACTTTTACACTCACACATACATATAACAATGCATTTTAACCTAGTGTATTTATTTAATTATCTGTTACATAAGTTTAGAAAATTAAAAGACAGAGACACGGAGCAGCCGTTTATATACAGAAAGTCAGCAGCAGATTCAGACTCCTGACATATTACCTCCTCCTGATAACATCCTGCAGTCAGGGAAAAGGAAACGCTCAGCGGTACTCTCCACATTCACTTTTTACAGGCATGTATGACAGAGATATATGAATGCACGTCTCTCATAACCCAGTGGTAATTAGAGGCTGCAGGAATGTGGCATGTTTAGAAATATTCATTAGTAGAGCTGTCAGCATCGTTGTGACAGCTGTGTATGGCTCATATCAGAGTGTTGTGGTTTTAAACTGGCTGTCTTTAATTTGTAGTCTTGATTTGATAAATCAAAGTATGTTAATGCTGATATTTACTTTTCTGGCAACTTCTGGAAATATCAGGTTTAGCATAAGGATATGAGTAGTAGATGGAAAACAGGATGTGAGCACCATAGAAAGAGCTGGGTGGTACATTAACTGATTTTAATGTACTTTTTATTTGACCATAAAGTATTTGGCAGCACTTTCTTAAAGAGTGTGTCATTGGATGTGTTGTGCCAGTCTGTCTCTATTTTAATAGTGCCTCTGAATTCAACTTCAATAACAATTTGAAGAACCTTTAATAGCATTCAGTAGTCCTTGGTGTTACTTCAGACTGTTTCAAATAACCAGTTTGAAACTTTGTGATTCAGTGACTCATTTAAAAAACGTGTGATGTGTTCTCTGTCCTTTTTTTAATGTTCAGTTCATTCAAATGATCAAAAGTGACGGTAAAGGCATTTATAATGTTATAAAAGAAAATGCTGTTCTTTTAGACATCCTGGAAGTTCTGGAAAACGTAATTTTTTCTCGAAAATGTATCACAGTACTTTAACATTTATACTGGTAAGAAATGTTTCTTGAGCACCAAATCAGCATATGTGACCCTGAGCCACAAAACCTTAAGTAGCACTGGTATATTTGTAGCAATAGCCAAAAATACATTTTATGGGTCAGAATGATAGATTTTTCTTTTATGCCAAAAATCATTGGGATATTAGCTGAAGATCATGTTCCTGAAGATATTAGTTAATACTTTTTTTGCCACAAGCCCTCGTTAATTTTCAGCCCTGCATCATATGTTCATATGTTTACATTATAAATGTCTGTTTGACATATATATATATTGATATTGACAAAAAAAAAAAAAAAAACTTATGTGGGTGTCTGAGTTCATGCACTAATCACAGGGCCTTGCTCAGACAAGGTTAGCATGGTTGTCATCTGCCTGGGAGGTTGTGTGTGTGTGCGCAAGACTGTGTTTATGAGTCAGTATTTGTGTG